>PVLD010001120.1:0-220562 GCA_004027595.1 Dinomys branickii
AGGAGGAGGAGGAGGAGGAGGAGGAGGAGAAGAAGGAAGAAAATTGACTCTGATTTGAATCTGATGGTTCCCACAAGCTTGAGCCACTGGTAGTATATGCATGACTGTCCCATCAGGCGGCTTGTACCACTTTTCAAGGGGTCTTTGATTACAGTAATGCAAAGGAAGGTATTGATTTAGCAAACCAGATGTTATCATACTACACTTCCTTAAGAAGAACCCTAAAATGGTATACAAAATAGTAATACAAATAATTTGTGTGTTGCAGTAGTTATAGGAGCATACTATGTACACTACAATGGGCTATTGTCAGATTTCCATGTTAAACTTTAGAGGTTTAATTCTTAATAAACTATCCATGAACATAAATACATTTCTTTTAAATTTAATGAAATAAACTTGATTATTATAATATTTTAATCGATATGAGTAGTATTAATATTTATATTTGGGCAGTAGTTATTCAAATTTAAGCAACTAACTAGATTTGGTCCATTTTACTAGCAAAACGACAGACAAAAGTGACTAGATCTGTTTGTCCCGTCAGCGGTTCAAGCTGGTAGGAACATGTTTAATGTAGCACCATGCATTTACGGAGAGTGCCTGAACATCTCAAACTGCTTACACTTAGACAAGTAAAAGTTGTACCTTAGCATCTAGGGAAGATTGGTTCCATGACATCCTACGACACCAAAATTCATGGATGCATAAGTCCCTTGTATAAATGGGGAGAGTATTTGCATATAATCTGCAAACATCCTCTATACTTTAACTCATCTTTAGATTACTTATAATACCTGATATAAAGTAACTGTGTTGTTTAGGGAACAATGAGAAGAGAAATGAAGATTGTATATCTCAATACATACTCAGTATGCTGCAGACCTAACTACGTTTTGATCGGCAGTTGGTTGAATCTGTGGATGTGGAGCCCATAGATTATAAGGGCTTACTGCACTTTTCTTTGGGCCTTTGTTTTTTCATCTATAACATGAGCAGGTCCCTCTCTAAGGTTGCTTTCAGCCAGCACAGGTCTGTAATCCCAGCACTCAGGAGGCTGAGGCGGGAGGATAACTAAAATCTCTATAATCACTATAGTGATCACTGAATCACTATAAAGTGACTTCAAGGCAGTCTGCATCGCATAATGAAACACTGTGTAAAAAAAAAGACAAAAATCCTCCTTCTGGATGTGAGGGCCATCTGGCTGCTACATCTGTCACTCTACTGGTCACCAGAATCAATTCAGCTGATCTGGCTGGCTAGGCAGATGTCCCCTCCTCCCTCAACGCTCCATGAGTGTCCCTCCTAAAGCTGCACTGTCAGTCAAAGAGGATGAGCCCCCACACAGGAGGACCCTTCCTCAGTCAAGGGTATATGAGTAGCTGAGCTCCCCTGCTTGAACCTCCAGACAAGCTCTCAGGGTCCCTCTCAGTCCTAATGCCCTTTGGCTTAGCAGAGCCCTATTTGAATCCCACCCCTCGCTACTTCACAAGGTGACTTTGGGCAAATCATTTTTCTTCACAGAGTCCTGGAGACATGTTTAGTCTTACAAAGAAGTGGCAGATGAAAGAACCAGTTTCTCCCCTCGAATGGGAGGGACAGTACCCAACTCAAGGAGAGCCCCTGAAAATCTCAAGGAATGTTTGGAAAATCTGCAGGTTAGAGAGATTAGCCAGGAGTAATAACTTTGATGGCATCTTTTTGATGTTTTATAGTTTACGAATCTACCTGAGTTCCTATCTCCTCCTCGCCACCCCTAGTTATGTTTCACTGGGTAAATTATTCAATCTCTATGTCTCAGCTCCCTCAACTATAAGACAGGGATGCTAATAACATGGCCAACCTTAAGTGTGAAGAGCAGGTGTAAGTAAGCACCTGGCACACAACAGTGGCTCAGCAAATTACGAGTTGCTGCTGTGCTACTACTAAGCATTTTCAGATGATCAACCTCACTGATGCTCATTCTATTACTAGACAAGGTTCTAATGCTCCCAATACTCATACAAAGGGCAAGTAAGACTAAAGGTTGGCTGTCCAAACACAGATTGTCTTTATAATAATAGGTCGGTAATCCACTCCGGGCAGAAAATGACTCTTGGCTCAGCTCTCCCTGGTGTGGATTGAATTTAGAAAGGGAAGTATGTATGGCTCCCTTGGGATGGGTCGCAAGGTGGGTTGGAGCTGCAGAGAATAAAAGTAGTCAAGTAGTTAAGAGAGCTAAATGATCACCAGCGCTGGGCTAACTCCCTCACGTTTCACTGATGGGGAAAGTTGGGGCCACAATGGTGAAGTGGCCTGCGCAAGTCCCACAGCTGCTTGGTAGCAAGGCTGGAACTAGGGCTCAGGGCTCCTTGTCCTCATACCATCCGGGTTTGGTTCTCCACCCACTGCTGGTAGAGAGTAGGGTGGGGAGTGGCCATTAGCTCCACTGCTTTCCGGGAAGAGGTTAGAAGAGCTGGTGAGAGAGTAAGTGGTGACAAGACCTTCTGGAACAAGTGGAAGCCCTGTTGCCCGTCCTCGGGGCCAATAGAAAAGGCAGTGGAGACAGAAATGACAGACATCTCCATGGGCCCCTACTCGTCCTAAAAGTGATTATATTTGGTTGTGTTATTAAGCTGATGTGGAATGGTCACGTGAGGCAGTAGCCAAGATACCTGGGTTCCAATTCCTAATTCACCTGAAAGGTGCCACCTTTGTTTCACATAAGGCTCTCTGAGAATTCCCTCCCTGGTTCCCACAGTTGTCTGCTGGGACGTCATGCACCATGCTGTGTTGCTACACATCCTCTACTGAAGTGTTTCTGCCCCCGTCTTCTAAAAGCATTTTAAGTGCTTTCAATTGAGGAATAGAGTCTTAAGCTTTCTGGTCTCCCCACAGTTCCAGGGTGTAGGATCATTACAGCAGGGTGATACCAAAGGGAGTCCTCTTGCAAAAGATTGGGCATCTTGTTTAACTAGTCATTGTCTTTTGTATAGGAAGCTAAGGCTAGGCATGGCAGTGTCCCAGCACTCAGAACTGGTTTAATGGGATTTCAGACACAATAGCACAAGAAATAAGTCAGGGAGAAAAAAGACACTTACTTTTGAGAATCTGGAAAACAAAACCTGTCACAAGTAGTGGTGTCATTAGAGAGAAAATGGTGCACGTACTAATCAAGAAAGAAAATCCTAAAATAAACGTTCTCTCCCCCAGGAAAGCCTGGTCTTCATCAGAGGTGAATTACAGGTGCCTCGCTCTTCCACAGAGGGGAGGGGACACTTATATTAGTTCAGTTCACACAAGATAGTTGTTGGTGTTAATGGCCTTTTCTATTATTTTATATTTTTCATTTTGTTTTGTTCCACTGCTACACTGTTATTGTGCACATTTTAGAAAAGTTGGATCTTCTTATTCTGAGAATAATAAAGAATATTTTATAGAGACCTTATCAAGGTTGAACACCTGGAAATGAGATGGCTTCAGCTATCAGGCTATTTAGCCATGTGTGTTCTTGTGAGCCATTGTGTGTGTATGTATCCTTTAAAATGGATTAAAACAATAGGTTATTGATACATGCATGGTGTTTTATGCAGAGACACATAGGTATCAATGTGTACACATGGATGTGGATCATCATTTTCAATTGCCACCTGGTAATTAGGTAGCATATGGTGTATCTTTAAATAGAATAGTGGAGTTATGGGTATATATCTATAATTTTATGTAACCTATTTCTAGTTGGCTTCTATTATAAATTGTGTATGTGTATGGATAACATGTGTACATGGGATACTTATGGTTGAAATATATGCCTAAATACATACAAAATTTTTAGTTTTCATCTAGAATCCAGAATAACCCTATAATCTCTCATCCTATCAACTACAGTGTATAATAAGTATATGTACATTAGGAGAAAATGTTATTTTTCTTACTCTCTTAAAAAATACTCTTATGTCATCTGGGCTGCCTGAAATAAATTCATATCCTTACTGGAGAAAGTTGAATCCACAGCTTCAACTTTCATCTTTTAAAGGTCAGAGGGATCCTATAAAGTCCGCGTGATTTCGCGGAGCCTGAGATTATGTCTTTCACTTGAATCAGACCTTTCATCTGAGGGCAGCAAGATAGAATCAACCTCAGATTCTGTGGAGGAGAGAAGTATTCTCCGTCCCTGGAGGTGTGAAATCAGCTTTGCAGCATTTCCATCCTAAACCATCGCCTGCACGTTACTTCCCTCCACACATGAGCTCCACTCCCAGGGAAGGGGAGGGCAAGGAGCTGCTCAGACATGGCGCTCAGAGTGGAGGGGAAGGGCCAGGCACTCACCACACGCTGTCACTGCCCTTGTCCAGCGGGTTTCCCATGGGGTCGTAGTACACATCCACGCTGAGGTTCCGGTCCGTGTCGTGAGCGGAGTTAAAGTTGGTGATCACCCGGGAGGGAATCCCGAAGCACCGCAGCACTGCAATTCAAGGTCCGTGTGAAGACTGGGGTGGTGGTGCTGGTGGCACTTTGGGACACCCCATCTCAGTCCATTGACCCAGCAAAAGCACAGCACACCCATGGTACCTGTGTTGAGTGTCCCTGCGAAGACCCAGCACTGGCCAAATCGGACTGGCCTGAAGCCTGATTTTTTCCACTCCTTCAGGATCTCCACACTGCCGTTCCAGGTCCTTGGGTCCATGCCTCCCGTGTAACTGCCACTCCAGTTCCCAGCGATCACCCCGTTGTCATCGTTGCTGTTGATCTGGGCAGACCCCCCACATGCAGGGCATTAGCACCGTACTTTCCCAGTGAGGTGGGCAGATGAAGAAGGAAGCCACGGACTTTTGAGTAGACTTTTCTGTCTTTCTAGGTGACTTGGGGATGATAACTGTAATGAATTCCTTCAGGGTACTGAGGGATTTATGAGTTTAGAGGGGTTTTGCCTAACAAGTTAGGTTTGACTGGCTTTGATCCGTTGATAAATCCTGTGCTGCAGGCTGACATGGAAAACAGAGATTCCACAGTTTGTCAGTGGCAAGGCAGGGTCAGAAAGCATAGGCAGAGGACTTAAAAAAGTAAGAACTCAGGGGTTATCACAGATGTCTGTCTGCTTGGTGGTCTGCGATTTGAAAATCTTTTTGTGTGTTGCTGTTTTAAAAAGACCATTTTAAACCAGATATGTTGGTGCACATCTGTAATCCCAGCACTTGAGAGGTTGAGGTAGGAGGACTGTTGCAAGTTCAAGGCCAGCCTGGGCTACAAAGTGAGCTCAAGGCCAGCCTGAACTGCACAGTGAGACCCTGTCTCAAAAAGACCATTTTAGAACTTCAGCAGCTAACTTCTCAGAAAGAGTAAAAATGGAATATTGGTATTCATTTAATCATTCATACATCTATTTATTCGTCACATCATTTAACTTACAATATGGCTCCAGCGCCACAGTGGGAAAAGAGCACTGGCTTAGGTCTCACGAGACCTTTTAGAGATACATGTAGAAATATTTATGAATGAAATGAGGACAGAGGAGGCAAAGTCTGGGCTTTATCAAATGATGTAGAGAGAAAGTAAGAGGTAAGACCAGCCCTGAGGAGGCCACTGCTGAGGGGGGTGAAAGGACATAGGAATTTACTACATTTTGCTCTCTCCATTTGTGTGGACCTAAACTTTTCCATGAGAAAAAATGAAGAGAGGAAAGAAGGACTATAAGCTTCGGCTTTGCACTTGTCAGCCTGGTGACCGTGGGGAAGTCAATTTTCCTCCTCTAGGATGTAAGTCTTCCGCTCCAACACAAGGAAAGCGAGAAAGGGATGAACTGAAGGGCAGTGAAGCTTTCAGTCTATGAGGCTCTGTCATCTATCCCAGCTGCACAGTGAGAGGCAGAATCAAGTCTCTGAGGGCTGCCCTGGCCTGTGAGTCCCATCCCGTTGGGGTGGCTGTAAGTGGCCAGGCCTGTGAGAGGACACAGGCTGGACAGGCTGGGCCCAGCCTACTCCAGCCCCTCTGTCCACTGGGGAGCTGTGCACCCTTCCAGGATGCCTGGGCTGGAATTCCAGGAGCAGGCAAGATGGTGGCCTCCGCTGGTGACTTAATCAGCAGGATCACCTCCAGCAGAAGGCTGGACATTTCAAAGCTGCACGGGCCATAATTAGCTCCAGGCCCAGCCCAACAGCGAGGTCTGGAGAGTGCATCAGCAGCTGCACCAAGGAAATTGCTCCAAGATAAAGTGGTTTGGCCCCAGGCCGAGAATGAGTCAGCAGTGCAGGAGCGGCAGGTTCTCCACTCTCTCCACTCACCTTCCCACGGGGCCCTGAATGCCAGCCGGCTTTGCTTGAACTCAGCCGCAGTTTAATGCCTGTTCTCAAAACTTAGTTTCCATGGCTAAGCCCAAATCCACTTCTCTGTCCCCTTTTCTGGCTGCTCTGGTCCTCCTTGATCTCAGGGACTCAGAAGTCTCTGGACCCACCCCGTTTCTCTCCTGAAAGGCTTGGTTCCAGACTCAAATTTCTCAAAAAGCCCTCCGATGGATCTCAGATATTTATCATGCAAATGAATGTCGTTGGGATTTTTAACCAAGTAACTAGTTTGTTGGCTTGGAAATTATCCATTTCAAAACTAAAGGGACCAAAACATGCTTAAACCATTGCCCAAAATAAAATAAAGTTCAAGATATTTCTGGGTAATTATTATTATTATTTTTTTTGAAACAGGGGTCTTGCTATGCAGTTCAGGCTGGCCTTGAGCTCACTATGTAGCTCAGGCTGGTCTCGAACTCGCAACGATCCACCTGCCTCAGCCTCCCAAGTGCTGGGATTACAAGCGTGCACCACCACACCCAGCCATCTGGGTAATTATATAGAGTTCATAAAAGTTAAAATGAAAGGACTTGCTTTGACTTTCAGCTTTCAACTTGCAACTTTTGAGAAGTTTAATTTTCTGGTCACTTTTTGGTAGAGGCACTCTCTATACATTCAGTGCAGAGCCATAGTTTTCTCCAGGGTCTAGCTTGCGTGCATGTGTGTGTGTGTGTGTGTGTGTGTGTGTGTGTGTGTCCTGGGCAGGACAGGTCTCTTGTGTGGAAGTCCACATGAGCTAGACACAAGTCACATTTTCTTTCTGAGCTTCTTGGCTTGTCTGCACAAGGAACAGAAGAGCCTACTGCCTTCCCATCCTGACGCTCCAATGCTCTCTGCTGTGAGAGAGCTGGACTACAGCACGGCGGTTAACACTTCAGGCTTCCTAGGGGACATTCCCTCCTTCACAGGAGATCCCACGATAACAGAGTCCTCACTTTGTACCTTTCCTTCCTCCAATCCTGTCCCTAAAGGGTGAGTTCCCGTCTCATCTGTGAAGGGCCTCACTGCACAGCAGAGATGCCTTTGGAGCCCACTAGATGTGGATTCAGTTCTGGCTCTATCTGCCACCCACTCACTCACTGTGCCTTGGGAAAGCCCTTGAACTCAGAGAATTCTCTTATTCTGCACTGGCAAAATGGAATGGTCATGGCCGCCAGCTGTATTTGGTGAGGTTCCCTTGAGAGGACGTTGTAGATTGCACGTAACCCAGAGTGTGTGTTCAGCACATGGTAACAACATCATTATCCTTTTCGTTTCCCTCACCATGGCACTCAGCACCCGGCCGACGTATTTGGGATCACTTCTGCGGGCCACATCAGTGGCAGGGTCACGTCGGAAATTCAGACTCTTATCCAAGATGGAGAGACAGATGTTCAGAATGTCTTCTTCATACTGTTGGAAGTGGGGTCATACGTCATGATGAGAGAAATGACAAGTATCAGCTAGCTGAGGGAAGGGCAGCTACAGTGCTGAGGACCACGGGGCCTGTCAGGCTCATTCACTCCGTGGCCTCCGGAACCTGGGGAAGAGCCACCGTGCCTGGCCTTCAGCCTACCAGCTCATCCCGAGTCCTCACTGACCACGAGACCCTGTACCCCTACCCCAAAGTGAGCAAGAGGGAGCAGGGGTCAGTCCACTCCCTTGCTGCCGTCGGAGCACAGCCTCTCCCGCTTCGATCTCTGTACATGGATAATGAAGGGGCAGACCAACCTCATCTCAAAATCTTGAGCCTGTTATTTAGACTCCTGGGAAACTGGTACCAAAGGTAAATACGTTACTAAGAGATGTATCTGAAGCCAACTTTCCCAAAATGAGACTTATGGTAAGTAATTGTTTCTCACCCTGGCTCCTCCTGTCTTGAAGTCTTTGCGTTTTGCTTTTCCTTCTGTGTTGAATCCTTTTCGCCTTACCTCTTTCTGGTAATTGATAAAAAACTCCTTCTCAAACTCTGTCACCAGAAACAGCCTCCCTTCATTGGATAGATGCGCTATACAGCCTTACCTGTCTTTTCCTTTTCTTCCTTCTAATAAAATTAGTTACAAAACCCAGCACAGAGAAGGCAAAGCAGGTTTGCTCTGGTTGACTATAGAACGGGCCAGGGATGGTGGAGCACATCCCTGTGTGCACCTTCCCGGACATCTGAGGCACCCTGTCCTTCATTCTGATACCTTTATCTTCTGAGAAAAAAGGAAAAGGTAGAAAGGCATCCCTGAGGGGGATTTCTAATCCGAGCAAACCTGGAAATGCTCTTGACTCAGACGTAGATCAAGGTAACACAGGACACAGAGGCTACGGCTTTGAAAGCCAAGTGCACACGGCAAGGAGATTTCATCACTTTTTTTTTTTTTACACAGAATGAATAATAGAAGCTATGTTATTGTCCCAAGAGTCTTTCTTGTGCCTTCTATGTATTTATGTATCAGGGCATCAGTAGTATTTTAATTTAATTTAATTTTTTACCAGTAGTATTTCATAGCATTGATTGAGTTACATGTCTGTCTCACCCACTGGATTGTGACTCCACCCTGAAAGCAGGAGATCTTGTTCATTTCCTGTTCCTTCAGTGTGCAGCTTGGGTTCTGGCGCATAGTAAGTGGTCAGTGAATGTCAAATGAATGAATGAATGAATGGCAGGCAAATGGACAGACACAGGGCTAATCTATGGGGCAAGCTGCCAAGTTTCTTGCGTAATAGGGTTATTACTCTTAGCCTCCTTATGACCCTTTTACCTGTCCAAAGTTCCAGCCAATCATGCCAATTCGATTTGTGCTGCCCACGAAGATGTTGCCAGAATCTTCCTCAACATATTCTTGTCTCTCAGCCTGGTTACTCATAAAGACATCATCCGCTGTTTGATACAAAGAGTAGATGCCAGGGACTGGAATCCCACAGAAGTTGAACAAGCTCAGGCCTCTCCCCACTCCTAGTGCGGGGCTGGAATAGCCCACCTTCGGCCCTCTCCTCACCGCCACTCAGGAAGGAAGCGCTGCCTAGGCTTTAACGCTCTCAACTCTCCCAGCGGGAACTCCGGGTTGGGAAGAGAAGCTAGGCCGTGCTGAGGACCGGAAATGAGACCTCAGGGATGAGACCCTTGCCCTTTCAGGCAAGAAACTATTGTGATACTGCAGGGTTCTACTGTAGTTGTTATCCCTTATAATTAACCACACTCTGCAGTGTGTGAAAGCTCATGGATGTTCACTGGAACAGCACAGGAAACAACACGATGCCCATTTACAGAGAGGGATTTGAGGGTCAGAGAGAGAGTGACTGTTCAGATGCACACAGCTGGTTAATGGTAGAGCTGACCTGTATAGCTTCTCTGAGCTTTCCATGGTCCACAAACTTTACCCTCTCAAATCTGGGCTTGTGAACAACATTTCCTGATCTCCTTTCCATACTCATCACTTAAATCAGAGCTGGTAGTGTGGGTGGTTGGAGACTTACCTTGTACCCAAGGATTAAAGAGCAGTGCGAATGTCCCAAGTTTCACAGAGGAGACCCTGCCCTTGGAGGAAATCTGAAGGCTCATTGTGTACCATCCGATGGAGGCACTGGCAGGACTAAAAATGGCAACAGTCAGAGCATTGCCATTATTTTCCTGGACCTCTGCAGCCCAGCTGCTGCCTGTGTTTCTCCCCCTGGAGACTGGAAATGTGGCTTTCGTCCTGGCTGACACTGATGGGTTAGGACCTGCAGGAAACCAAGGAGTGTTGGTCAGACCCCAGAGACAGATTAGGCTCCCACACAACTGCAGGGGCTCTCTGGGGTACCTCACCCAGTGAAGCACCCTGTTACAAACTACCTGCTAGGAGTAACTAGAAAGGCCTGAGGTCACATCCCTATTTATTTGAGGATGACAACTCTCAGGCTCAAGACGGGCAGCCACTTGTCCTAGGTCACACAGAATCCATGCCAGAGCTGGGCTGGACCCCAGAGCCTGGTGACCTAGTTGCCACCCCCCTCAGGTACAAAGCACCAAGCGCTACTCCGGTGGATGTGTGGGTGAGAGGGGAGGTGAGCAGGTACCTGTTTCAGCTGTGAGATTCAGACCTTCTTCAGAGTCAAGAGTACGGTTAAAGTATATTATGATCCTAAACATCTGGCCTCTGCGCAAGATGAGCTCCCGGGTGGAGAACAGTCCCGTGTGATGTGCACGCCGGTTGTTGGCCACCTGCCAGTCGACATTCTGGAGCTCTAAAGCTGTGAGATAGAAAGCAGAGCCTGAAGTCCTGGGAGGCAGGGGCAGAGGTATGGGGAATGAGCACAAGATACCAAAAAGGAAGGTGTGGATGCGCTATGCAGGCAGAGCCTAACTTCTGGAAGGAACCGAGATAAAACCCAAAGATTTTTGATTCTATATAGGAAGAACGTCACAGTCGATTCCCCTTCCACCTTTTGAGATGCAGATGCCCCAAGTCACATGACTCAAAATAACAGAAGTGCCCTGAGCCTCTCCCCTCCAACGTCTCTCTCTACCTCAGCCTCTCTCTCATGGGATCTCCCTATGTAGCCTAGGTTGTCCTTGAATTTGGGATCTTCCTGCCTCAGCCTTCTGAGTCACTGGGATTATACATCACCACACCTAGTTCAGTGGAAGCTCTCCACATGCTGTACTCTCTGCTGGCAGGGTCTTTCCCCTCACATAGTAATCTTGAGGCCTCCAGGCATAGGCCACTCAGGAAAACTTCTGCCAGCCAGCCAGGACTATGTCACTAGAGCTCCTTGTCCTGTCTGCTTCCAGCATTTCTTATTGCTTTGGGGATGGAAGCTGTGACAGAACTGGGGAAGAGGACATACCAAATTCATGAGCTGTCCCATCATAGAAGACCCTGAGGACACAGGTCTTGACAATCAGCCTCTTCTTCCCATGTGACTGCCCAGAGTTTATGAGCTACCTTGATACATGAGGAGTTTGGTTCATACAACTATTGAGAAATCTCTTCCTCTGAACTGTGTCTGAAATGTTATGTCACCAACTCCTCTGCAAACCAAACTGGCCTCTGTTTTCACCACGGGGTCACAAGTGTAGGGGGTATGATGCGCACTCAGGGTCAGAGCCCTGCTGTCTTCTGTGTGAATCTCTCCAACAGAATGTGCTTCCTGAGCTCTGTTCTGATGCCTAGCACATTGCTTGATGGTGTTAAGATAACTGGACACATACATGAAGGAATGTGTGAACAAAGGGAGAGAAAACCTGACTACAGTCAAGTGTAAGTGATAATGGATACAGATTGGGGTGAATCCACCTTACCCAGATGAGAGACACAGGGAGGAAAAAAATCACTCTTCCCAAAGGTGTAGAGGCCCAAAAAGGCTGCACTGAAATGCTGGGACTTAAAAAGAAGACATACAAATGGCCAATGTTCATATGAAAAAGTACTCAAAAGACAGAAGGCAACAAATGGTGTTCAGGAGGCAGGGAGAAGAGAGCTCTCGCGCACTGTGGGTGGGAACATGATTAGGGCAGTCATTGTAGAAAACAAGATGGAAGTCCTACCAAAATGAAACTAAGCCAGGTGTAGTGGCCCGTGCCTGTAATCCCAGCAGACCTTCAATCTGGATTTGGAGGACTGCAAGTTAGAAGTCAGCTTTGGCAATTTAGTGACACTGTTTCAAAAATAAAAAAAATAAAGAACTGGAGAGATAACTCGGTGTGAAGACCCTGGGTTCAATTCCCGAGTACTGCAAAAGAGAAGAGGAACAAGGAAAAGAAAAAATTAAAACTAGCACTAGCACATGACCAGTAACTCCACTACTGGGTATAAGTCCAACAGAAACGAAATTGGTGTGTCAAAGAGACATTTGCACTCCTGTGTTTATTGATACACTATTAGCAATAGCCAAGAAAGGGAAACAATCAAAGTATACATTAGCTAATGAATACACAAAGAAAATATGATACTGTAGCTATACACAATGGAATACTGCTCTGTCATCAAAAAGATGAAATCCTGTCTTTTGTGACAGCATTGAGGAACTGGAGATCATTATGTTACATGAAATAAGCCAGAAACAGGAACAGATACTGCGTGACTTCACTCATATGTGGAATGTGAAAACGTTGATTTCATCGAAATTGAGAGTAGATTTGTCTTGGGGAGGAGGGGCAGATAAGAATGGTTGATCAATGGCATTAATTTTATACCTTTTTTTGGTTTTGTCTTTTTGAGATAGGGTCTCGCTCTAGTTCAGGCTGGCCTTGAGCTCACTTTGTAGCACAGGCTGGTCTTGAACTTGCAATGATCCTCCTGCCTCAGCCTCCTGAGTGGTGGGATTACAGGTGTGTGCCACCATGCCTGGCATGATCAATGACATTAAATTAGAGTTAGAAGCCAGGTGTGGTGGTGTACTTGGGAGGCTGAGGAAGGAGGATCACTGTGAGTTCGAGACCAGCCTGGGCTACAATGTGAGCTCAAGACCAGCCTGAACTGCATAGCAATACCCTGTCTCAAAAAGTCAAAAAATAAAATAAAATAGTAAAATAAAATGAAATAAAATAAATAAATTATAGTTAGAGAGGAGTAAGAAATTCTTTGAAGATGGGTGTGCTGGCACACACCTATAATCCCCACCCTCTGGGAGGCTAAGGCAGGAGGATTGCAAGTTGGAACCAAGTCCAGGCAAATTTAGACTCTGTCTCAAAAAAATAAATAAATAAAAATAAAAATAACAAAGGGTTGGAATGTAGCTCTGTGTGAAGGCCCTAGGTTCACTTCCCCAGTAAACATCCCCTGTCAATAAGAAGGTTTTTTTGAACGTTCTCACCATGAAGAGTTGACAAATATTTGAGGAGATAGATATATTTAACCTGATTTAAATATTACACAATGTTTGCACGTATCAGAATATCATATGGTATCCCATAATATCCATAATTTTTATTTTTTAACCAACTAAATAATACATTTAAATTTAAGAATGAAGGACAGACACCCTGGGCCATGAAAGAGAACATTTTGACAGTGCCAGGAGAGCAGCTGTACTTCCAGACATTGGGAAGAAAGACCCTGAAGGCCCAGCAGGTGAGGTGTGCTATTTGTCTAGAACAGAGGCCTGGCAGGGAGGAGAGTGGAAGAGGACAGGATGGGGCAGAGGGCCAGGGTGGGACAGGAGGGCCTTCCCCCGAAGCAGCTGCAGAAACCAGGCAGAAGCTCTCCGTCTCTCTGGGATGGAGGGTCACACACTGCTACTAGAAAGGACGCTCAAGAGGAGGTCAGACCACCAGCTCAGGGAACAGCTGACACATTTATTCACTGACTGCTGAGAAAAGGCTGGACAAGATGAGTGTTCCTGTTCATGGGTGTCCAGTGGGGTAAGCTCACATCTGAAACCCTGTGTGGTACACACCGAGCTCCACTCAACTGGTAGACAGCCAGATTGCTGGGTGCTGTGTATCTCTAGGGCGATGGTCTCGACTTGTAAGCCTGTGCCTGTTACCTTCTGTGCATCCTAGCAGTTGAGATTTGGTAGAGCTTTACTCATGGTCTTGCTTTAGAACAAAGAAGGGCTCTGTGGAGCATGATTTCACCCCCTTTCCAAACCTAAAGGGTTATATGTCCTCCCCCAAGGGAGGCTGGCTCTTCTAGAACATGAAGCTTCCCCTGGGTGGCCCTCTGCCCAGCACAGCAGGGAGGAAATGGAGTAGGAGGAAGTTTGCATGTATAGCTGGCACCTCCTTCCCCTCCAAAGGACCCTTGCCCTTGTTGTGCACTCTTTGCTATGGCTGTGATGGGTGACAGAGGCCTCCCCAGTTCATCCCAGAGATCACTGGCTTGTCCTTTGAGAGAATGGCCAAAACAAGCCTGAGCTCCAGTGTGCCTAGGCTGCAATGACACTGTCTCTCCAAGGGACAACCAGCAGCAGGGAGACAGGTGCATTCTGCGTGACCTGCTAGGTCAGACCTGGAGTGATGGTGGTGGCGATGGTCAGAGCATTGGCGGATGTTTACTGGGCATCTGTGTGCCAGTCATCATCCCAAGGGTTTACACGGCCATTGACCTGTGAGTGCGGCATGTGTAATCCTCTGTTTTACAGAGGAGGAAGTCAAGGTGAAAAGCAGCCTTGGTCCTGGTCAACCGCTGTCCTGGAGGACAATAGCCGTGCAGCCTGAGAGTCTGGCCCCAGCGCACACTCTGTCTCTGCATCCAGACACCAGGCGTGAGAGTCAGTGGCAAGGAGCCCCTTTCCCATGAGGGTGTGGTAGGCCGTTCAGGGCTTCTCTGAGCTGGAGGAACAGGATAAGGAGGACTCCCATTTGTCATCAGCCTGCAGTGTGCCAACTACAGTTGATGGTATGAAAAATAGCCTATGTATATCACTGATGAAAACATCCAACTAGAAATCAAGGCTCAGACAGACAAAGGACTCTACCTGAGCCCTCACCCTATGGGGTCTGTCCTGACTTCAGACCATGTCAGAACTGAATTAAATTGCAGGATACCAAGTTGGTGCCCACTGTTAACTGGTGAACTGCTTGGTATAGAGGAAAAAAAAAACTCCACACTTTTGAAGTTTCAAAGTACTGAGAGCAGACCAGAAGTTTTTACTGACCCTATCCTGTCACTGTACCCCTGGTTTTCCTGTTCTGGAGGAGAGGAACCCTCATGACACATCATATATCCTGTCAACAAACAGGAGAAAGCCGGCATCTGAAGGATATGAACTGTGTTGCTGGTGGCAATCTTCAGAGGAGATGTAAAAGGGGGGCTGGTTGCCTTGGCGTCCACAGGGAGGGGGACAGGTGGGGCTCATGCATATAATGTTCCCCTTGTCCTCCCACTGGCTGCTTCTTCAGTCCTTCCTCAGTCAGAGCTTTATCCCTACCACTCCTGAGCCTGAGAAGTGGCTCTGCAAATCCCCAAATGAAGGATCTGGTGATCCTGGTACCTAAAGTCCTTTGCCCCCGACCCCTTGGACTACTCTGCCAGAAGTGTGCGAAGGGAAAGGAGGGATGGTACCAGCCGTCCGAACTTCTTCTCAAGTTTGTCATTTATGTAGACTCTTGAGTCTCGCGGTTGTGTTTTGCACCACCCTGAGAGGTTCCTTAACTTTCTTATTTTTCTTTTAATATCAGCAAAGTAATTTCCAAGTACAGCTTGTCTGTCATTAGGTCTCTAAAAATAATTTATTACTTTAAAAGTAAGGATGAGAATATGGTGAGCAATTTACCAGTGAACACAGATTGAAAGATAAACCACCAGAGGATGTAAATCCAGAACAGCAAGACAATACAGAAGCAAAGAAGGGACAAGGGAGGGCAGCGCTCCCCCGTTCCTACAAGCGACTCATCAGTTCCTACACTCCGCAGCTGTCGGAAGGAAAGGAGGCTGGGCTGCGGCTCACCGGCACAGTTCCTGTCTAGCGCGCACAAGGGCCGGGTTTCATCTCCGGCACCTTCCACCACCACACAAACAAAAACTCTCCCCGCCCAAAAAATAAAAAACAAACAAAAACCCCAGAGAGAATCACTCCTAATTCCTATTCCTGGCCCAAGGACCTGGGGCCTAGAGAGGTGAATTGCCTGAGAGAGAACCTCTCTGAACTCCAGTTCTGGTGCTCATCTCACAATTGCGTGTCACCTCCTGACTTATTGCTTAATTTCAGGGTTAGCCCTGGGCAGTCTCTCAGATTTTGTTTCTTTCTGAGGCTATCCATCCTGCTGTGCTGGAGCCTGCTAAATTCTATGCCGTACTCGCTGGCCCCTTCTTCCCTGGTAACAACCTCTCCCTAGTTAACAGGCAGTGCTTCCTAGGCTCTGCTGCATTTCAGAGGTGTGTCACTAAGGTCTCACCAGCAACCTGGATGCAGAGATTCTGTGTATTAACTTCCAGGGAATCTTTTTCTGCTTCTTTAAAAATTGTAGTAAAAGGCACATAACATGAAAACCCACCGTTTCAAACTGTTTCTCTTTTCTTGGTGGTACTCATGGGTATTGAACTCGGTACCTTTGTACTGAGCTATATCCCTAGCCCCTGCTGTCTTTTTAATTTTTATATGAAGACAGGACCTTTTTGAATTGCTAAGTTGCTCAGGCTGGGCTCAAACTTTGGGTTCTGTTACATCAGCCTCACAGAGTGCTGGAATTGTAGGAACGTGCCACCATGCCTGGCTTCATCTGAGCCATTTTAAAGTATAATTTAGGGGCTTCTGGTACATTCACAGTGTTATATAACTGGTTCCCCACACGAGCCATTCCTTAGCAGTCACTCCCCATTCCCTCCTGTTTCCAGGTCCTGATAGCTGCTAACCTACTTTCTTTCTCTATGGATTTGCCTGTTCTGGACATTTCACTTTTTTATGTACCATGTTTTTTTAATTTTTTTTTTTTTTTGGTCTTTTTGAGACATGGTCTTGCTATACAGTTCAGGTTGGCCTTAAGCTCACTTTGTAGCCCAGAGTGGTCTCGAACTCAAAACGATCCTCTTGCCTCAGTCTTCTGAGTACTGGGATTATAGGCATGCGCCACCACACCTGGCATAGTTTTTAAGTTTTATTGGTACATTTTAGATGTACATTACGATAACACTCATCATAGGGAATTTGTTCCCATACATGATGTATCTTGCTGCTTCTTTTTCTCCTGTCCCCTCCCTACCTTCAACCCCTCCCCCTCCTTTATTTATAGAAGCTTTGTTTCCATTTCTTACCCCTTCTTTCCTTTCCCCTTCTCTCCTCCCTTGTTTCTCCTCTCATTTGTACATTTTCTCCCCATTTCCCAATGTCTATTATACATTTTGGTCCTTATGTACACTTTCAGTTTCTCACACCAGAGAAACAATGTGGTATTTACACATGTATTTCCAATTTATTTCACTTGAGAATATGGTCTCAAGGCATATCCATTTAGCTAGAAGTGTCTCAGACTTATCCTTATGACAGAGTAGTACTCCACTGTATAAAAAAAAACACATCATCTTTACTCACTAGTTGATGAGCATTTGAGCTGTTTCCAAGATGTAGCTGTTACAAACTTTGTGGATACTTCATATAAATGAAGCTTCACAATATGGGTTCTTGGTTCTGACGTCTTTCCTCAGCACAGTGTTTTTTTTTGTTTTTTTTTTAAGACAGTCTCACTGTACAATGCAGGCTGGTTTCAAACTCTTTTATGTAGCCTGGGCTGCCCTCAAACTCATGGCGACCTTCCTGCCTCAATTTCCCAAGTGCTAGGATTACAGGTATGCACCAGCAGCCCTGACATCAGCACAGTATTTTAAAGGCAAATTGCTGCTGTCAGATGGACCCACAGCTCGTTCTCTTATTACACAAATATAGCATATTCTCTCAGCTGATGGGCATTTGGGTTGTTTCTACCCTGTGGCTTTGTGAAGAGCACTGCTGACTAGTTACTGTTTGAAGATCTGTTTTCAGTTCAACTTGAGGAAACCTTCCTTCAAAAGCAGTTGGCGGTTATCCTTGGCCTGTTTTCCTCCCTCTTTCTACCCCGCAGTCTGGAGTAGAGGCCCGCTTAGAGCTCAGACCGTGCAGGACCGTGCCCTAGGGATGGGAGAGGGGCTTCTGAATGGAGCCGTCCCCACTCCCGGTACTGCGCAGTTCTCTCATCTGCCCAGAGCTGCCCGTGAGGAAATCAGTCTTTTCCTTTCTAAAGCACCGTTGCTTGACGGGTCGCAGTCGTACACATCTTAACAACCACAGGTGCGCACTGTGGGCCCCTGCCCGCCTAGTGTATGGCTCACCTGTAGCAGGAGCGATGAGAGTAGCACAGAGAAGACTGCGAAAGGGGTGGCTATGGGCCGAGGGGGCCCCTGCACGCCCATCCTCGCTCTGTAATCCAACTGCCTGCAGCACGCGGGTGCCTTGCTGGGCCTGTGGCGGAGGCTCCCTGCTGTGAAAGCGGCTGGCGGGTGGCGGGTGGGGCAGGGCTAACACTACAGGAGGCGGCTCTCTCCCACTCCCCAGGTCCCTTTTCTGCACAAAGATGTATTTTTTATCTTACAGATGTTTAGAGTTATTGACAGAAATGCTAAACATCATCTACTTGAGTGTTGTTTTCTGATACTGGGGATTGAATCCAGGACTTTTGCACTGAGCTATCTATATAGTCTTTTAAAATAATTTATTTTTTTTAAAATTTTGAAACAAGGTCTTTCTAAATTGCCTGGGCTGTGGTTGAATTTTCAGTCTTCTTGGCTCACATCTCAGAGTGTTGGTTTTATAGGCATGTGCCTCACACCTGGCTTGAGCTTTCACTGATAGAGAGTGTTATACTTTACACATGTTCATCTACACTGATCTGCAGCTGACACAAAGTTTCATGAAACAATACCAATTCTACTGTGTAGAATATACTCTGATATTTTCTGTAGTACTTCATTTAAAAAACAAAACAAAACAAAACAAAAACACACGCACCGGTCACCTTCCATTAAGCTAACTTCACAATCTTCTGCTAGGAACAATTGGCAACTTGAAAAACGGGGATAGAATTCAATATTCCCCTATGACACATTAGAAAACAGAGACTCCCGGAGCAGACTCAATGTGCTGAGGTGACAGAGTGGTTTAGAAGTCGAGTGTGCCGCAGAAGCTAGACCTCAGATCGGAGTCATGGGAGGACGGTGAGTCACGCAGAGCCCCTCCCGCCCCATCCCCCGGGCATGAGCACATCTCCACCTCTGGCTCCGGGGTGCACACGCGTCCTTGCTCAGCCCTGGGTTCCCTCTCCTCCTCTCTTTCCAGCCTGTGCCATTTCCTTCTCGCTTTCACTCATGTCCCAACACTTTCAAGCCTGTGTAGCAGAAGTGGCACAAGTCCTTGGCCCTCAGCCAGCAGGAAGCTTGGGGCTGCAGCCAACAGAGGAAGGTGCTGGGGACACTCCCTGAGACAAAGCAAAATAAGCCCTGGGCAGGTGGCTTTCCTTGTCTCTAGAAAGGGGGGAGTTAGATCTAGACCTCCTTTTTGTAAGGTTACTGTTGGGAGCTCAGCTATACCCATCCCAGCCCTAGAGCCTCCAGAGTTGGATGGAACAAACACCATGGGGTAAAAAATACAAAGGCAAAAACAGCACGAGGAGAGGAGGGTTTGAACATTTTATGAGCCACCTGCCATGAGGCCTTCCTCTGGGCCAGACTCTACACTATAAGCATTTACCTGCATTATACCCTTTAATGCAAACATCTTGTGATGTTGGTATACCCATTTTACAGATGAGGGATTTATAAGTTTAATCAGGTGAAGCCACTTGTCCAACACCACAAGCACAGACAAGGCCTGATCCAAGTCCAGACAGAAGCTAACCTTGCCTGAACAAGGACGATTGAGCTGCTGTCCTGTGGCCACCCAACGTGCTGGTGGTGGCAGTGACTCAGGTACAGTTCCTGGAGGCTGCCGGAGAGTAAGGGCCATCTCCTTGCACACTCAGCACGCTTTCAGGGTGAGAGGACGGATGGGTAGGACTCCTCATCCTTTCCCTTCCAAAGAGAGTTTAGAATCTCTTAGTGGCCTGAAACCACAGCTGCTGGAAGAACCACTTGCACAGTGTTGTACTGGTCTGAGTCTACCCCAAACCAGTTAATTAAGAATCTGGGTTAGAGGATGCACTGGTATTTTTTTTAAAGCTCTCCTGATGATTCTTATGGGTAGCCAAGACTGAGAATCAGTACTGCGGGCCCTGGTATCCTTTTACAATTCAAGGAAGCTTGTGCACATTGCCTGTCTCACCCGAGATGCACGGGCGACTCTGGGAGGAGCAGGGAAGAGTCATGGTCCTCTCCTGCTGTCCTCTCACACAGGGGAAAATAGGGCCGAGAAAAGGGGAGGCAAACTCCTTTAAACACATCTGTTGCCCTGACCAAAGACTGGTAGAACGCTTTGTCCAGCAAGCAGAAGGCCCTGGGTTTGGTCCTCAACATCAAAAATTAACCCTCTTCCCCTCAAAGAAGAAATAGGCAAAAAATACCCTCAACCAATTGAACAAACAACAAAAATAAAAACAAGAAACCCAGACCTGGAGTATATTCCTGCCCCTCCCAAGTGACAGGGAAGAGATCTCCTAATATCAGCACATACTTCAGCCTGGCATGCAGGCCCTGGGGGAGAAGGGGAGGGGGAGGAGAGGAAGGAGGGAGAAGGGGAAGAGAAAGAGGGGAGGGGAGGAGAAGGAAAGGAGGGGAGGAGGAGGAGGAGGAGGAAGAGGAGGAGGAAGGGGAGGGGAAACAGGGAAGATGGGGGTGGTGGGAGGAGGAGAGACGCCTGTGTGCACAGCAGAGCCGCAGGCTGGAGGGGGCGCAGGAAGTCATCTGCGGGGAGAAGAGCAGGGGCCTGGGGATGCAGGGATGGTGTGGGCGACGGGGCACTCGTGCTGGAAAGGCTCCTATTGGAGGGGACCCTTGGGAATCATCCTTGATTAGAAAGTCAGCCTTATCTCATAGGGTTTTTCTTCAGAACCCAAGGCAAGGAGAAAACAGGCTCGTGACAGAGGTTCCCAAGTGATGCGAAGCTGAAACAAGAACTCAGGAGAGTGAGGAAGGCTGTGAGATGCACAGAGAGGAGGCAGCAGGTCCCAGGAGGAGTTCCTCACTGCTTCCAGGGAGAGAGGCCACTAACGACCCCACTCCAGGGAGAATATCTGGTGGCAGAACCACAGGCCCAGAATGAGATGCACCTTCTGGAGGTGGAGGAAACAGGAGCCAGACAAGGTGAGCCCTTGAAGCCAAGGCCAGCACCGTGCCTGACGAAGTATTCGGTAAGAACGCTCGCAGCCTCAGAGGGACAGCCACTTGTTCCCAAACAGAGATTTGGGTCTTCACAGGTGGAGTTCTGAGGTTCAGGTTGTGCCCTGAGGATTATAAGAAGCTTTGGGGTGGGGAACACTGCTTCCTCTGCAAGTGGGCCCAGCATCTCTGCGCATAGCTGCGCTCCTGTCCTCTCCAGGGTGCCATGCCACAGAGCAGGACACGTCCAGGACTTCCTTCACACTGTCATCCCACCCACAGCCCGGCCCCCTCTCTCCCAGTGGGCAGAAGCTGGAGCCCTCTGTCTCCAACAGGCTTTAAATTAGAGCTGGACACAGGGTCCTCCCAAAGCGGTACATGTGTCATCCACACCGTCCCCTGGGTCACATCTGCCAAAGCAGCCACATGTATTTTCCTGTTCCCTCTGTCCAGAATACTTCTAATCCCACAAACCGCTCCAGACCAAGCCCACCTCCTCCTCCACGACAAAAGCCTTCCGTATCCCAAGTTCCAGCCAGGGTTAAGTCTCTGAGTTTGTCATGTAGCTTAATTACCGTGTTACTAATGAGCTGTTGTCACCAAGACTGAAAGCTCACTGAGGGCAGAAACTGCAGCTCCTCTGTCTCCATGTCCCCGTGTGCCCCACACAGCCCTATCCCTTAGGATTAGCACAGTGTGACACACCGAGCCCTTCCTGGGCTGAGTGGCCAGGAGCTGAGCCGGAAACTGATTGCACAGGTGGCAAATTGAAGGGGCTGAAAGCATTCTCCGGCTTCTCCACCCACTTTTTAAATTTTGATTTTCTCCCCACCTACCATTGTCCTCATTCTGTTGCAACCTTAGGACACCTTTGGTCAATTTAGATTAGGTTCTAAGGGCTCAGTATCCATGCATCCCAGCCTCCTCAATGTCACTGTTCACGTGGCCCGGCCATAGGTCCTGCACAAATTTCTGGGGACCAGACCCATGCAGAGGACCATCCTGTCCCTGTCCCCAGTGACCCTGCATGGAGGCAGAACCAGTCCTGAAAAGAGCCTCCCAGCCCGTGTATTTAAAGCCCTTCGCTTTGTAAACTAGGGGCACAGTAGCAGCAGTAAACCCCACAGCACTTGGTAATGGAGCTCATATAAGAAAGCGTGTTTAGAATTACTTTCCTGTGTTCCTGAACTTAAGCGTGAGCTCAGCTCTGGCAACGAAATACAGTGGGAAAGTTCCACAGTGGCTGGGACTTGGCTAGGCTCTGCTACCCATTTTACTATGTAACGTTGACAAGGCTCTACCTGTTTCTAGGCGTGTTTCCTCCTGAGGGGAGAGGGCCCTCAGGGCTAGATGACAGGTCCCCTCCGCCCCCTCTTTATAAAGGCTGCAGTGCCCAGAGTGCCTCTTGTTGGCATCCCAGGCATGCTGTCCATTTACAGGAGGAAAAGGGAACATTTTGTAACCATCTTCTCCTGGCAGTATCTGTGATTTCTTCAGTAATCAGAGTTCATCTTTTGCACCTGGCTCAGTAATATCTTTGGCAAAACTTTCTGTGGGTCCAAAATCACCATTCATGGTATTTTACAGGTTTGACTCATGCCCTGTTTGAGTTTGGCGTCACTGCTGTCAACGTTCTGGTCTGAAGACCCATGACAGGCAATAATTAGCAGGCTGCTTAGTAGGGGCACTAATTAACAAAGAGCCCAAATCCTCGACAGTAACTGACAGTACCCACAGAGCTAAAGAACCTGCCCTTCTTGTTCTTTCTCACTCCCTTCCCTCCAAGGGACAGCGAGCATCTTGTGGAATGCCTGCTGCCTCTGCTACTAGGATTAGGCACATCCCAGAGCCTGCTGGTGCTTCTGGATGTGTAGGTTACTTAGGAACATTCCAGTGATGCCAAGGGTTCTTACAGCTCAGCTTACATGCTGTTAATCTCTCACCCCTGAGAGCTCTGAGAGGGGATTTCCTTTGCTCCACTATAGTAGCTGGTAAAACTACACTGAGAAACACTTGGAGCAGATGCCCTCTGGTTTGACTTTACAGAGGGTGACCAATATGCAAAGGAAACATCAAGAAGGCAAAACTCATCCTCAGTCTAATGGGACATCACCTCTAACTGTGTTTGACACTCTACCCATCACGCAGAATTACACTCCAATCTTGTGCCACCTCTGGAATGTGCTAGACAGACCCAACAGCCACTCTGAATCGAGCCCTGAAACACTAAGATCTAGCCTTCAGAGTTCCCCAGGAAGGAGCTGTTCCTGCCGGCCACCTTGGCCTCAGGGACTGGCCAGGGGCAACACTGGCTTCCAGCAAGGGTCTGCTGGAGGGTGCGACACACTCACCACTCATGATCCTCCTTTCTCGGCCTCTCCTGGGCTCCCCTGGGAATGACAGAGCTGGTGTTTGGAGCCAGTGTCAGGATTGTCTGACCATTTATAGAAGCCTCTCCTACACACACTAATTAGAATTCTAATGAGGTGGGTGAGGCACCAGGTCATTCCTGTAGTGCTTGTAAACGTTTCACTTACGCCATGCATGTCACCCAATGGAAGATCATCATGCTTGTGCAAGGTTAGTTAGGAAAAAGGTCGGGGGAGGTGGGATAAGAGAATGTGACGGTTTGCTTTTATGATTTTTTTTTTTAAGTGAACAAGTTCCTGGATGATAGGGTTTAGGAAATGATGACATGTTTTTCTTGCAAGTGTCTTGCCCAGGGAGAATCCTGGCAAGGCCCCTCTGGGTAAAGGAAGCATCTCTGCAGAACCAGAGCAGAAAAAGTGAAGTCCTTTCCCACTGTACACATATAGCTGCGTTCTCACTTGCATGAGGGGTGTCAGACACATCACGGATGGTTTTCTTAGGGTTGCTGTATGCAAAAAGAACACTGACTTGCAGCTTGGAAACCCTCTGCTCTGGTGGGGTAGGGCTCACCTCTCAGCCTGGGAGTTTGGAGACCCTGTTCCTGAGGGGGATAACTGTGCTTACCCTTCACATGCACAAAGCTGCGGAGTAGCCCAGTGCGACCATGCAGGTGGACACCCCATGGGCTGAACCACAGGGTCATGTGAAATGCAAAGGCAGTTAGAGTCCAGACTAGGGGAAAACTGTTCCTTTTCAGCCCCTGGCCCTCTGGGCCTGTCGCATGTCCTCTCTAAGCTGCAGTGGAAGCCACTGACCTTCTCTGGTGCCATCTTCTATGCTAGTTATAAAAAAAAAAATGAGTATAGCAGTGGCGCTCTAATGTTCCATATTTTGTTTGTTTGTTTGTTTGCTTGGCTTTAAGGAGCTAGGGCTTTAACAAAGATTTTATTATGGATGTTTATAAGTGCTAAGGTTTCCTATGATATGCCAGGGAGTTAATGTTAAGGGGACAAGTAATGTTCCAAAGATCCTGACACAGAAATGTCTCCAGGCTCCCTGGGTGTTGGAGTGCGGAGTGAGGACAGATGGGAAGGTTGTGTCTGAGGGAGAAGCTGGGAATGCTGGATCTTGAGGAGGCAAGACTGGGCAGGTAGGTGGCTTGGAGAAACTGGAAAAGGAATCAGTGTCCTTTTTCTATCCTCTGGGGTCCCATAGCCTTTTTTTTTTTTTTTTTTTTTGTCTTTTTAAGGCAGGGTCTTGCTATGCAGGTCAGGCTGGCCTTGAGCTCATTTTGTACCCCAGTCTGGTCTTGAATTCATGATAATCCTCTTGCCTCAGCCTCCTGAGTGCTGGGATTATAGGCATGCACTGCCCTGCTGGGCTTCCATAGATTTTTGAACATTTATGGAGCTGAATTATGCTGTATCATGGGACTGGGGATGTAGTTCGTTGGTAGTATGCTTGCCTAACATGCACAAGACCCTGAGTTCAGATGGAGGGCGCTCACCCCTCAGCCTGGGAGCTTGGAAACCTTGTTCCTCATGGGGATAATTGTGCTTACCCTTCACATGCACAAAGCTGTGGGCTAGCCCAATGCGATGACATGGGTGGAAAGTGAATTTGTGTACCCCATGTGCTGAATCAGGGTTCATACGAAATGGAAAGATCGTTCCTGTAAATGTTTCATTTACACCATGCATATCACCCAGGGGAAGATCATCATGCTTGAGTAATGTTAGTTGGGAAAAAGGTGGGAGGAGGTGGGATAAGAGAATGTGATGGTTTGCTTTTACAATTTTTTTAAAAAAGTGAACAAGTTCCTGGATGATAGGGTTTAGGAAATGATGACATACTTTTCTTGAAAGTGTCTTGCCCAGAGAGAATCCTGGCAAGGCCCCTCTGGGTAAAGGAAGCATCTCTGCAGAACCAGAACAGAAAAAGTGAAGTCCTTTTTCATTGTGCACATATATTTGTGACCAAATCTGTAGCTCCACAAAAAAAGAAAAAAAAGATTTAAGAATGTTTAAAATACATATTACACTGTGCTGAGATTTTTCTTTAATTTTTTTTTCTGTCTTTTGCCTTTTTTAGACAGGGTCTTGCTATGTAGTTCAGGATGGCCTTGAGCTCACTTTGTAGCCCAGGCTGGTCTCAAACTCACAACAATCCTCCCGCCTCAGCCTCCTGAGTGCTGGGATTAGAGGCATGTGCCGTGCCGCCATGCCTGGCTTTGTGCTGGGATTTTCTATGCAATGAACGCATCCCAGCCCTAGACTGAAAGATGCCATGTGGAAGTACAGGTGGCTTGTGTTACTCATCTTTCCTCAGAACCTAGTAGAGGAACCCATGCCAGAAACACACACACACACACACACACACACACACACACACACACACTTGCATAAGTGACTCAGTCCATCACTGTAAGGATGAGGATCATAGCTACATCCCTCCAGTGCTCACAGGGAGCAGGTGCTGGCTGCCTTTTCTCAGGTTCACCTCAACCCCCAGACACTGCTCTTATCAGTGCCTTGGGACGGGGGCTCTAATGGCTTCACCCGAGGTTATGCAGCCATGACATCTCTCCATGGTAAATGACTCTGCAGGTTGTTTGCTTTGCTTCTGAGGCTGCTCCCTAGAGGATGAGGAGCTCAATCTCTCCCAGGCCTTGGTGGTTGTTGGGGGAGGTGTTGGCACCCACCCCAGGCAGATGACCCAGGAGAAAAGTGGAGCATGGCAAGAGCCCTAAGTCCAGGTGAGGAGGTTTAAAGGCGGCTTTGGCCCATGCCGCGGCACCAGCTGTGACCCTGGGCAGGGCCTGCATTGTGTGGGGTCATTGTGTGCTGTTGTTGGCCTGGGAGCCAAGAGGAACTGGACCCTGGACATGACTTCAACGATCTGACAACGTAACCTGCAGAGGTAACAGCAGATGGCACTGTACTTGGAGAAAAACCTGGGGTTGCATTGACCTGGGTCACATGGATTCTGGTTACCTCCCTTCTCAGAGCCTCTGTTTCCTTATCTTTAAAACCACGGTGGAATTGCTATGAGCATTAAATGAGTCAGTGAGTAAAACTTCTTAACTAGCACAGCACTGTGCAAAAAGTTAGTATTTACTACTATCCTTAAGGAACCCACAGACTCAAGTGCCTCATACTTTGCTAGGGGGACCCACAAGTTTGGACACTCGTGTGTGATCTTCCTTTGGAAGGATCTGTAGCTGCTTAGCCTTGACCCCACTGTAATGGAGTAGAAAAATACATCAAGTTGGATTCAGAAGACCCAGATTCACAGCCAGACACTGTAGCTGCACACTGTGTGGCCTTAGCTGAATCCTCTCACTTCGCTGAATCTCAGCACTCTCATCAACCACCCACTGACCCCCACGGCTTCAGTGAGGTTTAGAACTATGGTGAAGTATGGTAGTAGCAAGGAGGTTCCTCTGGTGACAGATGAGTGTCTCACAGACATCATGAGCCAACTTCCCTTGTCCCCTCTACCACTGCCCTGCCAGGCTGGCCTGAGTTGACTGAATGTTAGTTCCTGGAGGATTGCACCATAGCTGCGGTTGCAGCCTCCACCTGCAGGCAGACTATAATTTACTGGCGGTGTCACAATTTCAGCTAAATGATTTTCAGTTCATAGGTGGAGTCACTTAGCTACTGACAGGATGAAATTCCTGCTTGGCTACACGCTGTACATCTCAGACTTCAGTTAAGATGGGGCATGCAAACGCAGGCTTTTAAAAAGAGAAGCGCTAATTGATCAGTTGCCTTTTTTCTCCCTCTAATTAAGGGATTTAGGACTTCTAAAGATTTTGCAACACATTCAGGAGCACAGAATCACGAGAAGTCATCCAGTCCAGGCGATCCCCCAGCCCTGACAGATTTTTCTTGACAACTCTGAAGAGGAGGGACCTTCTGCCTCTCAAGGCAGCCTGTGCTGAATATGGTAGCTGTGGCTACACCCTGAATTCTGGGGTGGCTGTGACTTTCCTTCTGATCTCCATGAGGTGGGGCCCCACCTGGCACAGCTCAATCCCCAGTGCCTAGCACCATGCTCAGGACCTGCAGTGAGCTCCCTATAAAGTCAGATTAAAGTGTATTGAAAGGACAAAAGAGTTCTTCCTCATTTGAACTGACAAAAATTGAACACCCTGAGCTTCTCGCCATTGATTCTCACTGCTTCTTCCCACCCTCAGCCACTCTCCAAGCCCACATAAAATGAGCCTGTTTCTTCCATTCAGTAGGCATCATGTTCCCTTCAAGGCTGGGAAATACCTTCTTCCCTTCTAGAAATCTTTTGTTTTCTAGGTTAAACATTGGTTTCTTTAACCAGTCCAGCTGCGTTTGACTTGGAGGCTTCTTACCATCTTATTGCTCCTGTGAATCATGGTACTCTCTTCTTCTGAAAACTTTAGTGGTTCCCCAGGGCCTACCTAATACAGCCTGAATTTCTTAGATTGACAGTCAAGGCCTTCCAGAATATGGCCATCCTTCATTCCATTATTTCCTGTTACTTTTATATGAACTCTCTTCTTTAATGACATTTCTTTTTTTTAATTTTTTTTTTTTTTTGTGGTACTGGGGATCGAACTCAGGACCCTGCGCTTGCTAGGCAAGCGCTTATTCCACTGAACTATATCCCCAGCCCCGACTGAACTCTCTTCTTTAGGAGAATGTGTCTAAACATCTTCCCACCTGTTTATGAAATGCTCCTACCTAGAACACCTGCCCTCTTCTTTATGTACCCAACTCCCTTCACCAAGGCCCACACAAGTCTCTTCTGTTCTTTCCCATGCGTGGTTGTGGAAGGAGCACTTGCAGTGAAGTAAAGGGATCCAGGCTTAAGTCTGAGGGACACGCTTGAACTACAGCAACTGCCATGGCGAATCATTTAACCTCTCTGAGCCTAAGATTTTATGGGTGTGATGACACCCACACCACCCATTTCCAGTGGAACCCTGAGAGGACTTCTGTCAAAGCACTTGCTGATGACAAAGGGCCCTGACTGCCCACCTCTGAGCCTTTGGAAGGTGTCATATGTCATTTGTTATATACCCAAGAATACACCATCTAAATCTGTTAGTGCCATTTCCAGGAACACCCTCGGAGTACAATACCCTTTGAGAGGGGATTATGTGTTTCCCTGTGCCTGGCCACCATTCCTAATGTCCAGCTCTGTGCTAGGAGTTCCACATAATCTAACTTGGAAGCCTTCTTGGTAGGCAAGTACAGTATTACTAATCAGTTTTACAGCTAGGAAAGCAGACTCTTAGGGATGCTAAGCACCTTGATAGGGTAACACGGCTAGCAAGTGGCCAACCAGGATCTGACATGGGGCCCTGCCTTCAACTTCTCTCTGTCTCTGTCTCTGTCTCTCTTGCTCTCTCTCTTTCTCACCAAGGGTGCAATCTCAGGCTTCATGTAATGCAAAGCAAAAGCTCCACCGCTGAGCTACACCCCGTCTTCCTTGATTCTGATGAATCCTCCCAGTCAGTGAAGCCTGCAAGGGTCACCCCTGCTCTTTTGTTCTAGAGATTGTCATTGCTGATGCTGGTGACAGTAATAATCTAGGAGTGAATAGGAAGTCAGGGCCCTTCAGGGACTAATACCAAACTTTAGGGCTGGAGGTACAGCTCAGTGGGGTAAGTGCTTGCCGCTAAGCACTAAGGCCCTGAGTTCGATCCCCGGTCCCGGAAAAAAAAAATACCAAACTTTGACTTCAGTGAATAAATTGAAAGGAAACCTTGGAGGAAGAGTAGCTATCTGAAAGTCCCTCCTTTTTTGCCATACTGGGGATTGAACTCAGGACCTTTGTGCTACATCTCAGTCCCTTTTTAATGTTTTATTTTAAGACAGGATGTTGTTAAATTGCCCCTGCTGAGCTTGAATTTGTGATCCTCCTTCATCAGCCTCCCCCAGTGCTGGGATTATAGGGTGTACCACTACCCCGCTGAAATGTCCTGCTAATTCACATGGATACTCATTTCATTGGCTGTCTATTTGCAGGACAACAGTACAGTGAAGTCTAGGAGGTACCCAGCCTCACTGGAGCACAGACAAGAAGCAATAGTTTAAGAAGATAAAATGGTCAGGTGCAGTGGTGCACATATGCAATTCCAGCACTTAGGAGGCTGAGGCAGGAGGGCTGCCTTAAGTTTCAGGTCAGTCTGGGCTACACAGCACATAACAACTGCAAAGAAGTACATGTCAGTCATAGAATTCTGGTTACTGATTATGGAAATAAGGAAGAGTTGATTAGTCTGGAGGAAGCATTTCACCTGAACTCTGAAAAAACAAATCACAAAGAGGAATTCCTGGTAGCAGGAGAGTACCGGAAGGTCTGCAGCCCATCCACACCCCGGAAAGACTGCAGACGTGTTTCTCCAGAGTAACAGAAGCTGGGGAAAGGGTGGGCTGGACACTTAGGGGACGATTAATCCTGGAGCCTGGGGAAGGGAAATGAGTGTGTAGCTCCAGCTCACTGTGTATCAGGGCTCTTCGTGCAAGGACTGTTTACTCTGCCACGTCGTCCTTTGGCCCTTGTGAGCAGGCAGCAGCAAAAACAAACAGGGAAAAGCCGCAGCCTGGAGGCCAAGTTGTGGTTTGCTTAAGAGTAACCCAGAGAGCTGTGATGATAAGGGGCAAGTTGCTGGGACTTTGTAAATTCTGAGAAAGGAAATGCATCAGACATGCCATCTGGCTCAATTCCTTCCCTTCTCTGATGAAGAGACTGTGTCTTGCAGGGATTTGCCTGAGATCTCAGAATAGCTGCTCTGTGTCCCAGAGCCGAAGGGAGAGGGTGTGAGGGTCACTCCTCAGCTTCCTCCCTCATGGCAATACAAGCCCAACACACCAGGAGCTAGAAAGCCTCGTTGTCTGAGTTCTGTTCTTTCTACTGTGCCACGCAGTAACTTCCTACCTTTCGGTTGAGAAATGTATCTGAGAAAGGCCTGTGGTCCACAAGGTAGGGAGATTTTTTCAACACCATCAATAGCAGTGTATGTTATTATTAATACCTTTATGCATTTTTACAATGACTGTAAAACTTGCTTTTATACTCACCACTTTCCCATCCTTATACGAGTTCTTGGAAGCAGATGTTAGCACATTTCCCACGTTCAGGGCTGAAAAACTGATGCCCATGGAGGTTGTGTGTCTTAGCAGAAGCCAACTCAGACCTCAAACTTTGGATTCCAAATTTCATGCCCTTTCCTTGTCCACCTCATGTGAAGAGTTAATAGTAGATGATTTTTAGGGAAAAAAGTTCAACAGCACATGTGTGCTGCCTGCTTTATAGCAACTTATATGTGCAGTGCTTTGCTTCAGTTTTGCCACTCAACATAGAACAAGCTGCTTGAATACAAATGTGATATATTAAGAACCCTGAAGGTAAAGGAAGAGAGAAGAGCAGTCCAGAAGAATGAGAGAGGTGGTGAAGGCACAGGCTGGACTGTGGCTAGTGGCCTCTTGTAGCCTTCTCCGACCCTTACCCTGTGAGTCTCATTTGTGTCTAGATGTCCTGTCAAAGCCTCCTGTGGTCATAGGTGGAGCTTTTCAGAGGTGGCTGGATCTAGAATGTATGATGCTGAGATTAACAGTGTGATTACTAAATTAGTACACTGATTGGTTTGGCACCTGCCCTGAGCCAGGTAGCCTAGATGGAATACAGGGGCAGAAAGAAGCTGCTGTTTTTGCTAGTAGTTTGCTACTGTCTGCCTTCTGTTTGCTATGAACTCTTTCTCCTCTGTGATACCCCTCTGCCAAGCCCACTGCCTTGGAGCCAGCCAACTATAGACTGAAACCTCTGCAAACTGTGAGTCAAATAAACCTTTCCTTCCTTAACTTTGGGTGTTGGGTGTTTTGTCTCAGTAATGAGAAGAATAACTAGGACACTCACAGGCAAACCTGGAACAAGATGTTTCCTCTTCATTTCCATTTCCTCAGCTTACCAAAGTGAGGAGAGACTATGATGAGATTTATGTAGGTCCCCTCTCTAGCGGTTCCCCTCTCATGGTACCTGGAGAATAAATAGATTTTCTACTTGATGTCTCAAGGGAAAGAAAAATGAAAGAAAATAAAATAAAGAAAGATTAGAGGGAAGGGAAAGTAATTTCTTCTGGATCCCTTTGATCCATCTGATAGTTATTTTGTCATTCTGGGCAAGACTCTCTTTGAACAACTTGTGAAATTAAAAACTGCACATATTTTATGGAGTAATTTGTATTAAAATCTGTAAAAATGTAAATATACCAACACACATATTTGGATGATCTATAAAATTTGTTAAAGAAGTATTTTGGGAAAATGTAAATGTTTTATTACAGATATTGTGGCAGATCCACCCATTATATATACAGATACTAAAGAGGATGATGTAGATATCACAATTATTTGACACTGAAAAATAGTAATGATATTCTATATTAAGTAAAAACTAAAGCTATGGGTAAATGTACATATTTAAATAAATATATATTAAATGTGATACATTAAAAAATACACACTTGCTCTTAGAAAAAATATAAAAGGCTACATACTAAATAGTTGTCTACCTGGTGAAATTAAAATAATTTTTATTTGATTCTTCACATAATTTTACATTTCCTTTCAATTTTTGTGATGAACACATATTTTTTAAAAAGAACAACATATTTTCATCTAAAATATAGCCAGATTTTCTCAGAAAGATGTTAACCATATATTGTAATATAAAAAGTAGACTTTAAAACTTCATATATAATATGATATGATCCAATTTTGATATATCTTTGTAACAAATAAAGGAATTTTTAAAAGCCTAGAGTACTGTACAACAAAGTAGACCCTCTCTGTATCCTCTGATTCTCTATATGCTCTGATTCTCTGTATCCTCTGATTCTCTGCATTCTCTGATTCTCTGCATTCTCTGATTTTGTTTTGCTGTATTTTCCAGTGTGTATCAAGGATAGACACAAAGCATGTAACAAGAAAGAAAAGTAAATTTGTTTTCCTAAAAATTAATTAATAAAATAGAGCCTTTCTTTTAATGAATTGACAACAAGGGAGAGGAGAGCAGACTGCAGAGGACTGATATATGCAAAAGGGCTCACGTTTGCCTACTGAACTGACACGATTCATGGGAGAGAAAACATTCAGGATATGCTCCACTGAGCAAATATGGCTAACTTCAAACAGTGGAGGACAGGTCATGCTTGCCAGACAAAAGGCAAAAGGAAGCAAAGTGTGCGTACATCCAGGGAGAGGCCCGTTGAAGGGACTGTCAGACCTACATCTGCCATCATGTTTAATCACCAAGCTCTTCCGTATCTTTTCTTTCTTTTTTTTTATTGGTACCGGGAATCAAACTCATGACCTCATGCATGCCAGGGAGTTGCTATGACACTGAGCTACACTCCTGGCCCTTCTGTACCTTTTCAAAGAGCAGTCATGAACAAGTGCAAAGGGTGTACTTTCTGCTCTAATTTGATCTTATGACATACTGAAAGAATTCAGCACTAGATAGTTTTAATTAATGAATTATTTTATAATTTGGGAATCCATTGACTATTGTCTGGACTTAACCGAGAATTTTAGTCTTCATCACGTTGATCCAATACTAAAGATTCTTTAATACGTAACGACAAAAGCAGAAATTTCCCGAGAAGCAGATTTAGATCTCAGTTTCATGCAGCCATAAACAAAGCCATAAATGGCAAAGGCGAAGGCTTGTCCTGACATAACGTGGGCCTTCGCAGCACGGATGCTAATCACTTTAAGAGGGAGGAGTCACTTGCAAATAAGGCTATGACTGTCTCCTAGAAGATGGTCTGGATTACAGGAAGTCGGGTGATGTTCTGGGAAGTGGCTTTGCTCAGCTCCCTGAAATATAAAGAATCTGGAAAGTGTAAACGAGGCTCATTCTTCATGATGTAGCAATACTTATAGTGCTGTGCACAAGAGATATGAGAAGTGGAATTCTTCCTTTGAGTCAAATATAGCATGGGAACGAAAGCAATTTCTTGTCTGTTTCCAACAGGCCTTGTTGTGGTTTGTGTCTAGATGTCTCCCTAAAGCCTCACGCAGTCTTTGACTTTTTTGGAGGTGGCTGAATCTAGCATGTGTGATGCTGGGATTAAGGTGCATGATTGCTAAAGCAGCCCACTGATTGGTTTGGCGCCGTCCTAATCCCAGCAGTCTAAACACAATATATAAGGGACAAAAAGAGTCCTGTCTCCCATTTGTCTGCTTTGCTACTTTCTGCCTGCCATGATTCTCTTCTGCCGAGCCATCCTACAGAGGAGCCAGCCAATTATGGACTGACACCTCTACAAATCGTGAGATAAAGAAACCTTTCCTCATTTAGCCTTGAGTGTTGGGTATTTTGTCTCAGCAAAGAGAGAAAAGTAACCAAGACAGACCCCAAACACTTGGCTTTTCTTGACCTTCTGCCCGGCGGCAAAGTGGCTGGGAGAACTTCCTCTGGCTCTCAGATTCTTTCCTCAATGTTTACAACCAGGCCAAATTGGGCCCCTGTTAGTAGTACCTGAAGAACTTAGGTTCTAGTCAAAGCTCTGTCTCTGTCTCACTTGGGAAAAGCAGCGTTTGGTCCAAATCAGAAGCCTCAGCCTTGTCTTCAGCTTTCACAGCATTTCATGTTCTACACGCTGCTCAGGCACATGTCTCAGATGCAGAGATTGTCAGCGAGCGTGGCTACCTCCACCTATTTCTGATCCCTGTGATCTTAATATGTTTTGCATCCCACCCAACTCTAGGTTTAGGATTTGAAATTTAAATGATCAAATAATCTTTATTATTTTTCTTTTTTATTTAAAAAAGCTTTAAAGAGAGGCATGGACACAGTGATGCTTCTACACACATAGACAGTATCTGGAAAGACTTAAAAGAAGATGTTCACAGGGGTTTTCTCTGGGGGAAAAGACACAGGAGCCTCACGGCTAAGGAAACAAAGACAGTAGCTTCACTATAGAGTCATGGCCCTTTTTCCCCTCCCTTCCCTCCCCTTCCCTCTCTTCCCTCTCCTTTAGTCACTTTACTGAATACATATTACATTAGGAATTTCATCTGACAGCATATCACAGAGACCTGAGGAATAAGAGCTTACTCACACAAAGGGGTTTCATTTTCCTTACTGGTGATAAATCTGGGTACGTGCCCAGAGCTGGTACAGTGCTGTGTGGATTCTTCCAGCTCTCAGCAGCACCTTCCTCAACTGTGGCCCTGTCTTGCCTGAAGCTCACAGATGGCTGCCACATCTTGGGACAAGACACTATGTTTCAGGCCAGAAGGCAGAAGGACCAACTTGTTAGAGCTTATTTAAGGAGCTTCACAGGAGTCCATTTTAATAAATTCTGCTGACGTCTCAGTGTGCTCAGAACTGCATGATGCTGCTCCCTCTAGCTGCAAGGGAAGCTGGAAAATTAATTTTGTAATTTGTGCCCTCTCCTGTGCAAAATTGGGGTTCTTCAGTTAAGAATGAAGAGAAAGCATAAGGACTTGGAAATTTTAGTGCTTGTCTTAGCTGGGTCCTGACCTGACAGGGTCCAGATTTTAAAGCTATTTAGCCCCATGGCTTTTGCCTTTCTTTTGTTTTTAACAGCTGGGCCTATTTTAAAAGAGATTTGCTTTGGTTATCCCAGGGCTGTAAAGCCCTGACTGTCCATTGTGACAGAAAGTAAAGAATAAGGACCATCGAGAATGGAGACCATCAAGTTTAGGTACTCACTGTTGTCTTGGGCAAGTCACTTCCTCTTTCTGGATTTCCACTTCCTTGTGAGAAAAAGATAAAAGCCCATTTAGGAAACAGGAAGGCATCTCACGATGGTTACAAAATTTAAGAGTCATAATCTAACTAGGCTACTCCAGCAACCATTCCCTCCTCGGTTCTTTTCTTCTCTCCTTCTTTAAGTGCCTGTCCCTTGCCCTCATCTATTCAAGTGTTTACTGTCTGAAAATCCCTGGAAGTCATATTGGAGTGTGGAGGGTGAGGATTTGGCACATTGCTTGGAGCTTCTGATGCCTGCACACATCAGAAGACTTGAGGCAAGAAGGATATCCTGATGGACAGCTGAGCCATGCAGCTGGGAGGGAGGGAGGGACGTAAGGAGGCAACCCACAAAGGGAAGCTTTGAACGTGAAGAGCAGGGCTGGAATAGACTTATAAGTTGAGGAGGTACGTAAATAAGTAGTTTATTTTCTTCCTCTTCTTCTCTCTTCCTTTCCCAAGAAGTGCAGGGCAGGAAAGAGAAATGACCTTCAGTTCCTGCCATGTACAAGCCCCATACCTGGTTCAGTATTAATTCAGTTTCTCAGACCCTTTCAGCAGCAGGATCTTCATGAGTTTTGTCATTTTCTTGCACACCCACTATATAATTGCTTACTAAATATTTTCCTTTAAGTCAACACCTTTAGTCAGTTGTGGTGGTGGCTCTCTATAATCCCATCACTCTGGGAGGCTGAGTCAGGATGATCACAAGTTCAAGCACAGCCTGGGCCACTTAGAGACTTAGTGAGAACTTGTCTCAAAAGTAAAATAGGGCTGGGGACATAGCTCAGTGGAAAGGTCATATGTTCCATCGGCAGTACTGAGAAAAAAAATCAACCCTCCCTTTTTATCTTTAGCATGCATACTGACTTTAGCCTTGTACTGATCAACTAAATCCATAAAAGAGTTTGGTATCTTACATGAAATTAAACAAGTAACTATGAGAATTAAAAAATTGTCCATTCTCACGTCAAGGTTAGATGTGCTATACTTTAGGGCCCATCAGTAACTAATGGGGTCCTCAACACTGCTCTGTAAAGTGCAAGTTAGTCATATTATTAGTGCCTCTTCATTCATTGAGAAGGAAGCTTTGTGCTAATACTAATTGGAAAATTTTTTATGTCCATATTTTGCACTCTGAGTAACTACTTTAAAGACAATAACATGCAATGTATTAACTATTGTTATTCTCCTATCATTTTGTTATAAAATTTTGTTTGACCATTTTTCCACTAAAAAAGAAACTGCTCTATGAGGTGGGGATTGTTATCTTTACCCTATACACACAGAAACTACAGTGCATAGAGATTAAGTAACTTGCCCAAGATCATAAAACCAGCAAAGGCAGACCTGAAACCACTTTTGTCTCCAGAGCTGTGCTTAGTCTCCTAACTCTGCCCCACGGTAAAGAGAAGGCAAGAAAAGACCACACAAAAGTGGGATTAGTCCACAGAATCCATGCCTTTCATCCGGCTTCCTTGCTTAGTCTCAGAGCCAAGCCCCAGATCCATTTTCTCTCCCCAGAAGACTTGTTTCCTTAACCAGTATCCAGTTGTGCCTAGTGCAAACCTGGTTCTTGACCTGCATTTGTCAGTGGGTGACTTTGTTTCAGGGCCAGTTCCTGCCACTGTCATTGCAGTGTCAAAGCTCCTGGGAACTTTCTTAATCTTGCCCTTTTAGGTTGTTCACCTGCTTACCATCACTCAGGTCCCAATTTGCACCAACAAAAGGCTTTGCCTTCCAGTGAGGTCTTCAGGATGGGTTTGCAGCTTTAAGTAGTGGATTTAGGAGAGTGGCATTAATTCTGAAGTAACCTCAAAGCATTCCTTTATCTCTCTTTTCACCAACCACACCTAGATGCCTGGCACAGGGAGGATCCACTTGCTTGGCAAAGAAGCAGATTCTCTGCCATAGCCAGAGGCCCCTTCACCTTGGCTTTCCTCCCTACCAGGGGCCTGTCGGGTATGGTCCTGCACAAACCTAGGAGCTCAGATGGGGCCGTGTGAGACCTTGGGCTTGGCCTTCACTCTGCTGTATTGTCTGCCTTGCTGACGGCTGGCTCTGGGCTTGGGAGGTAGAAGAAGGGCATAGGGGAATCAGGAAAAGGTACTAATGTTTGTTATGGGCTTATCATGTGTGGAAGACTGCTCTGGACTCTTCGTAACTTATCTCACTGACTACCCTCCACAACCTGCCACCATAATGAACAGATACTATCAAGCTCATCTTCCAGATAAGTAAATCAACACAATGAAAGTTATGGAACTTCCTTAAGGCCACATGCGACTACAAGGCAGAACCAAGATTTGAACCCATTTCTATCTGATTACAAAGTCTGCACACTCCGCTGTCCCATGCCACCTCCTCTCTAGATGAGATACGAGAGTTTACACAGGAACTAGAAATCATCTCTTTCAATCTTTCCCAGGTTGTGTGTTTCAGAACACTAGTTCCTCAGATCTGAGGAAGAGGAGGTCAGAAGATAAGCAATATGAAAAGCTGAAGAATTTCTACACACTGCAGCCTTGCTCCTGTCCTGTCTCAGTAGGGACCGCCCAGTACATCAGTCTGAGAATGAAATAAACACCCACCATCTGCCAGGCTTGGGGGTAAACAAGACCTGCTGCCAGATGTGGTGGAGAGGCCACCTCGCAGCAGGGTGGTGGTGGTGTTGATGGGGCCATGGCCTGGGGCTGGAGAAGCCCTCTGTGCAGTGTGAGCAGGTGAAAGGCCCCACTCCTGTGAGGCACCTCCTGCAAATTCTGAGCACTTGCTCCCTTATCCACACACCTGTTATAAACAGCGGGGACATTTTCTGGCCACACTTCCAGTAGCCTCCTCAAAAATGCTTCTTTGTCTTGTGACAGTAATAAAAGCAGATGGCATTGGTAGAGGTTCTTTTTACTTGGGTTGACATTGCATGAAATCCCTCTGCAATGTAGGCCACACAGATGTCTGACCCCAGAGCCATCACAGAACACAAAAAATCACACGCTCGGCTAAGTAAGCCTGTGTTACAAACGGAGGAGACACTGGAGGGGAGCACTGCAGCTCTGTGATGCTCTTGTTCTGCTCATTAGCCCACAGTTTAGGTTCAGTGTGTCATACCATTACAGGGGTCAAAGTGGGTGAAGGAGGGAAGCCCCCATACCCTGTGATTTCCTGCTATGGTGCCTTTACAGTAGGTCCCAGAAAACCACAGGCTGAATGTTCACATTCTGAGAGTGGGTGCTAGGCCTTTCCCAGCCCCCATCTCTGTCCCACCATGTGCCCTTGAATGAGCCACTCTCTTTCTCTGGGCCTGTTTTCTCATCTATGAGAAGGAAGAGGTTGTGTTTAGGATGTTCCCTTCAGTTCTCAAGTTTTGCAAATGCTCTATGGGAGGGATGCGGGGTTAACATCACAGCACTGCTGACACCAAATGCCCTTTAATGTCCTGCTTTGTTCTTTCAGGCTTTTAATCCCTGGCCATTTACGGGGCACCATTTTCTCTCTGGAGGTTGGAGACTTGTGTTCAAGAGACTCGTAATGAGTGGGACTTGCTGAGGGCAGAATACAAATTACAACGAACTTGCTGGGGTAGAAGTGGGCCTGATGGGGTTGCTATCCAACCTCCAGGGAAAGAGAGCCAGCTACCCATGAAGGGTTCTGGAGAGGGTGCCCCTCACGCTGTTTGGGTCCACAGCAACAAGGGAGGCAGGGGCTGGCCAAAAAGGCTAAGTTGCTGAGACATGAAAATGGTGCTGCCAGTCACCTTGACAACCTACCCTGGGGCCCTGGCCAAGTGCCCCAGCAATTCTCAAGCATCTGACCCTGAGATCAGAGACCATCCACTCTGAGGGCAAAGCAAGGGTTATGTAACTACCCTAAGAGAAGGGCCCTCTGCAGTTCAGAGTTTCTGAGTCCAGTATCCAGCTTTCAGCCCCGAAACTTGGCAGAAGGATGGCCCTCATGGTGACACATCTGGAAACCCAGTTGTTTTTGGAGTGTTGTAAGTAACTGCCCTCTGACTGGAGGTATTTAGCTGATGGGGACAGAAACATCATGATTAGTAATTGATGAACTGTCACACTAAAGAGGGATCTATTTTGTTTGAATGAGTTCCAATGTAGAAACACCTGAATGGTTGGCTTGGCCTCAACATAAGGGCAAGACTTTCTAGAATGTGAATATAGGGAAGTGATACTTGAAGGGTGGTGAATTTTTCTAGCACTGGAGGACAAACGAATGCTCAGTGACAGTGGTAAAAACGTTTTGAGAAGAGTTGGCAATCTGGGTAGGGTTGGGTTGCTACACCAGATGGTCACTTTTGAAAGAACTCTTTCAATCTGGAAACTTGAGTTCTGGAAATTAACCAATAAGAAGATGTTTGCCTTTCATGGTAGAAGTTGCGAGGTGGGCCAGAATCCTTCCTGAAAGGAAGTAATGTGCACACTTTCCCAGACACCTCTGCATTTATAGAAACCACGTCGTTTCCACCACTCACTGCCGCTCACTTCTCCTGGGGGCTGTAGTAATAGAAACCCTTGAAGCCATTTATTACCATTCTGGTTTTTTTTTCTTTTCAGTCTTAAAATTCCAGAAGAATAAGTAATATCTCTTCTCTGTTGAGACACCTGGTTCATGAAGGAGGATTACAACACCAAGTATTTCTTGGGGGTATTTTCATGATGTGTATTTTCCATTTTCCTTGGTATTATTTTACATTTGTGATCAGTGGCTCATGCAGTAACTTTTCTTCTCAGAACTCCTAATGAGATAATTAGAAATTTGGCTGCTGTTTTTACTGCCGTCTCACTCTGCCTTGGGCTACCTGGGAAGCGGAATACTAATCTGGTGTTTTGCTGGTTCTTCCAGAAGGAGTGAATAATGATTTAATTTATAGCTATGGAAGTGATTAGGCATGATTGGGGATGTACTTAGAAACCCCCAAATTCCTATTTCATGGAAAACCATGCTGGACTATTTTCCCCAGTAATATTACATGGTACTCATCCCCAACCCAAACTTCAAGGAAGAATTTAGAAACATGATCAGACTTGAACTCAGAAAATGCCCGTTTCATCATGTTTACCTCATCAAGACAGACCACTCAATGCTTTGGGCCTCAGTTTTCTTATCAGTGAAGTGGAGATTAATTTATGTGCCTGACAAATATTTGATGGTGTACAATGCACAAAGCATGGCAGGCAAGGCTGTTTTCTACCTTCTGAGATTGTTGAATGGGTGGATTGATTGAAGCTATGCCTCTGAAAACATTTTATAAACTATGAGGTGCATCGTGGAAAACAGCATGGGATCTTTTCTAACATAGTACATTATGTCCAGTTCTAGGAAAGTGTTTCTTAGCAATGATTCCACTTCTTTTGTGTTTGACCGTACTGAACTACAGCTGCCCTTTGACTTACAGTGAGGTTACAGGCCAGTAAACCTATTGTAAATTGGCAACATCATGAGTCAAAAATGCACTGAATACACTTACCCTCTTGAACATCTCGGTTTAGCAACACGGTACACTGTGGAGTACTGACCGTTTCCTCTTGTGATTGTGGGGCTGACTGGAAGCTTCAGTTAGCTACTGCTTTCTGGTGAAGAGAGAGAGATAACACTACTACATATTTTTAGACGAGAAAAGATCAAAATTCAAAATTCCAGCCAAACATGATAGCACAGGCCTGTAACCCCAGCATTCAAGAGGCTGAGGCAGGAGGATCACTACAAGTTGGAGGCCAGCCTGGGCTACCTAGTTGTCTCAAAAAAACAAAACAAACAAACAAAAAACCCCCAAATCAATTCAACAAAACAAACCCCCAAATTTCAAGTATGGTTTCTACCAAATGCATGTCACTGTGCATCTTCGTACAGTATCATAAGGACCATCTACACCGCACTTACCTTCTATCTTGTCTGCAGTGAAAAGTACATGTATTTAGGTAAAGATGGAGGATGAAGGAGCTTTAACTCCTGTGCTGAGTTAACTGGAAATCTGTTTCACTGCTCAACACACAACCTAAGGAGCTCCACGCTTGCTTAAGATGTAGAAGACATCAGAGCTAATTTTCTGTTTTGGGGAAGTGTAGGAAGCCAGGAAGAGGGGTTGAAGACAAACACAAACAAAAACCCTTGATTTGCACAGCCATGTTGCCATTCATTAGTCCCATAACCTTCACCTAGTTATTTAACTGATAAGCTGCCCTGTAAACTGAGTGTCATAACACACAGCCTACTTACCATACAAGCTCCAGGAAAACGGTGTTGTAAAAGCATTTTGTAAAGTTAAAGGCCACATGCTGCTGTTGGGGAATCTTCTCCAGTGCTTGTCACCTGAACTTGCATTAGCAATTGCAATGTCTCTCTTGTCTCTGTGCCTGACAACTGCTAATGCCTGGCTTGGGCTGCGACCAGTAGTGATATTATTTGATATTCTGATCATTGTCTATTTAATAAGTTTCCAACACTTCTGTTTTCAGAGTCATTCTCTCTCTTAAATATCTGTGTAGAATCGTTTTCCAAGCACAGAAATAGGAAGCTGATTTCTTCTCATAGCCCAGCTGTGTGGAGTGGCGAGTGGCCCCCAGTTCCTAGCAAGTCCATTTTCTCTTTGGGTTCAAACTGCAGTCGGCCTAAGTCATGGCCACCTGTGAGCTAATGAATGTGACTCTATTTCCAAGTCTAATGCCAATGTGAAGTCCTGGTGCCACTCCTTGCAATACCTCCTAGGCATCTTCCCACAGTTAAACCTACTGATGGATGGCAGCGATTACTCAGCACAAATAAAGCTCTTGGAATTTATGACTAGTTTTATTAGTTATTCCTTAGAACCTCCCTGAGAGGATGGCAAATTAAATGCTGGTGGGGAAATCAAACTCAGAGAAACACCATGAGCATGAGAAATCACTGTTTCCATGGCCAAGATTTATGTGATGAATTCGTCTAGCAAAATCCTACAGGGTTGGTTGGTTTTGACATCAGTAATAAAGAGATTGAGTGCTCCATCCACACAATCAATGAAAGTGATTGGTGTCGGGAGTTTCTCAAGACTACGAGTGAGCTAATGATGTCTGGCTGCTGCAAACGTTTTTCTCCTTCCTCGGTGGGTATCTTAATTTTCCCCAAGGTGACAGAGAATGAGACCCTGAGCAGGGAAGTGGCTTGCCCTGAGTCCCTCAGTTAGTTGGCTGCAGAGCTGAGACCCCAGGTTTTGCCAGAGTGGGCGCTCCACAGATACCTGGTGAGTGAATGACTGAAAGAACCATCATCTACTGCTCGCTCCCCTGCCCTCAATACTCTGCAACAAGCCATCTGGGTTCAGTCACGTTTCGACTCTTCTGAGCTGAAGGGACTTTCGTGAAGCCTTATGATGCTCTAGTCCTACACTGTCATGAGCCGTGCAGCTTTGTGGCTACAAAGCACCTGTTACGGGCCGGAGCCATGTGAAGGTGAGCTGTAAGTCAACTGCAAATTTTGAAGTTTATGATGAAAAAAGGACAATCTCTCATTAGTAAGTTTTACATCGATTATATGTTGAATTGGTAACAGTTTAGATATACTAGGTTAAGTAAAATAAAATATTAAAATTAATTGCATTTTAGAACTTTTTTTTTCTGCTTTTGAGATAGGGTCTTGCTATGTAATTCAGGCTGGCCTCAAACTCACTATGTACCCCAGCTGACCTCGTACTCATGACAATCATACCCATGACTCCTGCCTCAGCCTCCCAAGTACTAGGACTGCAGGTGTGTACCACCATGCCTGGCTGTTTAAAAAACTTTTTGAATGTGGCTACAAGACAGTTTAAAATTCTATTTACAAACTTACATTATAGTTTTGTTGGACTATACTGCAATCTAGTTTATAGAAATTTTGGAAAAAAATTACATACTGAATATTTGTTTGTTTGAGACGGGGTCTCACTATATAGTTCAGGTGGGCCTTAAACTCACTATGTAGCCCAGATAGTCTTGAATTTGAAGTGACCATCCTGCCTCAGCCTGCTGAATGCTGGGACACAGGCATGCTCTACCACACCTGACTACATACATATTGAATGTTAACCTTTTAAAATTTTTTATTAGTACATGTTTGCAGTACATAATGATTACATTAATTGTGGTGAGTTGGTATATGTATATAACATATTTTAATTCTTTTTACATCACTTTGTTAAACTTTCTATAAAAATAATGGTAGAGGGCATCATTTTTTTTGAGACAGGGTCTTGCTGTGTAGTGCAGGTTGGCCTTAAACTTGCTTATGTAGCTTAGGTTGGCCTTGAACTCATGGTGATCCTCCTGCCTCAGCCTCCCAAGTGCTGGGATTATAGGCATGTGCCACCACACCTGGCAATAATTTATTTTTCAACAAAAAAGATACATCCCTCCTTTTTCTCTCCACCATAATCCTTTCCCTAAAGTTTCAATCACAGTCTCTTCAGTCCCAGAACTGAAAATTGGGGAAGTCTGGAGGTGTGAGTAGCTGGGGGTGGCTGGGCAGCCAGCCTTGGAGATGTGACATCTAATCAGACTCTGCGATCCCAGTCCTCAAAGGCACAGAAATAATATGTGAGCTGGAGAAGTACTTTTATAGTATATTTATGGTGAACTAGTTTTAATAAAAATAATTACCATCATACCTGACATTTTAAAGGATTTTGCAGTTTGTAAACTACTTTCACATATATGTGGTGTGATAAAAAACTATGGTGAACGCCGACATTAAAAACTTTATTATAGTAAAAGACACATTACCATTAAATCCCCTCAAAATACTCCCCTGATTTCAAACACACTTGTCCCATACCTCTTGACGCTGTGTGGAGTGGTTCTGGAAGTCCATTTTAGTGTCTTCAGTTGCACTGTTGTGGCTGTTTCAGCGTTTTGAATTAATTCAAACTCTTTACCCTGCATGGTCATTTTGACTTTGGGAAGACCCAGAAGTTGCACAGGGCCAGAGCCGGCAAGTTAGGTGAGTGGGGAGACACTGTGATGTTCTTATGAGACTGACTTCCTGCTGGATGGCACTGGGCAGCGACATTCACTATATATATATATATATATATATATATATATATATATATATTTTTTTTTTTTTTTTTTACTTTTTTTGTTGTACTGGGAATAAAACTCAGGACCTTGCACTTGTCATGCAGGTGCTTGTGCCACTGAGCTATATCCCCAGCCATTCACTGTATTTCTGATCACACCTTGCAGAGACACTTACCAAGGAGATCCTCTGTTCTACTTTGGAAAAACTTAATCTGTCCTTGACTTTCATCCAGAAGTGTTTAAAATGCTCAGTTCTTTTTTAAAAAGAATTTTTTAGTTTTAAATTTTTACTTATTTTAAAGAGAAAAAAATAAAATTTCAAAACAAGATAATTGGAAGAAAGGTAACAATGGCTCATACACTGCATACTGTTATCTTTAAATGAGTTACTCAGAGTACAAACTATAGGCACTTAATTGTCCAAACAGTATTAGCACAAATCTTTCTTTTCAGTGAACTAAGAGAAATTAGTAGTATAATGATCTTAACTATCTTGCAATGCTCAGTTCTTGCTTATGCCATTGTTGTGCCAGTGTTGATGGAGAAGCGATCTGATCTCCATGGAGAAAATCCCTCTCTTTCATAAGGTACTGGAGAGACTGAAGGAGAACTCAGATAGAGATGTCAGCCACAGAGAAGATTCCTTCAGCAAGAACTGTGTCAGGTGAGGCCTCTGATTCTCCACGAGGAACATTTCCCATCCTAGTCCCTAGAAGGTCAGGAGTCCAAGAGGAAACAGCGATTTGTGAACTTCTTAACTGGCATTGTATCAGTATCAAATGAAGTAATGGGTGGATAAGTGCTTTCACCATATAAAACATTGTCACGACACCATTACCTCCCAACATGTCCACACACACCTTTCTACCTGCATGAGTCAAGCCTGTCCTTTACAGCTCGCCATCTCCCTGAGGGAGACTTCTGGGACTGACTGGCAGGATTTAATAGCCTCCCACCCCGCACTGATAGCTCTTCTCTCTCTGCTGCCTCCTGGCATTTGGAGGCCAAAGGGCAAATCCGCTGCTCTGCTGTGCGCACCTCACCAGAGGTGTGGTTTCTGGCTCAGGGTAAATGTGTGATAAGTGTTGACAGACATGGATGAAATTGAAGCCATTATTAAGAGCAGAGGCTTCTATTTCATAAAGTCTTTCACAAAGTTCCCCCATCTCTTAACCAGATGTAACCTAAGTGTTTCCCTTCATCTCATCCGGCAGGACTTGTAGCAAGGCACGTCACCCGTGGAATGCTGGGCGCAATGCCGTTGCTGGGGCTATGAGTCCAGGAATGAGGGTGCTTTGAGGGACTGAAGGACATATAGGCATGAAAAATTGATCACACAATATAGGCATTAAACTTTCCTTTCAGTGAGCTAATAGCAATTAGTAGTATAACTATTTTAACTATCTTGTGTATGTACATATATATGTGTGTGCATATATATGTGTGTGTGTACATATATATGTATTTATTTATCTATTTTTCCTTTTTCCTTCCTTCTTTTCTCCTTTCTCTCACTCCAGTTTCTCTTTTCTTTTGAACAGTTTCTTCTCATTTTTACAATATCTATTGTACATTTTGGCCCTTATGTATCTGTCAGCTTCTTACACTAGGGAGACAATACCATGTTTGCATATGTGAGACTGATTTATTTCACTTACGAGTAGGGCTCAAGTTGCATCCATTTCCCTATAAATGTCTCAAGTTTGTTCTTCTTTATAGCTGAGCAGTGCTCCATTGTATAAAAATAGCATAACTTTTTTACCCATTCCTCATTTGATGGGCATTTGGGTTGTTTCAAAGATTTAGCTATGACAACTGTGCTGCTATAAACATGGGTGCACATATATTGCTGTGGGATGATGTTTTTAATTCTTCTGGGAAAATATCCAGAAGGGGAATAGCTGAGTTAAATGGGACCTCTAATTTTAGGTTTTGAGGATGGGGAATGGTTCTTACAATATGCATCATAGTGGCTAGCTGTTTCTGAGAAACAAAAGTAACAGGAACTGGAACTATTGCCTGGGCAACTAACAGACTGAAGTATACTGATTGGGAGGTGGATCTTCTGCTGCATTTCACCCCCTTTTTAGTTTCCCTGGTAAATCTTTGCTGGGCATATTACATGTGATATTTTGAGACAAGGCCCAACTAGAAGCAGTGACATCAGGATTGTCAGTGATCTTAGGATGGGCCCTAGACAAGGTCCCCAAAATTGTCTTATTATAGTTTTTCCCTAAGTTGTTTTTACAGAGACATAACTTAGGTGTTATGATTGATACATTGTGTCAACTTGGGGAGTCCAGAGGTTTGGCTGAGTGACTCAGGAGGAAGCCAGGGTGCTTACTATGTACACATCCTGAGCCTGTGGAAGAGGAGAGCATGGAGATTATGGGAGTGCTACACCCTCCCTGGATGGGGGTAGCCTGTTTACAATGTAAGGGAGGTAGAAAGGGCTGCTTGCTTGCCATTCCTCCCTTTTGCTGGTTGTTTTTGCTGTGTTCTGCGGCCGTGAACGTTTGCCCTCTGCCATGTGCCACTCTGCCTCTGAGCCAGCCAAGTACGGACTGAAACCTCCACAAACTGTAAGCTAAATAAACCTTTCCTTCCTTCATTTTGGGAGTTGAGTATTTTGTCTCAGCAATGAGAGAAAAGTAACCAAGACATTAGGCCTATCTGTTCTGTGACATTCCTCTGGCAAGGTAGTGAGGGAGTTAATCTGATCTAGAGAGTGTCCAGTGTGTCTTGGATGCTCATCAAATCTTGGTCAAGTGTTTGGATTGATTATTCTCTTCTCTTGGGGCAACTGTCCATAGAATTTAAGGCAAAAACTACAGCTAATAGGGGCAGGGAAGCAAGGACTGGGATAAGCAGTCTGAAGAGACACACAAATCAGGGGAAATAGGTATGGAATAATCTTGGGCACAGTGTCCTCAGGCTTCAGCCGTGTGTGGATGGGTTAGTATCCAGAGTGACCAGAGCAGGGCTTTGAGTGTGTTGTCCTTCAGAGTGAGCTGTCTGGTCCAGGTAAATTCTCCAGTGGATCTAAGGCTGAATTTCTGAAACTGGTATAGGTAGTGAATATGTACCTGGGTTATATGTGTGTGCAGGAGTATCTACAGGTATAGCTGAAGCAGGACCTATAAACTCCTGTTGTCTTTTCAGTGTAGTAGGGAATGTCTTGGACCATCCTGAGTAGGTGCCCATGAGCACTAACAGATATTTGTAACCTCTGTAAGGTTTTGTTTTGTGTGATCTCTATATATATCTTTAAATGGGAAGAGTCCACTATATAGCATGAGGTCAGGACTAGTGACACAGACACTAAAGCCTGAGATGGCTGCAGGGGTATAGGTGCCAATGCTGTGACTTGAGCTTTCAGAACATATGGTCGGGGCAGATCTGGCTCTCATTAAGATGGATCTTCCAGGAGTACCAAGCAAAATGTTGTTGTCTGGGGTGGATGTTTCAGTTATTTGGATCCCTGGAGAGGGCTTAGACCTTTGAATTTAATTATTTTGCATTGTTGGTTGCAGGTATCCAAACAGTAGCAGGAAGAAGTAGTAGGAGAGCTTTGGCCAAAGTAACTTTGTCCAACGTGACCACAGCACATCTAGCCTGTCAAACTCCATTCCTAATAGAGCTACCTCCTTCCATAAACAGGGTGTACTCAACATCTGTCATGGGGTCCATTTTTAAGTCTAGTACAGCATGTAGTACCTGGACAGTTAGCTCTCCACCTACATTGAGCTTGCCAGCTTTCTTGATCAGAAGGACGGTGGCTATCAGAGCATGAAGCCAAAGGGGGGAAGCAGGTCTTAGAGACTGGATCCAGCTATTTGTACAGGTAGGCCACTGGGCACTCCCAGGGACTGACAGTCTGAGTAAGCATCATTATTTTTGTGAACACAAGAATCCAGATTGTATCAAAGCCAGTAGCTTCAAGAAATTTGTGGAGTTTCTTTCCTATAACCAGTTTCTGCCAGATTTTGTAGCAGATCTTTTGTGTCTTTCCAGCAGGCAGCTCATGTGTCATTAATCAGAACTGTAGTGATATTTTGTTCTGGGAAACTAGCAAGGTCAGCTGTGAGGGCTTCTCTAAAGAAGGTAAACAAGTTTTTGAACCTCTGAGAAGTTGAGTCCAGGCTAGTTGACCTTTGAGTTCCGAACTTGGATCTTTCTATTTAAAGGCAAAGAGGGGCTGGCTGACAGGAGCCAAACAAAGGCAGAAGAAGGCTTTCTTTAGGTCTAGGCAAGTGTACCTGGGAGGCATAAGACTGAGGCAACATATACGGAAAGCAATTGCAGCAGCATTGGCAGCTCAGAGATCTTGAACTAGCTTTACAGGCAGGATAGGTGTATTTTAGCAGTTTATTTTTTAGCTTTATTATTTTTTCTCAGAGGACCATGATGGCAAGCAGGAGAGGACAGAAAAACAGACTATCTCAGAAAAAAGGTGCTGGTGGCTTGGCCAAATCTGTTGTTAGAGCCTCCCTGAAAATAGTGGGAGAGTTTTTAACCTCTTGTGGCAATTGAGTCCAAGTGAGTTGCATCTTGTCTCAGGGTTTTCCTAGTTGAAGGGGCTTATGGGAGCAACTCATAAGCAGAGGAAGTCATCTTTTAAATCTAGACATGCAAACCCGGTACCATTTAGAAGTAGCAGTCTAAAAGGGTGTATGGGTTGAGAACCACAGATTAACAGTCTGTCAGGATCCTGTATTGCTTTAAGTGGCTGATATGTGGCTGCAGCATGGTTCGTAGTCAGGCCTGGAGGTGAGTCTTGGCTTATACCTCTGGGAGGAGAATTTTCAGAATTACAGGATTATGGTTATCTGTCTCAGGCTGATGCAAGTGTCATCTTCCTTTTGGGAAAAGTGCAGGGTTAAACAAGAGGGAGGCTGACTGGCTTGGTGAAAAAGGGACAGTAGCTTCTAATTTGAAGAGGAGGTCTCTTCCCAAAAGTGGTATATGGACTGGTTTACACAGAAATCCATGTTTGGAAGGTGTCCTCCTAGGCTGCAAGTTTGTGTCTGGCAGAAGGAGTGAGAGGCAAATGTCCAGTTTCCCAGGTGATGGTAACCTTTTTCTGACTTTTAAAGGCAGAAAGTTCAGTTCCATTGTGTACCAGGAAAGTCAAAGATTGATCCCCAATATGGACATGGAAGCTTTTGAGAGTCTTTACCTTTCAGTTTGAAGGGGCATCTATTTTTTCTGTCCATAGCCCTTATAAGTCATAGTCAGAGGGTATGGTCATCTATCAGACTGGATTTTCTTATAGACATCAGATATTTTTCTTCTATCAGGTTTCTGGGTAACAGTGGTTGATGGGCTTTTTTTCCCTCCTCTTTGATGTCTTTCAGAAATGCTTGACTGATTTTAGATTTCTAGGCAGGGCAACATTTGGGAAAGACCATGGCAATTCATTCATCAGGGCTGACAGTGCAATTTTTTCTCAGTCAAAATGTGGAACTCAGAAGGAATTGCTGACAGTCATCTCAGGTGGGTGCTAACGACATCTTCTGACCAGTAGCCATGAAGCAGAAGGTTCAGAGGGCCTCTGTGGCCACATACAGGCAACGGCTAGCTGGAATCAGTTCAAATGGCTGGAAGCAGACAAGCTGGGAGTGGGGAGTGAAGCCATAAGTGTTGGCAGCAACTGCTGTGGCCAGTGAAGTTGCCACAGCAGAATTCTCAGGAAGAATGGGCCTCTTTTTCCCTTTTATTTCTTTCTTTGAGATGCAGGGAGTGATTTGGTTTCATGTTTAACTCTGTAATCTACAGAAAAGTCCTTTTTCCTGCAGTCAAGGACTATGGATTTTCACTAATCAGTTCCTATCTGTGACTTCCTATGTGTACATTGTATACCCTCGAAGGATGGTGTACAACAGACAAAGGCTGGGCCCCCTCAGAGAGGGAGAGTGAGTGAGGGTGAGTGAGAGAGAGACCATTCAGATATCCACCTAGCTGTACCCCTTGAGGGGATTTAGGCACGACTTATATAAGAAGGGTGCAAGGTCTCTATTATGTCATATATTAATTGCCATGGAACCACAGGTGAGGGCCCAATCAGCGACCACAACCAGTGCCCCCCAGTCTTGGTGCACAGACGAAGCAACCTATTGCTTACACTGTCCATTCTACTCGCCCCCACATTCATTCAGCAGGCGCTTAGAGGTTAAACATCCCAACCCCCTTCCCTTGAGGTTCGTCTTGACTAACAAGAGCTGATAAGACTCCCCTTCTGCTGCAACTGAGCAGGACTGACAAACAGAATAACGGGGGTGCCCCTGGGGGGGGGTCTTACCAGAATCAGGCAGGCAGGCAGACGGATTGTATCCTCCTCCCTTTGGAGTCCAGTATGAGCTGCTCAAGTGGGGGGCTAAGAATTCTCCTCTGGACCTCTGAGGGGACTCAAGAAATCTCGAGGGCACCCTTCCCATTGGGACCTGGAGAGGTCCTTACTCTGCAAGGGCCATGACCAGTGACCAAAGAGGTTAGCATGGTTGGTCTTCCTGGCCAGTGCACCAGATGCAATGGCAAGCAGTAACACCAAAAGACACCCAGGATTTGAAGGCAGATTTATTTAACATCAGACAGGCACTGACTATGAATCAATTTTTTCTCAAAATGTGAGGCTCTGATCTCTGGTGGTCTAGGGCTTATATAGGATAAGCAAGCAGGAAGTACAGAGGTAGAAAGGCTTATCAATTGGGGATTGGTTCTTACAATAGCATTATAGTGACCAGCTGTTCATCATAGTGACCAGCCATTTCTAAGAAGCAAAAGTAACGGGAACTGTAACTAGAACTATTACCTGGGCAATTAACAGACTGACATATACTGGTTGGGGGGACACTTTCTGCTACAGTCTTTCCCATTGGCTTTCTGCAAAGGACACAGACTTCAGTGACTACTCAGCCTCCTCTGAGCAGTAGAGAGCATTCAGTGACACTTCTCTGTGGCTCCACTCCAGAATTCTGATTTGTACTGTAGGGACAATAAGTGCTTTGCAGGCTCTTATTGTCTCATTCGATGAATTAATCAGAAAGGAAAAGATTAAGATTTTGTGCAAAAGAGCAAAAGAAGAAAATGGAAAAGTGAAAAAGTGTACTTTGAAGGAAAAAGAGAAGATATATCTTGCACACAAAATCAGTGACCAGAAGAAGAGCTCAATGGTGGTGAAGCCAATCTAATGGATTGACAACTGGTGGTCAACTTATAACCCCCAGCTGAACTGAGTAAGCATGGTACTGGATATGGGAGGCCCACCTGAGGACTGCTGCCAGCAGCATAAGAGGCAGAACTGGAGAAGTTAGGCTGTTGGGAGCTGGAAGAAGCTGTTGGGAGCAAAGAAAGGCTGTTGGGAGCTGGTAGAAGCTGTAAGGAGCTGTTGGTTCTGTTGAAGGAGCTTATCATGCTGGCTTTCCTGATGAACTTTGCTGTTTTCATCCTCCAAGGAGCTCGGGACCTAGTTGGCACTGAGAATAGCTTTAGTTCACTTTGGGGGAGCTCTGGTCCTCACTTTGAGCATCTCTTCCTGGCTCTGGAGGGGAAGAAAGTGCACAGCTTGGTCTGGAGAAGCTTGCTGCATTGGCTTCCCTGATGGGAACTCGCCCATCTTGATCATTGGAGAAGTTTGGGACCTCACTGTTGCTGAGGATGGCTGTGGTACCTTTCAGGGCAGCTCTGGTTCTTCTGAGCATCACTTCCTGGCTCCACTGCAGATCCCTCAGCCTGCTAGCACAGATCCTTCATCTCTCTAGCACAGTCTTTCTAGATTGCACCACTGACCTTTGGGCCTTTTCGGTGCAGATCTGTGAAATAGGCCTGCATGAGATATTGTTACGGGCTCTAGAGCTCCAAGTGGACTCGTGGGAGGCATTGTTATGAGCTCTAGGCCTTCAGCTGGACTCATACCAGACATTTCCGTGGAATCCAGGTCCTCAGATGGATTCCTTGGTCTTAGTGTGTGGACAGATTTCCTGCACTCTCTTGTATATCATTCTTTGGGTGACTATTATAAATAATCTTATAAAATATGTGTCCTGTATTATATTGTTGCCCCTTGCAAAAATAACCCCCAAGCCAACACAGTGACATTAGATCCAGGCCTTCCTGCTTGATCTCATGCTAGAAGATTGGTACCTGGGGCCAGGTTCAGGAGCTCCTGCTCTGCATGTGTGGTCAGGAAATCTCTGCAGTTGGCCAGTCACTTGCTCAGTCATGTTGCCATGTCCTAGTCCCCTGCCTCAAAAGTGTCTTAGGGTTGGTGCCTGCCCCAGCTAATGTAGTTCACAGCTGGGACCACATTAGAAGAGAATAACGTATCATTTAAAGAGTCAAACTAAATGGCTTGCAGAATGCCTCTAGACTATAATCCTGTGTGTTTTCCTCATTCCCTGCTCCCCAGACATGCAGAATCTTAGAAGCTGATGCTCAAGTGGCTCTTACAGGTCATCTGTCCCAGCTTCATTCTCCAACTGGGAAACGGAGACCCAGAGAAATGTGGAGTGGTAGGATCAGGATTTGAATTCAGGGCTCCTACTAAGGTAGTACTTCTTCCATTAAACAAGGCTGCCTCTTGGGGTAGTGCATAGCTCTCTGCACCAGAGGACTGGGTGAGGAGGTTCTTTTTCTTTCTCTGTCTTTCCTTCTTTCTTCCATCCCTCCCTTCTTTCCTTCCTCCGTTCTTTTTCTTGGTACTGGAGATTGAACCTAGGTCTTTAGTACTGGGTTACAGCCCCATCCCTTTCTTATTTTTTATTATTAGAGACAGAGTCTTGGTAAGTTACTAAATTGCCCAGGCTGGGTTGAAGTCCTGCCTCAGCCTCCAGAACACTGAGATTACAGGTGTGCACCACCATTCCTAGCTTATTGTTTCTTTCAAATGAACTAATTGCTAAGGCTTAAAATAAGTCTATACAAACCACTGCAGAAACCCACAGCTCTAACAAGTACAGTCACATAATTTGGCCAATGCTACTCATGGCTGTTGTCCAGAGAATTATGAACAGGGGAATTCTGAAATCAGTAGAATTAGGAAGGTATCAAACAGGGGTGAGTCATGAGCTGATTGACCTCAGGTGACTGCATAGATGGTGGTACTGTCATGACGATGGTGCCCAAGTTGAAACTTGAGAGTCATCCTGGATTCCTTTAACTCCCCACCCCTCATAGACCATCACCCATCCTGTCCTAGTGATTCTAATCCCTAAACTGATTTCTCAAATTCACCCATTTCTATTCATTTCCTCTGATTCTCTCCTAGTTCAGGTGACTGTTCCTGATGCTATGGGTCACTGTTATAGTTTCCTAGCTCACTTCCTGGCCTCTAGACCTGTCTCCTCCATCCCAGCCTCCACACCGCAGAGTAGGACATAGTGTCCCATCGCTCAAACCCTTCCAAAGGCCTGTACCTTGGATCTCTGTCTTAGGTGAAATCCAAGCATCTTTCCAAGTTTTCCTTCTGGGCCTCATTCCCTACCTTTCCCTCTCCACCCTTACATCCCATGCTCTGCCCACTCCCAGTCCTGACAGTCCCTTGAGCAAGCCCCGTCTGACTTCCCCGAGCCTGAGAAGGCTCCATGCAAGTGCTCCCACAGCGTTCTAAACTCCTGCTGTGTTCCAGTGCAAATTCCTTGCTATCTTCTCTATAATTTGGTATTTCCTTTAATGTTTTTGTGTTAACTAATGTGAAGATAACTATGTAATACAACTTCCAGTGCTAATTCCCTACTATATTCTATATAACTTTGTATTTTCTGTATTGTTTATGGCTTTTCTGGTTCATATGTCTCCATTCTTTTGTCTTTAAAATAAAATTAAAAAAAAAAAACTCCTGCTGTGACCAAAGTGTGTTATCATGGCATTTTCATTCTATAACAAGCCTTACAGGGAAAGGATGACCTCCGCATCACCCTTCATTGTACCAAGCACTGAAAGGGGTAAAATGGTAGGCGCTTCAATAAAAATGTGGACTTACAAAATGGGGTGGTGCCATTGTAACAGCATTGCTATCCAGAGCAAATGAGGTACACACACACACCCTGAGTGGTCACACACAGCCATCAATAATCTGTTTTCTCATCCTTGCCCCTTTTCAGATTTCATTCTGATGATCTGAGTTCTACTCCAAGTTTTGCTTCTAGTCAGTTAGCTGGTGATTCTAGTTCTGTGTTACCCTTCTGTAAGTTTGACTATACATCCCTAGTTAGCTAAAAAGAAAATTAGGAGTCTGTGAACCCATTTCTGCTTCCCTGGTCACCTCCTCCCCTTCTATGAATGAGGAAGCAGCAAGGTAAAAGTCCAAGCTCTTTCCCAGACCTCCCCAGTAAGCTGCAGGGAACATTTGACAAACTGTTAGGAACAATTTTATTCTGCCTGCACCCTCAAGTCCAAAGCAATTCCTTCTGGGGCCAGTTGCTTCTGCTCCCTTAATGGGTGTGTGATGTACACTGTGTGGATCTTGGTGCATGAAAGCCCACTGGATTCCCAATACCTCCTTGTTCCAAGACTGAGCCCTACCTGAGTGATGAGTCTCCCCACACCCTGTGTCTTGCCACTCTGCCATCTGTCTGTGTGCAGGGAGAGGGGTGGAGGAGAGGGTAGGGCAGGACAGACTGTATGGCAAGCTGAAGAAAGGAGTCCCACACCCTTATAGCTATTGTCACACTATTGTGACTGCCAACTGGGAACCTGGGGCCCTTGAGCACAAAGCAAGAAAGAAGAAAGAGGCAGGAGAGGACCTTAGCTTCTCATACAATGGCACATTCACTCATCCATCCCAACTTCATATAAGAATCCAAAAGCTCTTATTACCTACAGTCTTGTCCCCATGGGAGATCTTGAATCCACACTAAGTCACGAAGTGATACAGAAGCAGGAAGGATGTTAGTCACCAACTCTGGACATGGAAGAAACACCCAGAGAAACTCCCATCCCCTTGGGCATCCATCCTTGGGGTTTCCTCCCTCTACAAAGAGTCTAGAGCCTATGAAAGCACAGGAGCCACTGTACCAACACAAACCTCTCTATCAATTTAGTATTATATGCCTGCCAATTGTTTCTTTAAATGTGGATGTTCATAGCAGCATTCTTCATAGTAACCAAGCAAGCATCTCCATCAGCATCACAATGGTAAATCCATTCTGTTGTTTACCCCCCAACTAGACTGGAACACTGAACAAAGAGAATGGACAAATGCCCAGCATCATAGCCAAATCTCCCATACATCAGAATGAGCCAAAGAAACCAGCCATAAAAGAGAGCTGGCTGGAAGGGACACAAGTGGAGGTTTAGAAGATTCTGGCAACTCTGTTCTTTGTGTAGGGGGCAGTGGTATAACGTATGTACTCTACGACTCTTCATTGAATTGTGTACCAATGACTGTGCTTTTCTGAAAGTATGTTATAGTTTAATAAAATCTATGCTAGAAAAATAAAATCAGTTCAGAACTTGCTGTGGCTACACTGTTACCTTTCCAATGACAGGAGAACAATTTATGGCAGGGAGGAGAGGAGAGATGTTCCTGTTTGCTCGTTCCTTTTAGGAATGTTGTAGTACTTATTGAGCTACAATTTACATATGATAAAGTCCACCCATTTTAAGTGTAGATTTCAATGAATTTTTTAAAATGTGCAGTAGTGGGCTCACCACTGCAGTGAGAATATGGAACCAAAACATTTCCCTGTGCTCTGCAGACCGGTCTCCTCTCTGACCCCCAGCCATCACTGGCCTGCCTTGGAAACTTCACTGTAATTTTGCTTTTTCTAGAATTTCCAATAAACGGGCTCATGGGATATTGTCTCTAAAATTACACTCTTTAAACATGATAGTGTAGAATAGGTCACAATTGGGTTGTACTGAATGTGTGTATCACATTGTGTGTATCTCCAAACACCACTCTCTGTACCCTGACAAAATGCACAGTGTCTTCCATGAATGTTCTATGTTAAGTCAAAATTGGTGAAAAGCTGCACACCCTAAACCAAAAGAAGGATTATGTGAGGATTATTACAAGCTGTGCCCTGGAAGACAGAGCCATGTCCAGGAGCAGTGGCATAGAGGCCACACGCAACTTAGAGAAAGGAGTGATCACCTCACTGGACTTTGTTGAGCTCCACGCTCAATGAACCCAAGATTGGTTCCTTATCCAGAGGAGACAAATGGGATGGCAAGGTGGCTGACCATTAAGACTTCACAGAAGAGACCTGGGCAGAAAGCTGAACTCAATATCTTCTAATGCCTGTTCTGAATTTAATAGTTGACTACAAGCAACTGGGCTCTAAAGCAAATCACAAATATTTTCAGCATCAATCAGGATGATGCAAAAGTTATACCGGTCAAAGCATAGATTGGGCAGAATATTAAGATCTCTGGCTACTGTGGAAGATTGTATTTTAAGACTAGAGAAGCTACTGGAAAGTAACAAAAACATGTGAAACACTTATAATTAGAAGATCACAAGCTTCATTTTTCCTCATCAATTTTATAAGCAACTTCCAGGCTGAAAAATTAAGGAGGAAGTAGAAGAGACGTTTTTTCAAGCTACTTCTTGGTGGTCATTAGACTTGAATTTCCTTTGTCCACCTAACAGTGTGGGCTTGGTGGAACCCATCTCTGTCAATATAATTCAGGAAACGTTAGCTGGGCCTTCAGGGTGACCAGTAAATCACTGCACAAGAAAGAACATGCATGAAGTATATAGTACCTGTCTTGGAAGTAAAATAAACATGTGCACAACCACTAACCAAAGCCACCCATACTGTAGAAGAAGTGGAGACCCATGGGAGTACAAGAGAGAGCTGCTGACAGAGAAGTCAAAGCTTGGATGAGAGCAGACTGCTGGCCCCTAAAGAACAGGTCAATGGTCCATGATCACTTGCAACAAAATGGTATACTTGGGAGTATTTTCCAAAAGCCATACCTCCTGTTTATATATCTTTAACCTATTTTAAGAATAAGTGGCCATATCTGGGGATTACTTGGAAATGTTGACTTTAATCTGTCTTCTTCACGGGACACTTAGAATGTACTGAAAATAGCAGGAGTGGAGACTCCAAATAAATGTGTTGTATTTTTGAGACTATGAGACCTTTGTTAGTGTGGCTTTGTGGAAAATAACATTATACTAAATTGGTGGTTTCTACCTGACCTTTGTGGAACCTTGAGAGCATGAGGACATCCTCTCTTACTAGGCTCAAATTGCATGTCTTGATTGGACTTCTAAGTCAGGTTTCATTTGACTAGAGAGTTCTGCTACAATTAAATGTTAAAATAGAGGGTTTGCTAAATACTTCAGTGGGATTGTCCTGTGTCCTGAGCCCAGGGCTTGAATCATCTGTCCTTTCATAGTACAAATTCAAGATTATGACATTATTATTTAACATTATTATAGAAGAGTTTGTTTTCTGTTTTACATCTTGTTGTTGTTGTCTTTTTGAGACAGGGTCTCCCTATGCAGTTCAGGCTGGTCTTGAGCTCACTTTGTAGCCCAGGCTGGCCTTGAAGTTGCAGTGATCCTCCTGCCTCAGCCTCCCAAGTGCTGGGATTACAGGTGTGCGCCGCCACACCTGGCTTCTATTTTTCATCTTTAGACTTAATATTTTCCACTCAGATGTGGTGGCATAGCTCTATAATCACAGCACTTGGGGGCTGAGATAGGAGGATCACTGTGAGTTCGAGGCCAGCCTGGGATACATAGTGAATTCAAGGCCAGCCTGAACTATACAGCAAGAGCCTGTCCTCAAAAAAAGCAGCGCAATAACAGAAAAAAAAAAAAAAAACTTTTCCCATTTTTCTTTTCTGCTTCATTATTTTCTCATAATATTTTTTTCTCTTGTCTACTCTGTTTTCCTATGTGCTTTCCTTCCTTTTTAGATATGACATAGAAAAGAGTTAACACGGATGCCTGAGCCTATTACCCTGAGAAAGACCTGCTTTTGGTGTTGGCCCTTGGCTGGTGTCTGGGAAGCTGAGATTTGGGAGACGATTTTTGTCATTCGTGGAAGGGGAAGAGTGGTTTACTGTGTGAAACCATTTGTACCAACAATGTGATTTATGCTGAACACCTGCTTTCCTTCTGAGAGTTGGGAAGTTTGGCACGTGCTTGGAGGGGTGTGTATGTGATCAATGCCAATAGAAGACCTTGGATAACTAGGCTTGGGCAAGTTTCTCAGGTAGAGGAAGAAGCCAAAGACATAACACCTGGCATATTTATTATTTCTGGCTTAAGTTTCTTGAGAAGGTGTACTTGCAGAAAGAGCTAGCTAAGTGCCTTTGCCTGCATGTAGCAAACAGTAAAAATTTTCCCAAGAAAGATATCTTCCTTGTACTAACATGCAGAAAGAATCTTTATCACACAGAGAAAGAATGTTTCTGTAATGAAACAACAAATAAACTTACAAATAGCCTTAATCTCCACTCATTTTACATCCCCTCCACATCTCTTAGTGACTTCCCTAGAATTTACTGCTTCTGTCCCACGAGGTCTGTCTCACTATAATTTCTCCACAAGTTTATCATTCTTTGTGTAAAAGGTGTAAAAGCTTTCTTCTTTGGCCATTTCTCTGAGTCTCTATTCTTGTGAGGGCCCTGGTGTACATATAAGAATTAATAAAACAGGCATGCTGTTTTCCTGTTAATCTGTCCTATGTCAGCTTGGTTCCAGAATTCAACTGAAGATTCCACTATGAACTAAGGTCAGTGGAGTGATCTACAGGCCACAGTTCACACATGCTGTCAGTCTGTGGCTGGAGGATCTAAGTGTGTCCTTTCATGATTTCACTGGTAAAAGATTGCTGGATGTTCACTGGTTTTGCCTTGGAGCCTCTCAGTGTAATAACCCACAGCTCTGATGAAGACGGTATGCTAAGTCTTGTGTGCCCTCCTAGTGGGTCACGGAACCTGGGGGCCCCCGGGGGACCCCAATATAGTGCATCAGAAGGGGACCTGACTCTGAAATGTGGTGAAAGTGCTGTTGGGAGAAGGAGGGATGAAGATCATAGATGATGACCATTGGCTGTCAGGATGGCTATAGAGACATGGATGGTATAAAACTGTGACTAAGGAGTAGCTGTCAGGAAAGGTCCAATTTACCTGAAGGAATTTGAAAATCATGGTCCTAATTCCAGAAGGACTGGCTGTGGGAGCCCAGGGATGCTTTTCTTGGTGCTGGGCTGAAGGGAGAAACACCTCCTCTTCTCCAGGTGGGAAAAGAAAGGGGCCAACTATTCCGAATGGTGAGCTTTGGGTGAACCCCAAATGTTAAAAATTGGCATTTCTAGTTCCTCCAAGTGGGAGGAAAACAATCAGTTCCTAGGAGCAGAGCTTAGATAAACCAGAGAGGGAAGGAGAGGAAGAAGACCGTCCAGGCCTCTCTTCTGCTCCTTTCCCGCCTTCCAGCCAAGGTGTCCTGCAGCTGTGTTAACCCTGTAAGCGCTAAATTCACCAGCAGGGCCTTGAGTATACTTGCAATGAGAACAAAAGGGATTCTGTTGTTAAAGGACCAGAATATTTTATGGGATCACATCTGGATGTGTGGTAAGAACTGATGAAAAGTGTTAACAGCTTTCTAATTTCAAGAACGCTAGAGGCATTCCAATCAGGGAGAGGTGGGAAAAAAAAGTGAGCTACAGTTTCCTTGCTGTTTGCCACGGACGAGCAAATCAGAGCTTAAGGTCTTGGATATTAGAAACTACAAATTATAGTCTATTGGAGCTTCTAGGACAAGGTAATCTACATAAAAGACAATCTCAGCCACTCACCAGCTGAGTTTTTAAAAAACGGTTTTTAGTTGCTAACAACCTCTTGTAAATCATATTCCATCTTGTGAAATCTCAGCTGTTCAGCTGGTGATTTTCTAGCCTACTGTGCATATTTTTCATTGGGTCAACTTGGACTCTAAGAATGGCCCCTGAAGGGCCTGGGATACAGCTCAGCGGCACAAGCTCCTACCTGGCAAGAGCAAGGTCCCAAGTTTGATTCCTGGTACCAAAAAAAAAAAAAAAAAAAAAAAGAATGGCACCTTGTCAAGGGCTTAGGAAAGCCTTGCTTGTTGCTGCAACCAGAGCCTAACTGCAGCTGTTTGGGCCTCCAGTGTCCTACCTTCGCTACAGTCAAAGAAACGCCTTTGGGCCTTTTGCAACCCTGAGCTCATTTATCCTGATGCCAGGACCAGACTGCACTGAAGCCTGATACCTTCTGCTCCAGGGGCTGGGCTGGTGACAGGGTTTGTAAGTAGAGCACATCCCTTTGAGGGTACAAATTCATGAGAACATCATGTATTCTAGTGGGATCACATACAAATGCCCACAGGAAAGGGACCCTTTGGGACCTTGTGAGACTGAAATACTGCTTCTGATGACTCTGTGTTTCTCATACACAGCCTACTTGCTTTCTATATTAAGAGATTATTGCTGGAAGTAGCGGGTGGGGAGGACACATCACAGGATTGGGACTCCTTTCTCCACTCCTGATGGATGGGCTCTCAGCCCCTCTTGGAAAAGCTTCACTGCTGTTGATTGCAACTGGGCCCAGGTACCTTTTGCAAGCATGGACTAGAAGCCTGGCTCCTCCTCTTGCCCCAGGGCCACACTCCTTCAAAGCCAGTTTGGTTACTAAATGGATCTGGGGCCAGGAGGAAAGTGGCCTTTTTCCAACCTGCTTAGGGTAAAGGGTAGGGGAAGTTATGTAGACTCATACTGACCATTTTTTGTGAGCCTTTCTTTGCCTGGCCTAAGGCACCAATTTAGGTTACGGACAGCTCTAGCCAGTGGATTATGGCCAACCCATAAGCCTTCCAGGGCTGAGTACACACTTGAGTGGATCAGGACGGCCAGCCCTACAAAGCAAACACTGAATTGACAATGATTAGGACGCTCCATGCAGGGCCTACATCAGCCAGAGAGGGATCTAGGGACCCATCAGGAGGTCTCTCACCATAGGCTTCCAGTTCCATCCAATTAACTCCCTTTGGTCCTTGGCTGCAGGACTGCTTGAGACAGTTGTGCTTTGCTTATCAGTGACACCAGTTCACCTGCCTAGCCAGCATGGCAATGTGCTGCGTGGGAAGTCCTGCTGTGTGCAGGCAGGTGCTGTCAGGTCCAATCATATGCCCTGCGGTTAGTTGAGTTCAAGGCCCTCCTCACAGCTTAGAAAAGCAGCACTGAATTTCTGCTTCAGGAAGAAAAGAAGCTTCCAGAAGTAGTTCTGAAAGACAAAAACCATCAATGCCCTTACCAGCCTCCTTGCATCTCCCCAGCTGCTGGGGGTTCTGATTTCTCTCTGTTGTTTCAAAAACTGTGCTCCAGCTAGCAATGAGAACGCTACATTTTTAGAATCACCTGTAACTGTCACTCAGACCATTCACTGGATGAGTCACATGCAAGAGGGACAAAAGCATTTTCACAGAAAAACATTTTTATACAAATTAACTTGAAAGGAGCACCAAGTTCCGGAATTGGTCAAGCCTGAAGAAGGAAGTAACCTGACTTTCTAAGATAGATCTTTATGGGTGGGCAGGATTTGTTTTAACTGGTGAAGTACAAAACCCCTGAAGGGGATAAAGGAGATCAATACTTCAGATGGGCCTCACCCTGCTGCATGGGGTCCTGCTGATAATAATTTTGCCCTAAAGATGCCTTGGGCAAGTTTGATGTGAGTCTGGGTAGACAGACTCCGGGAGGTTTCCCACTGCTCTCTGATGGAAGCAGTATGGCTCGTTGTGCTGAAGCTTTTGTACTAATGTGGTTCATGCTGAACACTTGTTTTGCCTCTGGGAGTCTGGAATTTTGGTATGTGCTAGGCAGTGGTACCTGTGTGGCTAACACCGATGAATGCCCTGGACGCTTGAGTTTAGTTGAGCACCCTGGTAGCCAATATATCACATCTGTTCTCACAGATTGTTGGCCGGAGGAATTAAGCATGTCAGGTATGAATGCGCTGGGAGAGGATCCCTGAAAGTACGAGCCTGATTTCCTTTGGACTCTGCCTATGCGCCTTCCCCAAATTCCTCCGCTGAATTGCTTTGTGTTCTTTCCCTGTAATACAGCGCTCTGAGTACAACCACATGTGTAATCTCAAGTCCTCCTAACAAATCGCTGAGCCTGGGGAGGTTTGTGCACTCCAACACAGGATGCAAAAGGAAAAAGAGGGCTTATGGGAGGGTGCACAACACAGCTGCACCAGAATGGCCAGCAAGCCCAAGGCTACTGATAAGTACTGGAACACAGGGGCAAAAGTGATAATTATCCTTTAAAGACATACAGGATTTGAGTTTTTGTTTATTTTGTTAAAATTTACAACCACTTGGAGGCAGACTGCACAAAGATTGCCGTTGTTCCTAATTCACATAGCGTTTAAAGGCCTCTTGCCCCTAGAGTCAAAACTAATTGTACTATCTGTGTGTATTTCTTTGATATAATTTACTATGACCTGCCATGTGCACTGGCATATGGTGTTTATCTGTATTTTTCTTAAAGGATCGTGGTGTGATTTTTTTTTTCCTGTCTTTTTTGGGCTGGGAGAAGGGATAATCTTTTCTAATGACACAAACTGATTATGGGAAAATGACGAAAAGAATTTGAGAGTAATGAAAAACAAACACCACATAAACTCCATATCCCATTCAGGTCCTCGAATACTCCAGCACACAGTAGGTTCTCAGGCAGCGTGTACTGATCTGTTGTTAGCTAAAGGTTCTAGTTATGACATCTTCCTCAAGGGGCCACCAGGAGGATTAGATGAGCTCATGGGTAGAAGTGAACTTTGTAAACTACAGAACACTTTGGAGATATCTTTTTTTTAATAGAGTCTCGCTCTGTAGTTCAGGCTGGCCTTGAACTCACTGTACAGCCCAGGCTGGCCTCAAACTCGCAGCTATCCTCCTGCGTTAAGCTCCTGCCTACTGTAGGGTGTGCACCACCATGCCTGGCATGCACTCTGTAGGTCTAAATTAGCTGTTATAATTATACATCCTAAACTTTCCTTTACTTAAGAAATCTTTGCCAAGATGACTATTTTCCCCGAGCTGATTATCCATAGTTTATAGTGGGTGCTGCTTACAGGCCTTGACTCTTTCATCTATAAACAAGCGCATAGGCTTAAAGGACTTCTAAAGACCTCCCCACAATCAGATAAGTATGCTCATACCTACGTCAGTCTATCTTTCTTGCCTCCAAAATGAAGTTTGATTTTACAATTTGTTCTCATTTAATTAGCACATAAAGCTATAATAGTTTTAAAATTACCAGCCAGTACTCTGGAAGACTGAGGCAGGAGGATCATTGTGAGTTCAAGGCCAGCCCAGGCAACTGAGAGACTTAGTGGACCCTGTCTCATAATAAAAATAAAAAGGCTGGGGATGTTGTAGGACAGTATGGGGTCCTGGGTTCAAATTCCAGTACTGTAAAAACAAAACAAAACAAAAGTTTTAAAAATTATCACTAGCTTTTTCTTTTTTCTCTTCCTTTTTTCTTTTACTTAGAAAGATTGTCACAAACCCTCAACATCTAAAAAAAAGTATTAGAAAGAACATGAATCAGACAGGCTCTGAACTGGAATCAGAGAGATTCGAGTTGGAATATAGGCTCTGCTTCTTAGCAGGCAGGGAACTATGAGCCAAGGGCTTATTTTTGCAAGACTTACTGTTCTGCAAAATGGGATAATAATATCTGCCTTCTAAAGTTATTAAGATTAAAAATAATACATGTGGAGCATCCAGCTCTGTGCCTGGAATCTGATAGAAATTCTATAAATTATAGCTGAGTATTATTGCATTGTTATTAATAATATTAATAAGTTGAAAGAGGAAGGAGAATCACAAATTTTGCCTATGTTTCTACCTGAAGAACCCTAGTGAAACTGGTCTGGCAGGTCACTTGTGAAACCAGCATTAAAAGGTCTTTCTCCCTAGGGATGACCAAAAACTACCAAAGTCAGCAACTTCCACCACTGACACAAGGCTTTGGGTGGCAGCAACAGTCGCATCCAGGTGTGCGGTTCTTCACACACGGCCTTTGTGTGACTCACTGAACCTGGAGACAAGGAATAGAAATGTCCTGATTCGTCATAGTACCTCATAATGAGGTAAGGACCAAGGCGGCTAAGGACCGAGCCCTGTATTGGAGTGGGGAAGGGAAAAAAGAGGCTTCAGTGAAGAGAGCAAGGAATGAGCTGCACAAAAATGCACGACATGAAACCTGTCAGCCTGCGACCGAGTCACGGTGGTACCATCTTGCTCCATTTTCCCTTAGAAAAACACAGAAACTCGGCATCAAACTGCAGTAGAGAGAAAATGTGAAGACAAAAATGAATGTAACTGTAACCATAACCAGAAAACCATGACCAATCAGAGAGTAAGGAGTAGCTGGAAGGGACCCTGCTCTGCTCATGGTCATGCTTGGCCCAGGTGTCTGCCGAGGGCTTCCAAGACTCTGCAACTCATCGGATATTTCTTGCCAGGGAACAACTTGCCACATGAGAAACCTATTCAAAATTATAATCATTTTTGTTTAATGTTAAGGATTGAAAAACCAGTGATATAACTAATGCCCATCTTTTATTGATGGGAATCTAAAGACCAGAGAAGACAATTAACTTGTTCAGAATCACACAAGGGCAGACCTAAGTCTAACTCGTAGGCCTTGCTTCCCTATCCCATTGTGGAATATAAGCCACACACTGGTTGCTTGTTCTAGTTCACAGATGATGCCAGGTATGGAGTTCTATCTTTTCTAAACCCAAAGGCAGTCTTAAAGACCCTCTCTTTTCACTAGCCGGGCTCTAAGGTTTGGAAGTTGAAGGACTCCCACTTCTGAAACTTGACCTAAGACTGCCCTTACTTACTCACACTAGAACTGACTTCTCTCCAGTCTCCTGACCCAGGTTAGTTTGGCCCAGTCTCCTTTTCACTTTTTGTCCCGCTTGGCTTGGCTTGGGCCCATAACTGTGAGGCTGAGTGACAGGTGTCTGAGGTCTACCATTCCCTGTTTTGTTGACCCTCCCTGTCCTGAATGGGATCTACAATTTCATTCATGAGAACCCTCAAGCTCTCAAAGCTGGGAGAAAACTATGAGACCATTTAGCCGAATCTCCTCATTTTACAGATGAGGAAATCAAGGTCTAAGAAGGTCAGGTGAGTCCTACAAACTCACAGATTAAAACTGGGATTCAAATCCAGCATCCTTTCCAATAACTAAACCATTGCTCTCTCATTTAATTCAACGCAGTTAAAATCAACACAGGTTTATGGGAGGTCTCTCATGTGTGTTTTAGGAAAAGAAGAGCAGGAGGTAGGACACATGGAAAGAACACAGGCACAAATCAGATGAAGAGAGCATCTATAATCCTTAAGAAACATATTCCTGAAGAAAAGATAAGACCAGTATATAACACAATCAAAATACAAATGGACTAAAAAAAGGATTGCACATGTTAGATTAAAGCAAAGAAAGTTTAAGATGCATGAAAAAGGTTTCAGGGAAGAGGTAACATTTAAAACAGGTTAAGTCATTCCACAGCCATGTCAATTTCCTTCTAGCTGACCTTTAGAGTCTAGAAAGTGTAAAACCTTCCCAGATTCCCTTGCAGCCTGGGGTTGCTAGGTAGCTCCAATTTGATCAATGAAACATATGCAGGTTCCTTCTAGGATAGTTTCTACCACTTCTGCCTCTTTCTTTCTTCCTAGACCTGTTAATGCCTACGACTCAGCAGCTGTCAGTGCAGCAAAGAGCTGGAAAGGGCTCGGCTCCCATGGAGTCCCTGAGCCACCACACCAGCCCTACCTGCCTGCCCCTGAACTTCTTGCTGCACAGGATAAACAAATCCTTGGTTCAGCCAGTGTAGCATAGCACAGCTTTTCTTACATGCAACTGAACCCAAACCGAGCAGTTCAGAGGCCAAGGGATTTCGACAGGGAGAGGCAACAGACAGGTGTGAGCAAGGACTCCAGGGGGAGGAAAGGATGGGGCAGAGCATGATGGGGCAGAGAAGGAGCTCAGAAGAGAATGTGAGGAAGGTAGGCTGGATGCAGGGATAGAAGACTGGGAAGGTCCAGCGTGGATATGTGCGCTTCCTTTCAAAAGCATGTGCGACTGAACCAGGTCCATGTTGCTGGTCCCGCTGTATGCCAATCACAGAAGCAACGACTTTGGTAAAAGAGAAAGAGTTCATTCACCAGGTGGCCAAATGTGAGGAGGGGCATCCCCCAGGCTCAAATCTGCCTCCCCAAAGGGGTTAGAGGTGTTTATGAGATGAAGAAACAAGGTGGTCTAAGGTGTGGGAAAGGCGATTGGAGGGAAGGAAGGGTGATGTAATCAGTGGTCGGCGCGTGTGGAATCACACTCTGTGGCTCTTCACAGGATATGGGGGTAGGTGGGGAGTTTGAGGTTTAGGGAGTGACAGAGTTATTTTTGTTGTTATTGTTGTTCCGGCATTAGCATGATCCGAGTTTTTGGCTCCCTCACATCAAAAGATCACTCACCGAGCACTTGGTAGAGGCCCAAGTCAGTGGCTTTGGCAGGTTTGAGTTGGACAAGGCCATCTCTAAGTCCCTAAAACAAACAAAAATTTAAAGCAATTGTTACCAAGGTGATCATACACCGATGGTGTTACCTGTAGTAAAGCTAGTAGGAGTGCATTCATTTGCTGTTCAGTTAAGCAACTTCTAAAATCCTGATAATATCAAGTAACAAGAAGAAAGTGCAGCTGGAGAGTTTATTCAGGGTTTTTTTCCCCCTTGGTTTCAAAAGAATATGATTTTTGGTTTTAGACTTTAATTAGGTAAAAAGAATGGCCCAAACTCAGAGAAAAAATATTATTAATTTAATTATGGAGACTAAATTGCCCAGAGAAGAATCACTAGGAGTAGTGAGCGCACTGTTCTTGGGAGCCGAGGTTGCTCCTTGGCATGGAAGAGCGGGCTGCTGAGTGAGTGATGGGCTGGGTTGAGCCAGGCCAGGCCCAGCCCTGGATGAGCAAGGTTGGGCGGCTGCTGAGAGCCTGGAGCCAGAGTGGGTGGCTTCGTTCATTCTAATCGGCAGTGTATACACTGCACTCTTGTTTGCTTAGGATTTGTGTGGGACACTGAACCGCAATACCGCAAACTTGCTCACATTCGGAAGGCCCGGCTTGCACGGTGTCACTTTTCCTCCCACTAGCAATTATCAGGCTGGCAAACCACAACAGCTTAGCCTAACTGAGCCCTCTGGCTTCTGAAGTGTGCCCTTTCTTGACTGCAGGGTGCACATGTCTTTCCTAAAATGGCCAGAAATGAAAGAGATGAGAAGACAAATGTATACAAAAACAAAACATGGCCTGACCTCATTGATAGGAGGGAAGCAGGCAAGATTCCGGATCTGCTAGGGCTCTGGACACGCTCAAAAAATCTCTCCAGGAGAGGCAGGAAAGGCATCCCTGCTTGGTTTCACCTTTCTGTGTGTGCACTCGGCCCTCTGTACCTGATGGCTGCACAGCCCTGGGTTCAACCAACCTCAGGTCAAAATATTCAGAAAAATATTTTGGACTTTATTGAACATGTACAGACTTTTACCCTTGTCCTTTCCCCAATAAGATAGATAACTACTGATATAAAATTTGCATTGTATTAGGTATCATAAATGATTAAGAGATGACTTAAAGCATCCAGGAGGATATTCATAGGATATGTGCAAAATACTATGCTATTTTATATAAGAGACTTGAACTTGGAAGATTTTGGTATCTGCAGGGGTCCTGGAACCAGTTCTCCGTGAATACTGATGGGCAACTGTGTCTCTGATGCAGACAATGGAGCTTCAGATGCCAGATAACAATATAAAAATACTACTCTCCATCAGCTCCCAGCTTGCTGTGTGAGTCCACAAAACAAAACAGAACAACAATAACAACTCTATCATACTCTAAACCTCAAACTCTCCACCTACCCACTAGCACATTAAATAATTTGGACCAGAGAAACTGTCTCATCCTCTTTAAAACATTCCTAATTGATACATAATAATTGCATATATATAAATATATATGGAGTACAATGTAATATTTTACTCACTACATTGATCGTTCCATGTTTATGTATGGAATGATCAAAGCAAGCTAATTAACAAATCCATCATTTGACGTAATTTTCTTTTAATGGTGAGAACATTGGAAATCTATCCCTTTGGTAATTTGGAAATATGTGATACCTTATCATTAAGAATTACCTTTCTGTGCAGTGAGTCACTAAGCCTTACTGCTCTATCTGAAATTTTGGGTTCCTCAAGATGCTCTGGCCAGACTCAGTGGCACACGCCTATAATCCCAGCACTCCAGAGGCTGGGGCAGGAGGTTTGCCATGAGCTTGAGGCCAGCCTGGGCTACATAAGCAAGTTCAAGGCTAGCCTAAAGTATATGGCAAGGCCCTGCTTTGAAGAAAAAAAAAAAGATGCTCCATGCAGCCAGCAGAGGCTGGAGAGCTTTCTCCACATCTAACACACCATACCTTGGGTTTTGCATGTTCTGAACCCCCACTTGGTTCTCCCAGGGCAAGAATCCTGTTTTCTCTAGTCAGCATACACAGCAGAAACTCAATAAATCTTTTCTGGACAGACCAGTGAGCCACCATGGTTGTTTCCTGAAAGAATTCTGGAGAAAAGTGCAGATGCTCTCAGGACTAAGACCACAGTGGTAAGTGGCACCATAATTAGCAGTAAATGTCACCATCGTCAGGCACTCCCAGGCTAGATGAAGTCAGGTGAAAGACAGAGGGAGGCAAAGTCAGTGCAGTTTTTTGTCAACTAACTCTGGATCTTAATCTGTAAGAAATTTACTAAACTTTCTTTGCTTTCCACCCACTGCTCCATGGACATTAGCCAGTGAAAGTCTTGAGAAATGCTATAGCAAGATGTCTGCTTAGTTTTATCCATGGAACCTGTTTCTGGAAAATACCTATAAGCATAAAAATCACTTAAACACTGGCTTAGTGTAAATGGTTTCTATAGTGAAGTTTTCACTTACAAACTACATCGGAGATGTGGAGATTCCTTCTAGAACCAAGAATTATTGGTCAATGCATTAAAAAACAGGACAAGACATGGAGATGATGACAGATATAATAATTCAGATCATTATTGTTGTAATTATCTCTTTCAATTAACATCTACTCGACATCATTATCTACCATGTGTCAGACACAAGGGATATAGTGACCCATGAGAGAGACCCTCTCCTCAGAAGATTGCTGCCTGAGGGAAGAGAAAGGAAGTGCAGAAGAATGTGTTAGGTAGAAGCATATGCTATGAGAAGACAGAAGGAAGTGTTTGGAAACTAGACCTTAGATAATAGGGTAATGCTATTAATAAAATCTTTATATAAGGAGTGATGGAGAAATATGGTGAATGTTTAATTTTTAAAAGTTTATCACAGTAAAAGACACATTGTCATGAACCCCCCATCACTTTGAAACTTATCCCACACTCTTGCCACTTTCTGAAGCAGTTCTACAAGTCTTCTTTTGTGTCTTTCTGAGGTACGGCTGAAACTGTAGTGAGTGCGGCTACTAAGTACCATTCAAGGAAAATGCAGCTTGTGAAGACACTGCAGTGTGTCCTCCTCATCTGCCTTCACCAGATCTGGCATGGTGTGACTTCTGGTTCTTCCCCAAAGTCAAAATGTCCATGAAACTAAACTTTTTTTGGAGACAGCGTCTCACTATGTAGTTTACGCTGGCTTTGGTTTTGAACTCACCATATAGCCTCGGCTGGCCTTGAACTCACAGTAGTCCTGCAGCTTCAGCCTCCTGGTGCCAGAATTACAGGTGTGTGCCACCACACCTGATCTCTTGCCACTTCCTGAAGCAGCTTTGGAAGTCTTTTTTTCAAGTCTTTAGTAGCACTGTTGTGGCTGTCCTGAATCAACTGAAAATGTTTACCTTAAAGACTGGCCTGGTGGCACATGTCTATAATTCCAGCACTTGGGAGGCTGAGGCAAGAGGATTTCTGTGAGTTGAAGGCCAGCCTGGGTTACATAGTGAGACCCTGTCTCCAAAAGAAAGAAAGGAAAGGGGCAAGAATGATGGGAAAGGCCAGGGATACAGCTCAGCCGCACAAGCACCTGCCTAGCAAGCACAAGGTCCTGAGTTCAATTCCAAGTACCAAAAAAAAAAAAAAAAGGGTGACGGGATAGCCAGGCGTGGTGGTGAATGCCTGTAATTCCAGCACTTGGGAGGCTGAGGCAGCAAGATTGTTGTGAGTTCGAAGCCTAGACTACAAAGTGAGCAAGGCCAGGCTAAACTGCATAGCGAGACCCTGTCTCAAAAAGACAAAAAACAAAACAAAGAAAACCTGATGGGATAAGTGTGTTCAAAGAGAGAGGAAGTATTCTGAGTGGCATTTATGGCAATGTGTTCTTTACTATAATAATTTTTAAATTTTTGAATACACACCTGCTTTTCCATCATATACCACCGTGTACCAAGTTCTAAGCACTTTATGTATATTACCTTGCTTAAATCGTGCAACAGTCTTATCATATACTTTATTTATTTATTTATTTTTTGCCTTGCTGAGACAGAGTCTCACTATGCAGTGCAGGCTGGGCTCGAACTTGCACCAGTCCTCCTGTCTCAGCCTTTCAAGTACTGGGATTACAGGTGTGGCCCCCCATGCCTGGCTTTACCATACGGTTTAAGTACCTGCATTTTACAAATGAGATCAGTGAGCTACAGAGAGGCGAAGTAACTTGCCCAAAGTCACACAGCTAGAAATACACAGTTAGGACTCAAACCCAGGCGGTTTGCACCCGACTCCATGCTCCTCAGCACTAGGCTGCGCTGTCTCTACAGGAATGAACAAGCAGAGCACAGAAACCTTGCAGCCAAGGGGAGGAGAGAAAACAGCACGTAGTTCTGTGTGCGTGGGGAAGACACAGCAGATAAGGGGGACAGAGAGACGGGGGCAAGAGTCAAAAAGTGTGAGGTAAATAAACAACTAACCAAACCCCCAAAGATGGGCACGGTGGTGCACACCTGTAACTCCAGCACTCCCAAGGCTGAGGCAGGTGAGTCATCATGCTTTCCAGGCCAACCTTGGCTATGTCACGAGTTCTAAGCCAGCCTGTACTATATAGGGAGACCCTGTCTCAAAGAAGAGAAAAAGATGTGACTACTCACGAACCCATGCAAGGAAGTTCTGAGTGTATGCGAGGATTTGGTTCCTCAGGCCTTTTTGGCAATGTTCTTCGGCCTAGAGAGGAAAACAGGAGGCTTTGGGTAGGACTGGGAATGCAGGCTGAATAACTTGCATGAATCTCCTTCTACCACCTGAAAAATACATGAAAATCCCTCATTTCATACCACAATAGTGTCGTATTGATTTAATATGAAAAGTTTCAACCACTGAGCAGTTAAAACAGTGTTTTCACATGGAGCTCCAGGAAGATCTGCCTTTGTTCCTTGAGCGGCCTCAGGTACCCCTGGCAGGTAGGAGCATCACTGAAGCCTAGCTGGAGATACAGCTGAAAACCACACAAGTCATTTACAATGACAGAGCCAGAGAGAGACTTGAGCACATCCAAAGATAACTGTTCAGAATGGCAAGATCCTAGAAGTAGCTCAAGGGCCTATCGAGGGAGAACTGGTTAAATAAATTATATTCGTATAATAGAACACGATGATACTTTTAGAAAGTGAGCTCAGGCTGTACAGGTAAGGACATCTCTAGAAGGCACCATAGGAAATAAAAGAGTGAAGCTCAACCTAGTGTGGACAATGTTTGCCCATTTGTGTGTGTTTTGAAGAGATCCTTACCCACAGGTACTTGCACAGGTGAAGAGACCTGGAAGTGTGTACAACAAACTTACACAGGGCACTGGGAATATGCGGGGGGCTGGTTTTGTTTGGTTGCAATTCTGGGGTTGGAATACAGGGCCTTGTACAGGGTAGGCGGGTGTTCTACCATAGAGCTACACCCCGGCCTGCTCTGGGGAAGTGAAGGGAGGGAATTGATTTGCTATTGCATAATTTTTCATACTGCTTGAATTTATAGCCCATATATTATTACTTTTTAAAAAAGAGGAATAGTTCAGTAAATTTTGATCTAGTTCAAAAATACTGTTTAAGAAAAAGAAAATTTGAGCCTCCAGGTATAGTGGCACATGCCTGTAATCCCAGCATTTGGGAGGCTGAGGCAGGAGGATCACAAGTTTGAGCCTAGTTTGGGCAACTTAGAAACTTGGTGAGACTGTCTTAAAATAAGAAAGAAAAACAGGGCTGGGATGTAGCTCTGTGCAGAGATCCTGGGCTCAATCCCAGGTATCCCCCCCCATAAAATAAAATAAAATGAAATTTTAAAAAATGACTTCAGCGATAGAAAAGATGCAAGAGCTGGTAACTAAGAAACTTGCTGAATATATCTGGAGAAAACCAGAATGTGGGAAAGACAGTAAGTTTACTTTGGGACACACTAGCGATCTTAGGCCACTGGAACAGAGATGACCCATTAGAAATGCAAATCTAGAATTCACAGTAATCAACAATCCCTGTGTCCTACTGATGGCAGGTTACTAAATGCTGACTGATAAAGGTGATCACCTTTCTGGGTAGTGCAGAGCAAATGCAGCAAGGCTGAGGTTGCTGTCCTTAGAGGGCGTGCTTCCCTAGGACGGCCCTTGGCTGAGGTCTGGGAACTCACCTGGTGAGCAGCTCCCCACACTGGTGTGAAGCTTGCCCTAGATAAGGGTGGCTCACTGTGCCTACACCATTTGTGCAAACATGTGGCTTCTGGTATTTGTTTTCTTTCCAGAGACCCAGGCTTTTGCAACACAGATCATGCCTATGTGACCAGTCCCTCAGCACAGCTTGGGCACTGAGTCTCCAGTCAATGTCCCCGGTAGGCAGCATCTGGCAAGAGTTGTCACGGCGTGTGTGGGACTTGGGGGTGGACCCTTGGAAGCCGGCTCTTGGACTTTGCCCACACACCTTCCCACTTTGATTTCACTTTGGATCCTTTCCCTGGAAAAATCTTAGCTGTGCGTACAACTATATATTGAGTCTTGTGAGTCCTTCTAGCAAATTAAAACCTGGAGTGGATTGGGGATCTCTGACGCATTTTTCTGTGGGGGAAGGCAAGGCAGAAGATTCACTCAAAATGAACATTGCAGGCCTGCTCGGTAGTCATCATCTACCTGTGTCTCAGCCTCTTACAGTTCCAAATGAAGATATCACTTTTAAATGTTTAAGAAAAGCCTGGAGCCTCTCATAAAAAAACAGATGTTGCAAGAGAAGTGTGAGCCTGCGGCTGCGCTGCCTACAACTGTGTCCGACTGGCTCTGCCGTGCGTCCCAACCCAAGTGGCTCATCTCCGAGCCTGAGCAGTGTGCATGGTGATGACTGCGTGGCCTGTGAGCACCCGGTAATTCTGACGGTCTGTGACTCTGTGATTACTCCACATTGGAATGGTTTGGGATAATCCTGAGACAAACCCCAAACAAGAAAACAAAGAGGATGATCACAAAGCCTGCTAAAGGAGCTCAGGGCGAGTCTTCCGGCCCGGGCCAGAATCCAGGGTGGCCCCAATTAAATAGGGTGATGAGTGAAGAGTGATGCACTCAGGACTTTTGATCTTCATTATCCCCAAGCTGTCCAGTTTGGGCATCTGCTCGCTCTCCCAGCCGGGCCCTGGCCCCAGGGGTCTCAGTCATAGGGAGCGCCAGGGAGGGGCTGCTGGGACAACCAATGGTTCCTTCCTGAAAACTGGGGAAGGACAGAAGGGAGATGGTGGCCTTTTAGTTCTCTACATTATAGGAGTTTTTGTTTTGTTTTGTTTTTGCCACTGCACTTTATAAGATACCAGGAGCTGGGGTGGCGAACAGGGCCTGGGAAACCCTTAATCCTCATCATCCAAGGAATTGACGTCTTTCCTACGGCTTTAACGCTGGCCACATTATTTTCTCTTTTTATTCTTCCAGGGATACTCCTCACTCCTCCCAGGAAAACCTAGCATCACCAGTCTTAAAAGTAACCACCCTGCTAACTACAAATGGTAGAGATTATTGGATCAGGGAGGGGACAGTGAGTATGCTGGTCACACCCAGCTTCCTCCCTGCACATACAGGTGGGGTACAGAAACCACCTAAGTCTCTGAAAGACTCAGTCCTTTCTTTTTAAGAGAATCCTTAGTCTCTCTCTCTGGCATAATTATCTGAATTTAGCTTTGCCTACAATCTGGGTCTTTCTCTTGGCAGTTTACTAAGAAATCTCTATTTTCCTCTCAATGTCACCCAAATTCTATTTCAGTTCAAAGTAGTTTAGCCTCTCTCTATGCTATTACTTTGCAGAACACCTATAGTCCCAAATGGCTAAGATCCAGAAAACCTTGCTTTCAAATGTTCCTATAAACCAAGAAACCATAAACGAGGTTAAAGTAAAAGCAAAGAGCATTTTTATGTGGATTCAGAACAGATTTACAAACCAGGAAACACGGGTTCAGTTTGAAACTGAAGAGGTTTTCCATCAAGAGGAAGAAGCCTGGGTTTCCAGGGGGAAAAGTGAAGTAACTGATTTTGAACAGTTTTTGACTGGTCCTGACAGTTACACCTGCTGCTCAGAGTGAGTTTTGGTTGATGCTGAGGCCTATTCATATATAAAGTATGCATGATGGGTTGCTAGGGGGTCATGCAAGGGAGCATCGGTGAGTAATAAGTCTTCGGAGACAGCCCGCAAATAGCGGAAGTACGCGGATTGCAAACTGTCACAACCTGATGTCTTATAAGCGCACTCTTTCCAAATAGCACTTGCTATCTGGAAGTTAAAAACCGTCTCAGCCGGGGTCTGTGAATCACCTATCGCCTGTTCAATGCAGTCCCTGAGGCTCGCAGAGAACCTCACTCTCTCCTTGGACCAAACTGCAGCATCTTAACTTTTATTTCCCCATGACTTTGGACAGGTCATATAATCTCTCTGAGCTTCGTTTTCTTCATTTTCCTCACCTAGTAAAGTAGGACAGATAGGAGGAGGAAATGCAATTATTCATGTGCCACGCTGGGCCTCGTATCTCTCACATGGCAAGCGAGGAATAAAGGGTGGCCGCTCTGATTACAGGCCTCGCCTCCCGTTCCTCAGGCTTGCGGGCCTCTGCTCTCCTTAATCTTTGAAGCTCAGGTTTTGGAGACTCTCACACTGAGAGAAAGTCTCGCCTTTTCCTTCCTCTTTTTGTCTCATCTTTTATAAATGCCTTGCTTACTTCCTCTTTTCTTATCTCCTCGTGAATTATCCTCCGAGACATCTGAGTCCTATAGGCACTTTTGGCCTTGCTTAGCAAATGTATTCTAATTATGCTGTCCTCACAACCCTTTCCTAACATTTCACCCACACTCATTTGTGCCAGACCTGACAGACCAAGGCAGCCTGCTCATGTCTGATAAGACACATCAGATTTTTCTTCATAGGAGTCACTAGGAGTTAATGATTAGTGAAAGAATCCAGGAAAAAGTTTGTTTCCTGATTTAGTTCTGAGCTTTATAATACCTGTAAGGAGGACACAAGCAAGACTCTATCTCAAAAAACAAACAACTGAGATCTCTATAACCAACTGAGATCTCTATAACCAATTTTTTTTTTTTTGACCATCAACCACACACTTTTTGGAGACTTCTTTCCTTTTGAAGTTCTTTCTGTTCATTTTCCACCCTTACTGCTGGAATAACGATGGTCATTTGACACATGGTGTAGTTGTATAGGAGCTGCAAAATTAAGTGTGAGACCCCTGCCACAAATCTAACTCCAAAGCAAGGCAAAGGAAGGCTCCTAAGTGTTTGATTAAAAAAACTGTAAGGTTTAGCCATTGGGGAAATGCAGATAAAAACCACAAGGAAATACTACTTCATACCCACTAAGACAGTGATCATCAAAAAACAAAAATAATAAGAGTTAGCCAGATCATGGAGAAATTGGTACCCTCCTACAATGTTGGTAGTAATGTAAAATGGTGCAGTCACTTTGAATATGACTGACAGTCAAAAGGTTAAGCACAAGTCCGGCAAGGATGCATACCTGTGATCTCAGCACTCTGGGAGGCTGAGATAGGAGGACAGCAAGTTTAAATCCAGCCTGGGCAACTTGGAGACTTAGTGAGATCCCACTTCAAAATAAATTGAAAAGGGACCTAGGTGAAACACAGTAAGAAGGCCCTGGGTTCAGTCCCTAGTACTACAAAAGAAAAAAAAATGAACTTACCGTTGTCTTATGACCCAGCAAGTTCACTGCTAGGTATAAACCCAAGAGAAATGAAAATATACGTTCACACAAAAATGTGTGCATGAATATTCATATTAGCATTATTCATAATATTATGGTCAAAAAATAGAAATAACTGAGATGAGCAACAACCAGTAAGTGGATAAAATGTGAAACAGTCACACAATGGGCTGTTACTTAGTGATAGGAAGGAATAAAGAACCTATCTAAATTAAAACATAGGTGAGCGTTGGAAACATTCTGTTAAGTGGAAGAACTCAGGCACAGAGGGCCACATATTGTATTGTTTGTTTTATATGAAATGTGCAGAATAAGCAAATCCATAGAGAAAGACAGTAGATTAGTGTTGGCCTGGGGCTGAGGAGGGTTGGAGAGAGATGTGACTACTGGTTAGAACAGGGTTTCTTTTTAGGATGATGAAAGTGTTCTAAAATCAGTCATGATCAGGATTGATGAACCCTCTGCATATTCAAGGAAATAAAACAAAACAAATCTAAATTGTTCTATAAACCAGCTGGATATTGTGGTACATGCCTGTGGCCCCACTTACTCAAGACACTAAGGCAGGAGGATTGAAAATTTGAGGCCTGGGCAAAGAAAGATCTTGCCCCCCAAAATAAACAAACAAATAAATAGGGCTGGTGGTATAGCTCGTAAATCTCTGGGTTCAATCCCCAGTACCAACAAACAAAAGCTCCATAAAAAACACTGAATTGTATATACATTTTTATTGCTTGAATTGTTGGCATGTTTTATATTTAAAACTTTATATTAAAAATAGAAGCAGTACAGGATTTTATCTTGATAATAAAAGCTAAAGATTAAAAGGTAGTTTGAATAACAACAAATTCCTAGGTGAAACCTATCCTTACTGGGACGGACAACTGGTAATATATGCCGTAGGGAAGGCACTCTAAGAAAATCAAATCCTACAGCAGAGATAATAAAGTGGGTCATCTAGAGAGAGTGTGGTGGTGTACGCCTATATTCTCCATGAGTTTGAGGTCAGCCTGTGCTACATAGTGAGTTCAAGGCCAGCCTGAACTATATAGCAAGACTCTATCTCAAAAAACAAACAACAAAATGTAGATCATCTAAAAAGATCCCATCTTTCTTAAACTGCTTTAAATTATTCTATAAACCAATCCAGACTGTTCAGGAAGGATGTTTATGTGGTAAAAGATAAACTTGAATTCAGTGCTAAATGGCAGCGAAACCAAGTAAAGATGTTATTGGCAGATCTCACATACCCCACACCCTGTGAACAGCCCATCGGTCATTCTAGTCTCTGCCTAGGAGTTGTTTATAGTGTCAGATTTAGCACTTTGCCCATACCATGGCAACTAAAACCAGCTTATCCCATCTGTCTCGAATGTCTCGAATGTTCTCTTACCATGAGTAAACAGCAAAAGTAAAAGATAGTGTTGCTATAGTCGGTAATAACCAACTGACAGACTATAATAAATAAGGCCCACTGACAGTGGCAACAAGCACACCAAATGTGCAAGACCTATATACAGGAACTATAACAATTTTACTGATGAACATAAAAGAGAAGCCCCAAATGAAATGAATGCTGTTCTATGTTTGAGAATGAGGAGATTCAGTACTGAAAAGAAATTGATCTCCAAATTATCCATTGGTTCAATACGATTCCAAGGAAAACCGCCCTGGAAGCATGTGTTTGTGAGTGTGGGTACGTGGGCATGTGGGGGCCTGTGCGTGCATGTGTATACATAAGAACATTTGCAGGGTTGGGAAACACAGCTTGGATGAGTGGGTGCTCAAGTTTTCTTGGATGAGACTATAGCCAAGGATTTTGCAAAAAATGGCAGTGAGGTAGAATGAAGGAACATCTTCCACAGAACAGAGCTCAGGAATAGACCCTGAAATTTACAAAGAATTTGTATATGGTGTTGGGACATATATGAGAATCCAAAGACATCTAGTTGTCAAGTCAGTCACATGGTAGTAACAGAATAAATTGTCATGTAAGGCTGAGTTGGAAATTATTGTATTAACCCATACTAGGTTAAAACCTCAAGCAGAGGAGGTCCAATCCTGTCCTGGCTGGCAAATCTTTGTTACCTTAGGTGAGCCTCCAAGGCATAAGGCGAACCACCTTGAGCTGTGAAAACTTGCTGGCAAAGCTTCCTTTGCTACCACTGACTAAATGCTGAGTGTCTAAATTTTGCTGACTCAGGATAGCAGGCATGCTGGCTTCCCATGACTCTCCATTTGGAAAAGTGCAAAACTGTATCTTCCATACTCTGCTGCCAAAAAGGAATTCCAGGTCAATTAATCTGCTGATGCAACAAGTAAGCTTTGCGGAATCTCATTTACTTAAATATTCATAAAGTGTACATTAAGATATAGATATGTATATATACATAATCAAGATACAAATGAAATAATATTCATTACAGCAATATTTCTCTTGGTCAAGAGAGTAGAAAATCGTCATTATGACAACAGGTGATACTGGTCGAGAACTTATTATCTGAATCTGGCTTTGCTTGAAGCTCTTTACAGAGCTTATTATTTGTTCTTCTCAATAATCCTATGAGATGTAGGTGGCTCTGGTATTTCCATTTTAGAGACAGGAAAATAGTAGCATGGAAGGATTATGTTAGTATCAAAAGCTGCATCGCTGGGTTTCAATTCAATGTCTAGCTCTAAAGCTCTTAATCAGTACTCTTTTCTGCCTCAATCCAAAGGTCCATCATTCATTCATTCACTCCCTCAAAAAGTATCTATTGAGCACTACCCAGCTCCAGGCCCTGTGCTAGGCATTAGAGACACAATGAACAGAAGCCGACAGAGTCCCCATCTGAGTTTACAGCCTAATAGGGAGGGGAGATAAAAAGTGCAGAACTATGAACTGTAATAAATGCGAGGAGAAAGGATTTATTGTACTTTTCCATGAGACCATTTAACAGGTCACATGATCAAATCCAGGGATGGAGAAGGGCTTTGTCAAGGAAGTAATATCAGAGCTGAGACCTGAAGGGAAAAGAAAAGCTTATGGAATGACCCCATGGTATCGTGGAATGTGATGTAGTCACTGTGGTGGATTAACTAATGATCAACTTGGAACACCCAGCTGAGCTAAATCAGATGGTGCTGGGTGCGGAAGGCCCACCTGAGGACAGTCGCCAACAGCATAAAAGGTGAACTGGAGGGGAAGATGGTGCACTGTCGATTCTCTGGAGAAGCTTATCACACCGGCTTTCCTGATATGAACTCAGCAGTTGTCATCCTCAGAGGCTTGGGTCCTCATTGTCACTGAGGATGGCTGCAGCTCTTTTCCGCTAAGCTCTGGTCCTTATCTTGAGCATCACTTCCTGGCTCCAGTGCAAGTCCCTCAGCCTGCTGCCACAGATCCTTCATCCTGCTGGCACAGACTTTCTAGCTTCTACCACTGGCCTTTGGACCTTCCCACTGCAAATCTTTGATACAGATTTGCTTGAGATATGGAGTCGTGGGCTCTAGGCCTCCAGTTGGACCCATGCAGGACCTTGTGGTAGGATCCAGGCCCTCAACTGGAGTCTTTGGATCTCTAGTGTGTGGACAGATCTCCCACACTCTTTTGCATTTGACTCTTTGGATGGATGTTATAAAATAATCCTATAAATTACGTGTCCAGTATTAAATATTTTCCCTTGTAAACCATGAATACAACAGTCACTTATGCCAGCTACTATAAATACAGATTTAGGACTCTGGTTTCCAAGAAACCTACATTTATCATCCTTTTCCTGATCTTTATCCTAGAGCTTGGGAGAGTGGAAGATTAGGGCAGCCCAGGCCGCATAAGAAGTACCTCTAGGGGATGGGAGGAGAGGAGGTGCACACACAATCCAGGGGCTGGGCTGAGTTTACTGTGTAGTTCTGTTGCAAATTGCATCTTTGGTAACGTATCTGCCTGTTGGACTAACTCCAGTCTGGTCAAGAGCGAAGCCACCCATGATGACTGATAAGTCACAAGGCAGCCAGCCTCAACCCCCTCGTGGGAAAACTTTAACTCTCAATATTTCTCTCGTTCCCTTACCTCTTCCACTTCAGTTCCCCTCGGCCACAAAAGTTATCCCCCCTCTCATTCACTCTGGCATTTCACCTGCTCATTCTGACCTGGGCAACTCCTGCCGCTTGGCTATTCTGTCCAGTAAGCCCCTCCCTACCGCTCGGGCTATTCTGGCCTGGATGCCCTCCCCACCGTGCTCGGGGATCGGCCTGTTCTGGCCCAGGGACATCTCCTTACCCCACCCCACCCTCGCCAGAAAAAAGAGCTTAAAGGCCCACTCTTCCCTCAGCTCGGGGCTACCTTGGTCCGCTAGGTAGCCTGCTACTCTGTCCCTCCCCCAATAAAGACTTCTCTCGTGTCAGAAGGTCTGGTCTGGTTCCGTGTGGGGTCTCGGTTTCTATCAATGACCATGCCTTCAAACATGCTTCTTTCTAGAAAGGAGGGATAAAGACAGAAGGGTATAAACAATGACCAGAGACAACTCAGTTCCAAAGGTACTACAACAGGACCCTGCTGGGAGGGCCCAGCTGTTTACAGAGCCAGGTCAGAGGCCACCCTGTGTCTGGCACCCCCACCCTCCCGCTCTGTCCACAGCAGGTGGACAGCAACCTTCTCAGACTCACTTGTGCATCAGGCCTGAGGACTCCTTTCAGGAGCAGGCCCAGGCTAGCAGGCTGCAGGCGTTCCATAGAAATACTGTACTTGTATATCTCGTGGGGCCTGAAACTGCTTTTGGAATAAGAGGCAGCATAAATAAACAAACATAACACTTAGGAAAAGCAAGGCATATATGTATAAAAAGATCAAATTCGGCATAAAATATATTATGAATATAACCATATAAAACAAACCAGCCAAAATACCACACATAGTAAAAGGACTGGAGAAAAACATGTAAATTACGTTTTGCCTCTCAAGGGTGGAATTATATAGGATTTTCCTTTACTTTTTATAGTCCCCAAAGTTCTAAAATAAAGATAGACTACATTTGTGATGGCAAGATAATAAATTGTACTTAAATCCACTCGTTCATTAATTCAGTTGCTCTGTGGATATTCTGCCTGGTCTGGTTTAGGGTCCCACGGATTCCGCAGTGAGTGAGTTTAGCATCTCAAGACCTGGAAGGAGCATGTGACTGGAGCAGAGGGGCAGGGAGGAGACTGAGGGAGGTAGGCCATGCAGACCCTTGCGGAGCATAAAACTTCTGGAAGTTTTTCTAAATAGGATGAAATAGAACACAAAACAAGACTTAAATGCCTTAGAGGGGAGACGGCCAGACAGGACTCAAGTGTGTGGCTCCCATGCTGTGACAGAACCTGAGCGGCAGCTGAGGCAGCTGAGAGCTCAGGCTGGGTGCATTGGGCAGTGGCAGTAAAATGCAAATGGACCCAAAAGATGAGTAGGATTCTCACACACAGACCTGCCACAGCCTGCCTAGCCCTTCCTCCCTCCCTGCTGCTCTTCCTTTCTTCCTTCCTTCCTTCCTTCCTTCCTTCCTTCCTTCCTTCCTTCCTTCCTTCCTTCCTTCCTTTTTCTTTCTTCCTTCTGTGGTACTAGTGATATAGGGAAAGGCAACTCCCAACCTGCTAGATGTCCAGTACAAGTTCGTATTCTCTAAAATCAAAGAATGAATTTTAGGAACAATGGAGGTTAAGAGCAGGATATATTTACTGGGAAAAAGAAAGCTTCTGTCCAGAGAGAGACAGGAGGGGTCCCCAGTGGGTTGCCAAGGACTCTGCCTTTCTAGGAATTTTATAGAGTAAAACCATGAGGTGAGGCAGGTCCAAGGGAAGGAAATATGGGAAATCAGTCAAGGTGGACTGAGTTGAGACAAAACTAAGTAAACTTGTAATCAACCAGTAAGATTACAAGTATAATTGCTCAGGTAAAATTGATTAAATCGGGATCAAATGGGGAGTGAATCAGGCAGCAAGTGGCCGTGAATACAGAACCTGGGCTTTTCCTGTTCAGGGTTGAGTTAGTGATTCTTCCTGGCTTTCTCATGGTGATTGATACCTATTTAGAATATCAATCCCTGATGTGTATCCTTAGGAAGTACGTGGCTACATTTGTTTTATCTTTTGTCTTGAGGTCTGGCCTACAGCATAGGTGCCTGTCTCCCCCACAGTTGCAAGGTATCTCGTCTTTCCGCACTGGCTTTCGAAGGCCTGGTGCTGTCTGACTGCCTTGTTGTAACCTGCCCCTTGCTACATGGCAAAACTGTTGTAACTTGCCCCCTGGACTAAAAAAGCTTGCTTAAACTGCATGTCAAAACTGCTGCGCCGTTTTCTGTTCTGTATGCACCGATAGAATTCCCCACCTCTTGGTCTGTATGTGCTGATAGAATGCCCCTAACTGAAACTTGCCCCACCTCTTGGTCTGTGTGTGCTGATAGAATGCCCCTAACTGAAACTTGCCCCCCACCTCTTGGTCTGTATGTGCTGATAGAATGCCCCTAACTGAAACTTGCCCCCCACCTCTTGGTCTGTATGTGCTGATAGAATGCCCCTAACTGAAACTTGTCCCCCACCTCTTGGTCTGTATGTGCTGATAGAATGCCCCTAACTGAAACTTGTCCCCCACCTCTTGGTCTGTATGTGCTGATAGAAGCCCCCCAGCTGAAATTTACCCCACCCTAACTTATGGTTTGCAGGCATAAAAATCCAACCATCCACCCACCAGGGACTCTCCTTGCCTGCGTTGCAACGAGGACACAGCTGGGTGCCAGCTAAAATAAAGCGCTCTTTCTTATAAGACGTCTTGATTTTTGGATTTTTTTTGGGTGTCCCACATGCCTGTAATATTTTATCTAACTTAGTTCCCTATAACACTAGGGATCAAACCCAGGGGTGCACACATGCTAGGTAAGTGCCCTCCCACTGAACTATACCTCCAGCCCTTTTTATTTTATTTCCATCTTAAAACAGGGTCTCACTAAATCTCCTCCTGCCTCACCCTTCCTAGTAGCTGTACCACCACACCTGGCATCACCAGCCTTTTCTTTAACGAAAGCAAAACCAAAGTTGACCTTTAAAAGTACATATTTTAAAGGAAGGAAGCTCTGTGTTGATAATGGATAACTACAACAACCCTTTTATTTGAGATAATGTGTAAAAATGATAGCAGGAAGTTGTCAAAATGTAATCTGATATTTCCATATTTGCTTGCATAAGAATTTAGAGTATATTAAATCTCCTGGCTCCTAAGAAATATTCATGCAAGAAAGAAAAAGAAATCTCACTCAGTGAGCTGCCTGAAGCTTTCAATTCCTCCTCCTCCTCTTCCTTCTCTTTCTTTCTCTCTCCTCCTCCTCTTCCCTCTCCCTCTCCTCCATCTCCCTCTCTCTCTTCCTCTGCCTCTACTTCTCTTTCTCCTCCTTCTTTTTTCTTTTCCATTTTTTAGGTGTGCTGTGGAGCAGGAGTGCCTAGGCATCAAATTTAGGCCTTCGATTGAACATAACACGGTCATCCGCTGCTATTCTCAAAAGATGAGTGGGGCTTGGCTCCTCAAGTCACTATAAGAGGGTATGATTTTAGAGTACTTCAGGGACATCAGGTCAGGTGTAAGGGTCACTCAACAGACAATTACTACACAAGGAGCAAGTGAGGGAGGGAAGCAGGAAGGAGGCCAGAGGGACTTATAAAGATAAGTGAAGGTTCTTGTTTCTTGTGCGCCCGACAAACAGAAGGAAACATGGACCCAACATTATAGACTCCCAGCTTAGTAACAGACAGCGGTTCAGGACGGTTGATCTCTTCCCCAGATCTAACACTAGACTCCCCAACACCATCTGCTTGGCCTGGCAGTATGAGCAGGAGGTAGTTTGGGAGCTCTGCTGGGAAAAAGTCAGGCAGAAGAAGTGTGTTCCTTCCCTGCTGGGCCTGAACTCCCTCCACCCTGAGAGGTACTGGAGTGGCAATGGCACTTCCTGAGCCATACGAGCAGCCCCACCCAGGAAGCTATTTTGTTCCCTACAGCCCAAAACTCCAACGCCCCAGGTAAGGGATAGCTGTAGGCCACAGACAAAAGGGATTCTGCCACTACATGTGCCTGGGCTAATATCTCTTTATCCTCATGGGCCTAATACTCTGACCCTAAGTGGGTCAGACGCTAGTAAGCTTGACCTGAGAAAACCCCTTCTACCACCTTAGGAAAAACCAAGAACCAATAAAATCACAAATTGAGGTCAAAGATCAGCCAACTGGTGCCAACCTAGATGAATTAGATGCTGGAATTATCTGACAAGGATTTTAAGGCAGTTGCCATAAAAAATTTTTCAGTGATTGATTCTATAGTCTCTTGAAACAAGGAAAAAATAGAAAAGCTTAGCAAGAAATAGAAGTGGCAAAAAAAGAACCAGTGAAAATTATAGAATTAAAAAATATAATAACCATAATGAAAATCTCTCTGGGTGGTCTCGATATTAGAGAGATGACAGGATAGGGTCAGTGAACTTGAGGACAGACCAACAGAACTCAGCCAATGTAACAGAAAAATAAGAAAAATATGAACAGAGGCTCTAGGGCTTGTGGGACAATGACAAAAGGCTAACATTTACATCAGTGGAGTTACAGAAGAGAGGAAGAGGAGCTAAAAGAGTATTCAGATACAATGGCTGAACATTTTTCAAGTTTGACAGGAGCACAAACCTACAGAGTTAAGAGGCTGAGCTAACCCTAAAGAGGATGTGACCGCTGATTTGCCAACTTGAGTTGCTTCGGAGCCACCTGGGGGAGCAGTAAAGCACACGCCTGAGTGTGTCTGAGGGGGTTATGGAGGTGTGACATTGGGTACTATGTCTGGTTTCTCTCTGGCACTGTTCCCCTGCTCTGTTTTCTGGCCACCATGAAGTGGGTAGCTGTGCTCTACCCTTCCGTCCTGACATGGTGTTGCTGTATTGCAGCTGGCTGACTTGGATTGAACTGTTTGAAACTGTGAGCCTAATTATACCTCTCTTCTTTTAAATTGTGAGTGCTGGGCATTTCATCCCAGTAATAAGAAAGCTGACTATCTATCTTGGTGTGGTGGTGCACACCTGTAATCCCAGCAGTTGGGAGGTTGAGGCAGGAGGATCATTGTGGCTTTGAGGCCAGCCTGGGCTACAAAGTGAGCCTAAGCCCTGTCTGAACTGCATAGTGAGACCCTGTCTCAAAAAGACCAAAAAAAGAAAGAAAAGAAAAGAAAGAAAGCTGATTCATACAGAAAATTAGTACCAGAAAAGTGGTGTCTGTTTTGTGATTGTACCCAACCATGTAGTTCAGAATTCTTTGGAATTGGTTTGGAAAATTTTGAAGATAAAAATTTGAAGATGCAGACCATAGAAGTTCTAGAATGGTGTAAGTTGAGCCTGATGGGCTCTTTTGGTCAGAACTCAGAAGACAAGCTTATAAGAACCTACAGAGTAAAGGCCAGACTTATTAGGTTTCAGCTGGAAAAAAGAACTCTATTGGGAATTTGATTGGAGGCATTACATGTTACACTGTGGGGGAAAAAAGTCTACATTTTAGTAACTTGAGACTTTACAGGAGGCTGAGTTTAGCATGAATGGACTTGATAGTGATGATGCCTCTGGTATTAGAGTCATTGGAGAGGTGATGGACTGATTGGTAGAGGAAATTTCAAGACAGTCCAACATTCAGGCTGTGGCATGAGTACTGCTGGCTGCTTTTAGACAACCTTGTAGTGAGAATTAGGAACAAAAAGCAGAGCAGAAATATGTGAAAAACAAATTTTGACCCAAAAAGGAGCAGGTATAATGCTGGGGCCAGTGGAGATGTGGTTACTGAAGAGATTGGTGCCATTACAAAGACACCAAATACTTTAAACTCGGACAAGAAGAAAGATGACTTGAGGTAGCTCAGAAATTGGCAAGTTCCCACCTATCACACACAGGCTTAGAGACGCAAAAATGTGAACTTTTTTTTGAGAGCCCCTGTGTACTCTGCTCAAAATGCAACCTGGACAGTTGGTTGCCTGGGATTCATTTCACTGTGCTCAGCCATTCCAGGCAGTCAGAGGCTGCTACAGCCATAGGCCAAGGGGGTCTGCCTACTGACTGCTTGAGGAAGCAACAGACCTTAATGTCCATTGGATGCTGGTTATTCAAGCATGCAGAATACAACTTTTGAGTCATGGACTCATTACTCAGATTTTAAAGGAAGGTCCAGAAAGCTAGGCAATGTGCTTCTGAGAGGGGGATGCATGAAGCCATGGGAATGAAGCCAGAGGTGCACTGGAGACTCCAGAACACCAGAGATGTCAGGAATGTGAAATGTCTTCTGAGGACAGCCACAGGAGAGAAGAGCGAGCCCAAGAGAAAGGCTGTGTGGGCTGCAACCAACAAGGCCACAGGTGTGTGGCAACCCAAGCCCTTTGGAGCTCACCTCTCATCACTGTGTGCCCTGGATGCCACACAGGGAGCTACAGAACTGAGTATTTGTCCTGGTAGGTTTTAGTCTTGCTTGATCCAGTTCTGTTCTATCTTTCTGTTTCTCCATTTTGGAATGGGAATGTGTACCCTGTGTCACTGTGTTTGAGGTTAGGTAACTTGCCATATGAATTATATAGAAATTCACAGTAAGAGTTTACCTTGAATCTCAAAGGAGACTTTTATTTGGACTTTTGAGCAGTTCTGAAATTGTTGAGACTTTGGGGGAAGAGATTAGTAAATTTTTGGTTATAGATGGGGTAATTATATGACTATGTTTGTTTGGAGATTAAGTATGATTTAAGGAGAATCTGTTTTAGTATCAAGTGAACACAGGTGGAATCTGACAAATAGGTGAGATTATCTACTTGATTTACTTCAGAGTCACCTAGAGGATTAGTAAAGCACAGTTTTAGTTGTGGCTGGATGGGTCATGGAGATGTGACTTTAGGATCCATTTAAACTGGGCATGGTGGTGCATGCCTATAATCCCAGCACTCGGGAGGCTGAGGCAAGAGAATGGCTGTGAGTTCGAGGCCAGCCTGGGCTATCTAGTGAGTGCAAAGCCAATCTGAAGTACATAATGAAACCCTGTGTCCAAAAAAAATGTGCCAGGTATGGTGGTGCACACCTGGCCTACATAGCCAATTCAAAGCCAGCCTGAACTATACAGCAAAACCCGTCTCAAAAAAAAAAGTATCTATCAGTAAAGTGTATCTATTCATAAATATATAAAAATTGATAACGTATACTATCAATATAGATTCTCTAGCATTATGGAGAAACTTAATTTTTTCAGTACTTTTGTTTTCCTCATATTCTACAAAATTTTACTTCTGTAACCAGAAAGCAATAGATTCATTTTCATGTTAAGAATTTTACTGTCCTGTGGCAACAGCCCATCTCTGGCTGTCCTCTTCTCCCTTCCGTCCGTCTTGCCAGGTCCTGTGCTTCTCAAAAGCGCCACTGCTCTCACCTTTTCTGGCCCTGATACTTTCCTGTCTCTGCTCTTCATCCCTTTCGCCCTCATACAAACCAAAATTCATTTTTCTTCTTTCTTTTCAGTAGGCTGAGACGAGGCAACATTTTTCAAATTCAGTGGGGAAATAAAAAAGGAAAGTTAAGCAAATGCTAGCAGCAACAAAACGGGTATGGCAAGGCAGTGCCATCCTGCTCACTGTCTACTTGTGCGCTGCCCTCTGTGGCTGCAGGGCACTTGAATTGCAGCTGTTCTCGATGCAGACAGGTTGCATGTCTAAAATGCACATCAGAGTTTGGAGACTTCATGCCCAATAGCTCATTAATAATTTTGTATTGATTACATGATGAAATAATTTCAGCTATACAGGGCTGAATAAAACTTTTTATACATTTACTCTCTTTGGTTTCTTATTCTTTTAAAAAAACTTTTCTAAAAATGTAATTACTGGAATATTTAACCATATATATATATATATATATATATATACACACACATACATGGATCATTTTATACTTCCATTGGGTAGTACTGCCCTACCCCTTTTTCTCATGTCTGCCCCTACTAGAGAGATTATAAAACTAAGTACAATATTCATGTCCAGGACCTCTTTCATCTAGGGATGGTCATGCGACATAGCTCTGGCCAATGGGAAATCAGCTGGGGTGAGGATAATGTTGGGTTCTGAGAAAACTTTTGCTTTCTTGATAAAAAGACACACACATCACCCCTACTTGCATTAGAATGATAAAAATCTGAACCCTGACAACACCAAATGCTGGTGAGGACATGGAGTAACAGGAACTCTCCCTGATGGTAGGAATAGGAATGGTACAACCGCTTTGGAAGACAACTTGGTGACTTCTCATAAAACTAAATGTGTTCTTATAATCTTTCTTTTTTGGTGTTTACCCCACAGAGTTGAAAACTTATGCATATATAAAAATCTGCAAGTGGGTGTTTCTAGCAGCTTTATTCATAATTGCTAAAACTTGAAAGCAACCAAGATGTCCCTCAGTAGGCGCATGAATAAATAAACTACAGTACAATAGAATGTTATTCCATGCCAAAAAGAAATGAGCCCTCAAGCTGTGAAAAGACACAGAAGAATCTTAAATGTATATTACTCAAAGAAGAAGTAAATCTGAAAAGTCCATATATTGTATGTGCCTCACCAAAAACTCTCTAGAAAATGCAAAACTGTAGACAGTAAAAAAGTTCAGTGGTTGCCAGCAGTTGATGGGGAGGGGGTTGAATAGATGGAGTGCAGATTTGTCTTTGTTTCATTTTAATTTGAGAAACAGTCTTACTGTGTTGCCCAGGCTTCCTCAAACTTCTGGACTGAAGTTTTCCTCCTGCCTCAGCCTCCCAAGTAGCTGAAACTATAGCCATGTATCTCTGCATCCAGTTCAGAGGACTTTTAAGGCAGTGAAATACTTTGCAAGATATTATAATGGTGCACACATGTCATTATACCTTTGTTGAAACTTATAGAATATACAACTTCAAAAGTGAGCCCTGAAGTAGACTATAGACTCTGGGTGATAATGGTGTGTCGACATATGTTCGTCAGTTATAACACATACACCACTCTGGAGGGTGTGCTGATACTGGCATGCCCCCCTATACACATGCGCAGCATCCCCCATTATCAACATTATTTGTACCTTCCACACAATTTTTCTGTGAAGCCAGAACCGCTCCAAAAAAAGTCTTAAAAGATAAACAACAAAGCAAAACAAAACCATGGACGCCATGGGCTCTGGCTCTTTGCAATCCCTTTTCATTTTTTTCTGTTCAGAATGAAAGTTTAATGCCTGGAGCTGAGGTAGACCACTGGTGACCATGAGAACAAAACCACCCTGCAAAGGGGAGCAGGGATCTAAAGCCCTAAGATCCTGAGGCCATACTAGCAACTGCCCAATTCAGATCTCTTGTCATTGAAAAAATAAACCTTGATGGTTCAAAGGCACCTTTGGTGGTATTTTGTTACTTGTGCTTGTACATGTACCTGACAAAATAGTCAAGTTTCCAAAGACCAGACCCGAGGCCCTAAGAGAACAAGTGTGTAGTCTTCACTTCTGCCACAGGCTTTCCAGACTCCTCCTTAGTCTCCTCCCCCTCCACTTCTCTCCCGCTGCTGTGAGGTCCTCACCTTAGTTCACGCTCACAGGGGAACAGTCTCATCTCGTTGTAGGTCAGGACTTGAAAGACCCAGTTTTAAAACTTCTGAGGGGCTGGGGGGTTGTAGCTCAGTAGTAAGGCACATGCTTATCAAGCATAGGTTCCACACTGAGTACCACCACCACCAATAAAAATTAAAGAAAAGCTTCTGAGACCCCGCTAAACTGTTTCAATTCTCAGTCCAGGGAGCACCTATCAGTCAGACACTAGCAAAACTGTGTGACAGGGAGAGTTGACCTTAATTAATCCCAGGCCAGCTGCCTCTCTCTCTGAGGGGAGGTAGTTGAACCCATGCAGAGCTTCCGGTTAATACTTTAATGATATGAAAACTACAAATTATACGTAATCAGCCAGCCAGCACACAGTCGCAGGAAGGATGCTCCTTCACAGAGCCCTCAGTCACCAGAGACGTCGCAGGTAAGCATCCCAGTCCCACTGGCTGTTCCTGGCCAGCGCAGGTGCTCTGTTACCGTTCTCTTTGGCCTGTGCTCCAGGTTGTCTAACTGTCCTTCAGGGCCACTACTGGGAGAAAAGAGGAGGCTGGCCCGTTCGCTGAGCTGTAATATAGGAACTCTTCATAGCACCAAACCACCTAAGCATCCAGTCACAGCAGCAGCAGCCCAGTGCCTCTGGGCACAGCTGTCTGAAGTGGAGCCCACAAAGTGAAATTTTGTTGTTGCTAACAGGTACCAGGCAGCCTTGGCACTGAGTGCCAGTTGATCTGGGCTCTAGATCCAGCTGTGCGGCCTTGGGCAAATCACTATTGTGGGAAAACTTCACCTAGAACAACTTCTGGTTTCAGATCATCCACCATCCCATCTGGCGATGACACCTCCTTCACCATGAGAAGGCACGGACCCGGCAAACCGACTGAGGTCTCTCTGCAACCTTTGCTGCCTACCATAGTAAGGAGCGTCTTTCAGCTGGGTTCCAGAGCTATTCTTCATTCCTTTGTCTCCCACACAACATGAACCTCATTAGCTCCACCTTTAAATTTCACCCCAAATGCAAGTGCTTCCCACTTTTCCTAACCCTCCGTCCTGTCCACACTCTGTCACCTCCCACAGGATGCTTCAGAGCCTTCTACCTGGCCTCTGTTTCCACTCTCGCTGCCTCCACTCTACTCCCTCTCAGTAGTAGCCAGAGTGGCCCTGTCAATCAGGTCTTCTCAGTACCCGCCCACCTCCATCAAAATAAAATCTAAAGTTCTTCCTATGGTCGTGAAGGTCCTGGACATGCAGACCTCAACCTCTTTCTTCTGCTACCCATCATCCCCCTCCTCCCCAGACTCTGGTCTCCAACCTCAGAGCCTTCACATAGCTACGCCCTCTGTTTGGATTATTCTTCTGCCGTTCGTCAACCCTCTCTTCCTGTACGTGGCAGGTGCTTTGCTCTGTCACCACCTATTAGACTGTGAGTTATTTGAGAGCAGGATCTTCATTTACTGCTGTATCACCAGCATCTGCGTATGGTGTGAGAATGTGGTGAACACATGAATGAATGGACATATAAATGCATAAAGCCTTGCTCAGAGCCTCTGTCTGATGACCATGCTGACTTGCTTTCAAAGTTTCTACCGAGGAATAAAGAGAAACATGTTCCTCAGCATCCTAAAAGACCTCACAGAGCGCATTCTGATTGGACCAGAGGTAGGATGCCCTCAGTGCTACCTGTTCAGGTGATCCTTCTCCTAGAGGCTTCTCTAACTCCAAAGTAAAGCACAGTGAGAGATCAGAAACAGCGTGAAGACCTTCCTTGGTCTATCCTCCCTCTAATGCCGCTACACTTCTCCGCAAGTGGCCACAGGGGGGCAGAGGAGGAATCCGATGCTGATGTCATGTGACATGATTGCCCTGATAAACGGGGCCTTTCCAAGCTCGGGCTGAGCCCTGCCGTGTGTCATGCCGAGCAATACAGTAACGAGAGAGAGATGAGGAAATTGCATCCAGGAAGCCAGCTCATCCTCGTGGAGATGAGAACACAGCCCCTGACGTCTGCCTGACACCTACCTCAGCGGGGGGGCGGGGGGGGACAGGAACTATCCTGCTGTCAGCCTCCTGACAAAAATAACACAGAAAATGGCAACAGATAGCATGCTCGGCTTCTGGACTCTCAGATTCTGTGCATCAGCGACACTGCACCTCGGCAGTCAAATCAGGACGCCAGATATGGTCATTGAATTTATTAAAGGAGGTAATGGTACTTAAATACAGCTTCCTCCTAAGAGTTCAGTACATGTTAGGTGCAGTGTGAAATGCACTGTCATCAGCGCTTCCTCAGTGGATTCATTCACTCATTTAACAAAAATTTTCTGAGCTTCAACAATGTGCCAGACGATAAACAGAATAAAAAGACTGCAAAAGGTCTTTTGTAAGCTAGCAGTATTACAACCATGATGGTGACAGAATGAGCAGGTAACATTTTTTTTTTGGAGCAGTTGCTCTGGTAGATCCTTTAAGTGCAGTATCTCATTTAATGATCATTTCATCCTTGGGTATTGCTATCCTTGTTTCAGAAATAAGGAAAAACAGAGACTGAGAAATTTATCCAAGGTCACACCTGCCTTCACATCTCCTTTGTCAAAGCTCATGCCCAAAACCTCCAGGCAACACTGCTCACCCTGTAAACCAGTGGATTAATACAATGATATATTGGAACCCTACCCTCAAGTGAGTCAGGGGGTTTCTGAAAACAAAAGAAGTAAACTGTTAGGACCAAATACTCCTGCTCTGGCTAGTGGATGAGGTCAGTCCACGTATTCAAAGCTGGGAAGCCATAGCAGGGCCAGATTGGCAGGCACCAAGACATTTATCTATATGGCTACCAACTGAGAAATAGCAAGACTTCGAGGGAAAACTTCATCTTCCCAGACTTCTTACTGAGGTGGAGCCTCAATTTCATTTTATCCCCAAATGTCTTGGCATTTCTATATATTAGAAATTAACCTATACATTTAACCTCCACCCAGTTTCTCTGAGTGTGGTGGTGTTTGCCAGTAACCCTGGCTAATTCAGAGGCTGAGCAGGAGGCTCCAGGAAGTCCAGACCAGCCTGGGCATCTTAGAGAGGTCCAGTCTCAATATAAAATTTTAATTTTTTAAACTTTCATTAGTGCATGTTTGCAGTACATAATGCTTACGTTCATCATAGGGATTATAACACATGTTAATTCTTTTTATGTCCTTTCCCCTCCTCTTGCTTCCTCAAAACAAAATTTTTTTAAAGGGCTGAGGGTGTAGCTCAGTAACACAGCACTTCCTTAGCATGCACCAGTGGCCCCAGTAGGGAAGAAAGTAAAGAAGGATTAAAGGAAGGAAGGAAGGAAGGGGAAAAAGACTTAGCTTCTTCTCAGAATCCCATAACCTCTTTTCTTTAACTTCCTTAAAGCACTTGGCACTTTCCCTCACTATTCTAAGAGTTACTGACATAAGTGCTCATTTATTACCTTGCTGGAATATACCACCTTGCCAGAGAGGCTACGTATACACAAATAACACCAGCATTCTTCATTGATAGATGAGGAAAATGGTGAGTTTCTCAAGGTTACACAAAGGGCTAGCAGCATAATCCACACCCAAACGCACTTGACTCATAGCCCCGTGTTCTTTTAAATCATTATAGTGCCTCTTCTAACCACACAAAAGGCTTGAAAACTTTGAGAAGAAAAAGAAGTATAAGCAAATATTTCTGTAACCCACGTGACATGACTGTCCTGAATCCTTGAAGTAAGAGTCCTTGTGGGAGCAGGACAGGACAATCCTTACCAACCTCACAAGGCAAACTGGTACAGTAATAACAATAATATGATTGTGGCTGAGCAAGGTAGCACATGCCTGTAATTCCAGCACTTGGGAGGCTGAGGCAGGAAGATCTCTGCAAGTTTGCGACAAGCCTATGCTGCATAGTGAGTCCAAGCCAAGCCCTGAACTGCATAGGAGATCCTGTCACAACCCCTCCTCCAAAAAAAAAAAAAAACCCAAATCATGGTAATAACAGAGCACTTTTATGTGCCTGGCATAGTTCCATGGACTTTTCAAATATTAACTCTTATAATCGTCACAACATTGCTAGGTGAGTACTTTCATTATCTTCACTTTTGAATGAAGCAAGATTAGCCTTAAATACAAAGGGGTTAACTAACTGGCCCATGGTCATCTAACAGCAATTAACACTTGCCATGTGCCAGAAACTAAGTTCAAAAATTGTACTAAGTCCTATTATAGTACCTCATTTAATACTCAAAGCAACCTTAGGATAATTACTGTCATCACCACTTTCAGAAGTCAACGGGGCTCTGAGAGCGCAACCTACCCAGAGTCCGCGCTCTTAATCACCATCTAGGCGCTCAGGGCCCTGAGGCAGAGCCAGGCTGCGCCCTGGACCAGGGCTGGGCAGAGGTCTGTCAGCGGGACATCAGCAGGGCTGCGCCGACGTGAGGTCCGAGGGAGGAAGCCTGGACTCGTCCAGAGCAGCCAGCCCAGGACCTCACCTAGACTCCTCCGCGCACCGCGGGCATCTGCTGCCCCCTGCTGCCCGGGGACCTCGCTCGGCCGCTGCCACCACGCGCGCCACCCTTGCTGGAGTCAAACCCGGTGGGCGCCCCGCACCTCTGCCCTCTTCTCTAGTCCTCGCGTCCCTCCCCACAGCATCGGCCTCCCGCCCCCTGCAAGTTCACAGGGAGCCAGCCTTTAGCTCAGCAGCCTCCCACGGACCACGCGCTGGCTCCCTAGCCCAGCGGCGGGTTGCCATGGTGAAGGACGCGTAGAAGCGCGGGAAGGTGAAGAACTGAGGCGCTCATAAAATGTAGAAAGCCAGCACTAGGCGCCCCCGTTGCCATGGTGACGAGAGACGGGCGCGAAGGGCCGGAAGGGGTGGAGTCTGCAGAGGACAGTTTGCACTCTGGGTCCGGGAAGCAGCTTGAGCCCTCGGGTTGCCATGGTGATGCGGGCCTAAGTGAAGGGCCGAAGCGGCTGGGTCCGAGGCGCTTTTGGTCTCTTGGAATAGAGAGGAATCTCTTAGCTCGTTATGCTGGTGGGTTACCGCCAGCCACAGACCAGGAAGAGAAGGGGGGACTCGCAGACGCTGAGACTGTCCCTGAGCTTTTCGTATTCCAAGCTTGCTCTTGTCCCTGGTTGCCATAGTGACGCAGCAGCAGAGGAGGGCGGGTCGTGTGGGGTCGGCTGCTTGCCTCCTCTCCGGCACTGTGGTTGTAGAGAGCAGCAAAAGTTATGCCAGGGCCCTGCTTAGCTTCTTAGGACACTCATAGGGCGTAGGCTTCTTTACAGGGGTAGGCCCCTGTGACCTCACCCGACCTCACGTGATGCGGTGGGTATTTAGTGGTGGGCCGAGCCCTGTCGCTGTAGGAGCAAGAACCTGAGCTTTTCAAGGCTCCCTAGGTTTTGGTAGCATAGATATGCCTTCATGTATTTAAGGGGTGCCTTACTGCAGGACATTAATTTTCCCCCAGTCTTTAGTCTCTACAAACAATACTACTGTAACATGTAGTAATACCTTTGTATATACCTATGTGTACATGTACAATGTTCTCTGCAGAATCAATTCCCAGAACTAAAATTACTATGTCAAAAGACAAATGCAGTTTTCATGGATATGGCCAAATTGCCCTCCGAAGACACTAGCAAATTTACGTCTTCACCAAAACTGGAATCCAATAATTTTAACTAGGACTGTACACACAAGTGATGAAGTACTTGGAAAGAATTTACCTTTAAGCCAATTTAATTGTTTGATTTTTTAAAAATGCAACATCATTAAACTCTTTAATCCCATTCATTTCATAATAAAGATTTTACTTCTTTAGTAACTTGTAGGTCGAATTTTACTTTGGCGTTTGTCACTGTGAGGTTCCTTATTTCACCCTCATTGTATTGAAAAAAATAAGGAACAAAAAAGAGCACCTCTCAAGTTCAGAAGTGGGGCTGTCGCCGCTCAGCTACACAGTTCTTTTTGACACAAACAACATCACAGAATTCCAGCTTCAAAGCTACTTCGAGGCCATGGTGCAGGGAAACACAGCAAGTGTACTTGTCTAACTACAGAGAAAAAACATGGCCCTGTGCCACCCACAAAATATCAAATATGCTATGTTTTTAACCGATTACAGTTTCATTGTTGTTCTAGGGTGCTTTCCCCATTATTGTTCTATCCATTTATTAAGGTTCCCAACGGGGGAATTTTCCTGCTTCCTGCAATGTCCAGTGTAGACCCTGAACCCAGCCTCCATAATGCACCTCCAGCTCACCTCACCACAGCACAGACCCAGTAAGAGAGTGTTTCTAACACCCGTTTCCTGAAATATCCCACTGCCCCTCACTGGTGGGCATGCTCTCTCAGTGCAACAATAATAAACCCAACTCATTCAGTGACAGATGTTTTTCTGCTGGTCTTTTCCTAAAGGACACTGGCACTAACAAGTTCTATTTGGTAAAATTTTGTAGGTCTACAATTTGTCAATGACAGTTCTCTATAAATGTTTAATAACAAATGTGATATAGCCAATCTCTTTTTAGTTTGTTTTGAGTGTTTCAACCAGATCTAATTTCCCCTAGATTTTACAATTTCCATTGTTACCCACAAGGTGTGACTTATGAGTTTTCTAAATACTGTATCAAATTTAGTAGATGGAATCTTAACCATTGTCAATTTTGTTATATTTATTCTAATAATGATAGTCACTATGAATTAGACAGAAGGTGGAAGTATTTTATTTACTTCTTGACTCAAAACCCTGTCTCAAAATAAAAATGAGAAGTGGGTGCAGATACAGCTTGGTGATATGCTCTGGGTTCAATTCCCAATCTCTCTTTCACACACACACACACACACACACACACACACACACTCCTTCAGTAAGGCAATGATGTAGGACCCGGATACAAAGCAGAGTAAAAATGTTCTGCTTTCACCGGCACGCTTACTGTGTGCCACCATGCCATTTACTGGGCACTGGGAACGCAGGCTCTGCCATGACGTAACTCGTAGTTTAATCAGAGAGAGAGAAGAGCTGGCAGGCCTCAGTTTGTCAGATGGATGAGAGTGTAAAAGGCTTTCCAGATGGAGGGCACAGCAAAATGCAAGGTGCTTATTCATTCAGCAAATATTTACTAGGAGCCTATTTGTGCCAGGAACTGGGGTGGGCACTGGGGATGCAGGAATGAACATGCCGCGTGCTGTCCCTTCTCCCACAGGAGCTGAGTTCCAGGAGAGGGTGCATATTGGATAATCACACCACCTACGAGATATGATAAGTGCTGCAAAGTAAATTCTAGGGTTCTGTAGGCAGGTGGGACAATGGCAACCTGACAAGCGGAGCCAAAGAGGGCTTCTTTGAGAGACATTTTTATTCTGAGTTGTGAAGGATGAGTTGGAGTTTGCCAGACAAGACAGGGTTGTTCCTGCCCTATGCCCTGGAGAGGGGGAGAGGCTTGGCCCTTTGGGGCACGGAGGCAGCCAGTATGTCTAGAGCAGGGCAGGCTGGGAAAGATGACGGAGGTAGGCAGGTACCTGACCCTGGGAGGCCTGTCTGTCACCTTAGAGAGTTTGCATTGCAATTTGACTTTTTTTTTTTTTTTTTTTTGGTAACAGGAATCAAACTTATGACCTCAGGCTTGCGAGGCAAACACTTATGCCACTGAGCTATATCCCCAGCCCTTGCATTGTAATTTAAAAACAACACGCGGGGGAAGACTGTCAGTATAAGCAGTGGCATGATTAGCTGTACATTCTGTGCTATCTGGAGAATACATTTGAGGGGGATGAAAAATGCCACCAGGAGACTACTGCACTTATCTTCAGGGCCACAACTGTAATTGCACTGGGCGGCGCTTTGAGAGGCCAAGTATCTAGTGGGGTGTTGAGAGCGCACACGGGACTGGTATGGATGGAGTAGTGTATGGGGGGTGAGTAGTGAAGAACATGAGAAACAACCCTGAAATGGAAACCCTAACTCCTAGTACTTCGGGATGTACATTGGGCATGGGGCCTTTAAAGATACATTAAGGTGAAACGAGGCCATGTGACCAATCTAACATGACCGATGTCCTTCAGCGAGACACCAGGGATGGACATGCACGGTAGAAGGACCATGTGAGGACGCAGGGAGAAGGTGGCCATTGGCAAGGTGCGTATGAAGAGAGGCCCAGGAAAAACCAAACCTGCTGACACTTTTATCGGGGACTTCCAGCTTCCATAATTGTGAGAAAATAAATTTCTGCTGTCTAAGTCCTGGTCATTGGCATTGTGGTAGGGCAACCCTCTGAGACTACTACAACCCCACATGTCTCCATCATAAGGGGTGGGGAAATACATGGTGCATCCGTCTTATGGAACCGTCTTATCCCAAGATATACCCATATAAGTTCAAGATTTTGAATTCACGACAAGTTTATTTAGTGTTCTCTCTTTGGCTTGTGAGGCATTTCACTGTATTTGCAGACAGGACTAATGTTTTGCCTCAGAGCAGCCACTAGGACACCAGCTCCACAGCAGTGTCCTGGGCACAGGTTGCTTTGAGTTTGTTAGTTATAGCAGTGATAACCCAGGTACTACCTGCATGGTTACCTTTGTCTCTATTATTCTGGATTTTTGAAATTTCATAAATTTGAGAATCATATATGTTTTATTTATGATTTCTTGCAGTATTTATGTATAATAAAATAAAATTTTTCCACGTATAAAAATTTACCCTATGATTTTTTTTTTTAGAAATAATCTTTTCAGTCATGGTGGTACCTCTCTGTAATCTCAGAACTTAAGAGACTGAAGCAAGAGGATCTCTGCAAGTTGGAGGCCAGCCTGGGCTACACAGTGAGTTCAAGACCAGCCTGAACTACATATTGAAACCCTGTCTCAAAAAAACAAAAAAGGAAGGAAGGAAGGAGAGAAGGAAGGAAGGAAGGCTTTGTAATGAGAGGGAAGACTGTTCTATGCAAATATTAAAAATGTTAGGAAAAAATGAGTTAGTGCTATATATACTGATGTAAAACAATGTCCAAACCACATGGTTAAGTAAAAGGAAAAAGATGCATAAGAGTAGATATGAATCTATTTTTGTTTTTTAAAACAACCATTTGTTAGAAGATACTTAAGGAAAAATCTGGATACATATACAGCCAACTTTTTAAAGTACTGTACAAATTATGCCATTTAAAAAATCTGAATGAACTCTGTTCATGGTTTTCTGTGGCAGGGAAATGACAGTGCATGATAATATGACAAAGGGCAATAGAAGAACAGGAGAGCCACAGTCCACTATGCTGGGGTTTCCAGGCTTACTGAGCATAACACATGACTGGGGTGACCTTTGGGGTCAAGTCACATAGTAAATACTAGTAAATGTAATGTCTATCTTTCAAAAACATAAACATAACCCTAAGTATATAATACTCCTCCACTGCAAGGGATCATCTTTTATGCCCTGCTGTCCTATTGGATAGAATGCTGATGACATAAACATACAAATCGAGTGCTCTCAAATGGAGGGGAGCCCGATTCCTCGGCACAGTATGTCTACGCAACCAGAATCCAGCTTTATGCACAGAGCACCCAGTGTGTCTGGTTCAGAGAACATGACCATTCTGAGGCCCCAACACTGTAAGTTCTTTGATTTCTTGTCTTCAAAAGGAGGAGGCTGCATGCACTGTGGTGATTTCTCAGATGGCTCCCATCTGTTTTCTGAAACCTCTGAACCTCTCAGCCATTGACAAAGCATTTGAAGTGGCTGTTCTGGAATGAAGTGGTGTCCTTGGAGGGAATTGGACCCAGGGTGACTGTTCAATAGTGTGAATCCCAGCAGTCTTTGAACAAATGTATTTGAAGTCATTTAGTGTGATTCTGTGTAGCTGAGACACACTGAAGAGGATCTGCTTATAAAAACTTGAATTTAATAAAAGAATTTAATAACAATTCCTTCATAATACATCAGTATACTGCTTTTCAGACTTTTTAACTACTTCTGCTTGAGGCAGAATTTCTGGCAAGGAGCCTAAGCTAAATGGTAAGGCACTTTACTGAGTGGAGAAATGAAGATTGAACATCGCCAAAGTCATTGTGTACATTTTGGAAAATTATTTCATTTATCAAAATGAAATTCACAGCACTTTTAAAGCATGCAAATGATCAAATGGCACTGAATTAGAAAAAAGTTAATCGAGCAGTCTATGGAAATCCTCTGTGCTAGGGATGGTGAAAGAAGCACTATTAATAATCCTGGATGACATTCGCCGTGACATTTATGGGACCATGTGCCAGGCAGAGGCTGATCACAGGGTGGGTTATCTGCACAGCTGCCCAAAGCACTAATCCATCAGCAGCACTGACAATGCCAAGGAACAGATGGGAAATACATGCCAGGTACCTGGGAGTTTCACACGGATTCCTTCAGCGGTGCCAAGCTGTTAAGTGGCTCCACTCCCACTTGGGCAGCACGCTCCAGTGAGGTGACAAGGAGTAAGGGTTGTTGGCGGTGCTGGAGGCTTTCAGTGAAGTTGAGGCTGGTGCTTCCAAGGGAAGACTGGCCAGAGGTGAAGAAGGAGCCAGCCGTGTGAGCAGCCACGCCAAGAACATTCTGGGCAAAGGTACAGCAAGTGCCAACAACCCTAAGCAGGGGCTGGAGCACAGAGAACCTGGGAGAGAGGTATCGGTGAGGCTGGGAGGTAGTCAGGAGCTGCAGGAAGAAAGATGTACAGTTCCTGAGGTGCAATAAGAAAACACTGGGCTTTCAGCAGGGAAGCAGCATGAACAGACTCACCTGTGAGACAATGCATACAGCCGACTCGGGAGAATGGCTCCATTCTGGACAGCGGCTGAGCAGGGCCAGGGTAGCAGTGTCCAGTGGGAGGTGATGGACGGAGAGGCACCAATAGATGGTGGGGATGAAGGGTAGTGGGCGGGCATGGGCTGAGGACTTGCTGAAAAGAAATGGAAGATTGAACATGACTCCGAGGATTACAGCTTGTGTGAGGAGGAACGGTGGATGGCTGGCCATTATTGATGTAAAGCAGAGCTGGAAAGGATGGTGCTGCGAACGGAGGGTCTGCTTGGAGCACACGGGTGAGATGCTATTAAGCATCGAGATGGTGATGGCGAGGTAGGTACGAGAGTCTCCAGGAGACCTTAGGGCAAGAACTGAGCTGAGGATGGGAGTCTATGACAGCATACAGATGAATGCAAAACCACCGGGCCAAATGTCATGCCCCAGGGAGATGAAGCAGGGAGGAAGAAGCAGCGGCTGAGGGCCATTTGCTGAAGAAGGTCAGTGGTCAGACAGGAGGTGGAGGAAGCCCTGCAAAAAAAGGCTGAGAAAGAGCAGCTGGTGAGATTGGAGGAAATTCCTAGGGATTGATTGCACTCAAATGTAGTGGGACAGAAAAATCCAAATGAGCCTTATGTTACCTTTAGTGCATAAACTGCATTCTTGGCCATATGAAAGATGAGTCTCATGCAGAGGATTCATCTTTTACTGCCAATTCTCCTGCATTAACCACCTGCTCTGTTTGCAGAATTCAGATATGAAATACTGTTGCAAGAACAAAGGGGTCCCATCCACCCCAACGGTTGAAGCCCAAAAGTGGTCTCTGATCCCATTTTATTTGCTAATTAAATTCAGTCTAATCTGGTACCAGTACTAGTTGGTTCCATTTTCTAAACATCCCATGTCCACCTACTTTTCTCACTCAGCTCCACTGTCCTGCCTCGAACCAGAACCACTGCCTTCTCTTCCTTGGGCGAGGACAGTGGCTCCCTAGCTGGGGAGGGCTGGACCATCCTCCTGCAGCCCATCTCCTGGCAGTCGCTAGAGAGGTCGTCACAGAATATTAGTCACATGTTGTCCTAAAACTCTCAAGTGAAATAGCCTCAGTGATGAATAACAGGAGACTGGTTAAATAAGTAACAGCACGATACACACATGTGTTGATGCAGACATGCAAAATAAAAAGTGATCATAGGAATTATCTTTCAGTTCTGACACAAATGATCTTCAATAAATGACTGAGAAAAAGCTAAGTGTGGGTAAGATGCCACCAGTTGTAAAAGAAAAGGGAAGGAAGCGTATGTTCATGTTTGTGTAATAAAACATACAAAACTGGTATGTGAATGGCATCCAGGGGAAGAGTGGGATGGGAGGGGTGCAGGGTGGCATATTTTGCTGTTTCTGAATTTTGAATGTGGTGACTATGAGACAATCATAATATCTGTTCACCGCTAAATCAATGACTTTTTAAAACCTGAGTGAAATCATCAACTCTTACTTGATTTCACTTGCCTTCTCATGTAGCAGAAAATCTAGTCTTCTCACCTACATGGCCTCATACCCAGCCTGCGCCCACCCCTGGTATTATCTACCAGGCACTTCTTTACTCAGTTCCGCCCACACTGACCTCCTTTCAGTCCTCAATGGGACAGGATTCATGCCTTCATAGGGCTAGCGCTTTTGCTGTACCTTCAGCTCCCTGGATAATACTGTGTGGCTCACTGTCTACAGGTTCTGCTCAGAAGTCACTTTTCAGAAAGGCCTGCCAGACCTCAGCTGAAATTTGCCTCCATCACCCTCAGTACTGAAAATTATGGAAGTCCTTACCACCATAATATTACAATAGCTTGTGTTCTGTTACTTTACAGTTCATAGTAGCAATGTAGCACTCAAAAGGCTGAGGCAGGAAGATCGCTGCAAGTTCGAGGCCAGCCTGGGCTACAAAGTGAGTTCAAGGCCAGCCTGAACTGCATAGCGAGACTCTGTCTAAAGAAGACAAAACACAAAACAAAATAAAACATAGCAGTGTAGAAACTGGGGTTCAAATTTCGGTTTTGCTTTCTTTTGGCTCTGTGACCTAAGCAAGTCCCAGACTTCACTAGGTTTTGTTAAAATCTGAAATCTGAAATACAATGTACCAGTCTGGCGGATCTCACAAGGAGCAGACTAGATAAGAATGGTGGTTGCCTATTTCAGAAGGAGAGATGGTCCAGCTAGGGGAGGTATGAAATAAGGGGCAGAGATCTCCGCCTTCAGATACTCTGACTGCACACTCAGCACAGGATATTAACCAGCTTTTCTCCTACTGTTCTCTATTCCCTGCCCTCCCCACCCCAGGATTGGAGTCTATGCTTATGATCAACAACCATTGGGATTGTTTCTCTCTTCACTGGGAATTGGTAGTTTGTCTTTTGATTTTCTTCTTATAAGTGAGTGATATGTTTTGGTCCAGAAAACAGTATATAGAGTTTCTGAACAACAACATCAAATTAAAGACTGTGCCACACTGACTTCAGGAAGTCGTTCATCTCTTTGTTTCTTAAAAGGAGTAAAATGGTTGATCAGTTTTGCCTCTGCATGTTTATTTGTTACAACTGATAGAAACACCAACATTTACAGCCAGAAAACTAAACCCACATTCTAGTCTAAATGCCTAAATACAACGTTATTTTCCAGACACTGTCTTCATATTTTATTTTCTCAATTTAGACTGCAGCTGAAGGAACAAGGGCTGGATTTGTAATGATCACGAGGAAGTCGTGAATCTCTGAAATTTGACAACATATGTCACTAGTGCCACATCACTCACAGAGCCATCAGTGCTACCTGCCATTTCAGAGCTTCTGCATCTTCTTCAGCATAATACACATCTTTTTCAAGAATGCAGTGGCTTATTTTTAAAAATTTCTGCCTTCTTATGCTATCCTCTATTTATCCCTGCATAGGCTCTAGGGAGTCACAAACATAACCCCCGTTTTGCAGACAGGGAAACTGAGGCTCAGAGCTGTCCAATGTTGCCCAAGGTCATGCAAAGATGATCCTTTCCTGTCTGTCTGCAAAGCTCTTTTCACGCTACCCTTGGTTTAAGTACAGCATCGCTATAAACAGTCCCCAAAGTCTGCTGTACTCCCAGCCAGCATCAGAGCCAATTAGAGCTCCTTGGAATGGGAGTGTCCCTCTGAAGCAGATCAATAGACATGGAGTAGGCTGAAATGCAGAATTTAAGTGAGCAAATGACGGCACAGAAGCTCGCAGAATCAGAATCCCCATAGGGCCCCTCGCCTGCAGCTCCTGATGCTAAGTCAATGACATTCGCAAAGCCTGCTCTTTAACAAATTACACATCCCGCTTCCTTTCCCACTGCCTCCCTGTGAGGCGGTAACCCACTCTGTCATTCATCCTTCAGGACACCGGCCTGAGTGTGCCAGGAAGATGGCCACTGAGGCCCTGAGAGGTCTCTTTCTTAGAAAATCTGGGAACAAAGAAGCTGTATTGTGTCATTTGACTCACAGTCCTCTTTTCAGTAAGGCGCAGAGAATAGGTGCATGACCGGAAGCCCTTGTGAGGACGGGGAGGGCAGGGATGAAAGAGGGAGGTGTAGAGATCAGGATGGGTCTGTGTGGTAGGGAACAAGAGGGTCACTAGCGTTGTTGACTGCTCTCTACTTTTGTGTATCTCTGCCATCCTATATACACTTGATCTTGGCCAAAAGGCCCAGAAGTGATTCCCATCCTATATAAACAGCCCGCTAAATAACAATGGCCTCCCATCTTACAGATGGGGAGTGAGAGGCTTAGAAGCGCTGTAACTTAGCCAAGGCCCACAGGCTGGACTCCAAGCAGGTCCTTCTGGTTGACATCATCTCACCCGTTCTTCTGTGAATCCCCACTCTTTGTGGTTCCAGTGTTGGCTTTTTTTTTTGGTGTGGTAGGGTCTCGCTATGTAGTTTAGACTGGTCTTCAACTAATGGCACTCTTCCTGCCTCAGCCCCCCGAGTGCTGAGATTACAGGCGTGCGCCACCAGGCCTGGCTCCAGTGTCGGCTTTTTACCCATGCCCTTCTCCAGGACAGATGACCAGAGGTGTGACTTCAATATCTGGCTTCTGGTATGGCTGGGCAGCCATGGACAGGCTGTACTACCCCTCTGACTCTGTTTCAGAGATAAAAGGAGCGAGAGTCATTATGATAGGCTCAAATCAGACACAGTCCTTTCATCATCCCTGCTGGAGCTCCCACCTGGTGTTAAGTGCTGGGAATTGACAGGGCAGAGGGTCTCACAGCTGTGCCTGGGGGGCTAACACATATAAGTATTTTGCAACCTATAACGGACCACATAGAGGTAAGTGAATAAAAAAGGATATTATTACTTCCCCGAAATGTGAAGAAGCTGCCTTTTCTTAGAGTAGACTAGATTGAAATTTTTCAAATAGAACATCTACTAAGGAATTTTTAAAAATAGGCATTCCCCAAAGTATAACAGTAAAAGAGTTTGCCAATGACAGATTTGAGGTCTCACCCTTTTAAAGCCTTTAAGGCTGGCAGGTGGTTAACTGGACAACAGACCAAAGAGAGGAGGAGGAAGAGGGCCTCGCCCAGTGTTATGGTTTGTATCTGGATGTCCCCCAAAAGCCTCGTGCAGTCATAGGGGCAGGCTTTCTCAGAGGCAGCTGAACCTAGAGTTTGTGACTGATTGATAGTGCAATGCTGGGATCAGGGTGCTGGGATTAAGGCTGGGTGGTTGGTGGATCAGTCCACTGACCGGATTGGCACCACCCTACTCCCAGCAGTCTGCATAAGATAAACACGGCAGAGAGAGATTTGTCTCCCCCTTTTGGCTCTCGTTACTTTTGGTATCTTCAGGTGCAGAGCATCCTTGCACCCACCTCTTAGAAGTCTGCTTTCTCTCCTCAGGTGAAGGACTTGTACTTGTTCGCTCACAACCCCATTCATTCGTTCATTCATTCATTCAATTTGTCTTACACCCAGCACTTGACATCAGTGGCATACACTCTACAAATAACTACCAGAGTAATTAGTTTTCAAATGTGAAGAAAGCATGGCTTTTCCTATGAGGAATTCATAGAAGAAGTTACCATTGTAAATGTCTATAGTTCTGCTTCGTGCATAACTGCAGCTGTGTTCCCTGTCCCAGCTTCTTTGAGGGGGCCTCACATAGGGTGCTAGTAACCAGAGCTGAAGGAAGAAAAAGAGGAAACAGGCCATATTTGACAGAAGGGAACCTGGTGGTGGCAACGAGGGAGCTCCTGAGGTCAGTTCTGACCGTGATGAGCACATACAGTTGTTCTGCAGCAGACAGAGCAGGCAGGACCCCATGGCCAGGGGGCAGGAAGAGCTTCCACATGCCTGGGAGGGGTAAAGGCTCTCTGGTTACGGCAGTGGTGCCTGCATCCTTTACCTCACCGTACTCCTCAGGCTCCCAGGAATGGGCTTTGCTCACTGCGTTCCCTATTCCCAGCCGAGTGCTTTGGGTAGATTTGACCCTAGACTCAACAAAATCCAATACTCTCTTTCTCTAGCACATTCTCACCAGAGGCAATGGTGTGAAGTGCAGAATTTGGAGCCACACCTACCCCCTTAGAGTATGACCTGGGAAGTCTAGAATAGGGGTGAAAATCTTTACTTTTGACAAATACCCGCATGACTCTGATAAGGGCTGTACAATCTACCTTGGGCACAAATAGGTAAAGTGTAATACTCCTGTGCACTCAGCCGAACACCCCCTGAATAACCAGAGCTAGGCTTCAGTCATCCCCTGGGCGGAGCAGGCCTTCTTCTGAGCTCGCGTTAGCTCACCCGATGGTCCTCGCAAGCCCTTGAGACGGGAGCTATTGTTATCTCCCACCTCCTCTTACCTTCTCAACATATCAACTGTAGTTTAATTACACATTGTACATCAGGAAAAGCAGCACCATAAACCAAGGTCAAGGAAGACCTGTCCGAATACTGCAGGTGTAGAAAGGAGACATAACTTCTCAGTGCCAGAGAACTTCTCATGGAGAGGCCTGGCTTGGGACAGCTGGAATTGGGCCTGTGAACCACCGTGCTGAACATCTCTCAAAAACAACAAATGAGCCACGGGGAAAGGCATGATGCTACTTGGTATTCTGACTGGGGAGTCAGGAGGCTGGTTGGGGAGATTTTTAGAAAGACGTATAAGCTAGGACTCCTAAATAGAAAGCCAACCCATGCAGAGGGTGGGAAAGGGCATCACGGAGCAAATTCATCTGAGTCGCACTTACAGAGGAAGGCCAGGCGGAGCCAATGTAAGGGTTGTGGACATGCCTTCATCTATTTTCCGCTGCTTAAGGGAATACTCAAGACTGAGCAATTTATACAGAATGGAGTCTTATTTGACTCATGGTTCTAGAGGCTGGGGCGTCCAAGAACACGGGGCCAGTATGTGCCGAGGGTCTTTGTGCTCCACCATTCCATGGTGGAAGGAAGAACAGCTAGAAAAGCTTTACCTGGTACTCCCAGAAGGTCAGAGCCAGTCCTATCCCCAACATTTGGTCTGCAGCTCAAGCCACAGTGCTGACACCCAGACCCCTGCAGCCAGCTCAGGCTTCAGCATTTATGTCACTGGCCCTGACCTCATGCGTTGTAGTAGACTCTATCTAGAGTACACAGACATAAACCATAACCCTACAGAAACAGCTTGTAACCAGTTAAAAGACCATATATGTCTGTAGACATTCCTGCACACACATATGACCCAGGTACGTATTAACTACCTCTACAAGTTTCAGAAACCCGGCCTTAGATATGCTGAAAAATGTACCTGGACAGCTCCTCCAAGGCTCACGCTGAAGAGACAATGCACACGTGACTGAAGCCTGAGGACGTCATCCATAGGATTACTCCATAATTATGCCCCTTGAGTTTTGTGTCTTTTCAGGCTGCTTACCCCAGTCCTTGCTTCCCTGCCCCCTGCTAGCTGTGTTTTTCTCTATGGATGGTTGCCCCAAAAGAATAGAACAATCAATCAAACACTTGCCCAAGGCATCATGAGCATCTAAGACACATTGGATACTCTCCTAGATCAGATGAACTCCCTCGCTACCTTGCCAGAGTAATGTTACAGAACAGACAGGCCTACATTCTAGCTGGGCCTTATCTCAGAAGATCACATGTAATATGCCCAGCAAAGACTTGCTGGGGAAACTAAAAGAGGAAGGAAATGTAGGAGAAAATGACGCCCAGCCAGCATACTTTGGTTTGTTAATTGCCCAGGTTCCTGTTCCAGATCCAGTTGCTCCTGTCTCTTAGAAAGACCAGGTCAGGGCTGGGGATATAGCTCAGTGGAATAAGCGCTTGCCTAGCTAGCGCAGGGTCCAGAGTTCGATCCCCAGTACCGCAAAAAAAAAAAAAAAAGACCAGGTCACTGTGATATATAGCTCGTCACTATAATGCACATTGTATAAACCGATCTCCATTGACAAGCCATTCTGCCTCTGTACTTCCAGCTTGCTTATCCCACAGAAGCCCTAGAACACCAGAAATTGGTGCCTGGTATTTTGGGAGTGATCCTGATCAGTGCCTGTTGACTTAAATAAATCTGCCTCCAAATCCTGGATGTTGTTTCAGTGTTTCTGCTTGCCATGGCATGCACACATGTGAGTACTGAGGGAGTGGCTCCTACAGGACCCAAGGGGCCCAGGTTGCATTCTGGGCAGTGTGCCAGCTGCAGTGACAACCACACATGGCCTCTGATCACAGATTCTTTGAAAGGAGGACCTTGAGGGTAGAAGCCAGCCCAGCCCCCCCCTTTTTTTCCCATGAGAACTTTGAGGTCTAGAGAAAAGGGGTTCATGTGTACTCACACCACTGCTTAGGAGGAGAGGGGGCCTAGTTTGCTACTGGCCAAGCAGGAACTAAGGGCAGGGGAGGTAGCAGGCACTGAGCTCAGCCCTGAACAGACACTTGATTTTGGACTTTCTCCCATCCTTGTCAGGGGCTGAGAAGCTCACCCAGAAAAGGCACCTAACTCCAAAGAAAAGGTCAGGAGAGCCTGTTGCAGGAGGGACTTCTGGGCTGCTGCAGTGGTGCTAAGTATTGTCCTGGCCCACGAGCATGGGCATCACCTGGAGCTTGTAAGGCAGGCACATTCTCAGGCCTTGGCCCGGACTGGCTCTCTCAGGCAGCCATCTGGGTTTTGGCCCAGGCTTTAGGTGATGGCGAATCTCACCCACATATGAGAACCCCAACCTGGATCATTTTCAGAGTGAGGGGGTACAAACACACTGCAACCCCACCTTCATTTCCACTGCATCCTCTGGGCCTTGAGGTTTCTGGGGATTGTTCTTAACCCTCTGTGATTTCTCCAGTGCATTCCACACACATATTGATCGGTTAGCATAAGGGAGGGGAAAGGCTGGATTTAAAAAGTGCTTCTGTTTTGAAAACAGTAAATCTGAAGCCAGAAGCCCTTCCAGAGAGACATCCTAAGTGTGTGGGACTGCTTGACCCACTGAGGGTGTTGGAGAGTGGGCAGGAGTGGCCACTAAAGCAGACTCATTTCCGGTGCTATTGTCTCTTAGCACAGGGTTCTGGGAAGACGTCAAAGGGAGGATCCAGGCCATTTCAAGTGCAGCAACAAAGGTGTGCAGCTGTCAGCTTCCCAGCTTTCCGGGGCCGGAGTGTAAGTTTCCTTGATTTCTCTCTCAAACCCTGAGCAGCCGCTGACTCACTGTCCCAGCCCCCCATCTCCACTAGGCCTTCACAGAACACATCCTTGCTCTCGGTGCTTTTCCCCGGGTCTTCACAGGGGCCTGCCTGTCATGGCGTCCAGGTGTCCGTTCAGAGCCACCATATGGGTGGCAGGGAGGGGACTCCCTGGCCATTCTGGCTAAAGTGCTCATTCACCCCCGTCCCCTTTCTCTCTCCCTATTTTAGTTTCCATCCACCTGACACTGTTCAACCTGTTCATCTGTTTATTATACAACCGGGATATAAGTTCCATGAAGGCAAAGTCTTTGTTTCATTCACCAGTGAATCTCCAGCTTCTAGCACAGTGCTTTGTTGAATGAATGAATGAATGAATGAATGAGGTCTTTGTGATATATACTGCAGGAACAAAAGCAGTATTGGGCAAGTTATTTTGGGATTCTTTTCCTTGGGCCAAAGACAAGACCCAGGGCAACAGACTAAGGTTAGAAGCTCTCATTCATCATTCATTCACTCATTCATTAATATCCCAGAAGGTTAAGCGGCCCCTACCAGGTTCAAAGCTATCCTCAGACAGTAGGGACATGATGCGTAGGCAAAACAGCAATGGTCTTGGTATCCTGGAGCCTACAGCCTAAATACTACCAAGTAACCACACAAAGTAGACATAAACCCACCAAAGACAGGTCTTGCTTACTCCAGTTCCATCTAAATGAAAGCCCTGATCTAGCCTAAGTGGTGGGAAGAACAGCTTGAGGAAGTGAAGAGTGAGCAGGAGTTAAGGGGTAAAGAGGAAGATGATGGAAGGGCACACTGTCAACCAAGGGGACAGCATGTGGAAAGGTCCTGTGGCAGGATAGAGAAGCTGGCGGTGTGAGGGAACAGAAAGAGGTAGAGTGGCTGGAATAGAGAAAAAGGTGAGCAGGGAGGATGATCCATCCGAGAGAGCAGGGTGCAGGAAGGGCTTAGATATCATATGAGGGAATTTTGCCTTAACCTTAAGAATGAAGCAGAACTGTTGAGGCATTTTTAAACTAGGCAGGAGTGAGTAGGTAGGGGGACATGATTATACTTTTGTTTCAAAAAGATCTTTATGTCAAACCATTCTGAAGGCATATCTAGTCCTCAAAAAGCTATTTATACACATATTATAAAGGGAGGAAAAGAAGCCTGGAGCTGAAACGCCTAGGTTCAAATCTCAGCTTTACTCCTAACTGTGTGTCCTTAGTGAAATCACTTAATTTCTCTGTTCCTCAGTTTTCTTACTTGCAAGATGGGGAATAATGATTGTACGAACAACAAGACTAAAGCAGCTAATGCATGTAGAATTTTAGAATTGTGTCTGATTCAGTGTACAATAAGTCATGTTAGTTATTATTGTTATAAAATTTAATGTGATTGTTATGTTTGCCCCATTGAGAAGCTAAAAACTAAAATTTAGAGGAGGTAAGTCATAGTCCCAACACTTTTAGGCAAAACAATAGAAACAAAATTCAAACTCTAGCTAACCTGTACATTATTAGACATCTCAAGATAAATAGGACTGGCTGAGCAGATCAGTTCTTGATGAAAAATTGCAAAATATGTCCAAGAAGTTTATGGAGACAGATTAAAGGATGCAATTAAGTTACCTTGCCAGTGGTTATTTATTTATTCACTAATTTTTCATACATTACTAAGCACAAGGCCCAGTGCTAAAGAATGAGCAAAATTAGACACACATCTTGACTTAAAGATATCGTAGTTGAATAGAAGAGATATGCCAGTGAACAAAGAAAGAATAGGACTGTGTTGTTACAGGTGTTGAGGTCAAATGCCTTTTCAACTAGGTCTTACTGGATATCATCTCTCCAGATGGAGAAACTGGAAACTGCCCCAAACAGCCACTAGTTGTAAAATAGGGATGTCATGAACCAATGGTATAGATACATTGCCTAGGTGAAATGGAGGTTTTAAGAATAGAGAGATCCAAAGCTGTCCCTCAAAGGTACTGGGGCCGGGGATGTCCGTCTGTGCACTGCACCTGCTTGGCAAGCGTGAGGTCCTGAGTTTGATTTCTGGTACCAAAAAAAACCAAAGAACACCTCAAGAGGAACTGGTTTCACTGGGAACAAAATGTGAGGAAGTTCAAAACTAATGGTGTTCTTCAAAATAATGAGTGTTTCGGTGATAAGCAATTGTGAGGGGATGGGTAGGTCCTGGATATCAAAGAGCTAAAGCTGAGGTCATCTACTAGTTTAACAGAGAGAATCAGGGAAAAAGCTAAAAAGAGCTCACTTGGGATCATAACAAGATGCAAAGATCGGCCTGAAAGGCAAAGAAAGACTGCAAAGGGGTTGAAATTTCACAGAATCAACTGTGGTACAATTTGTGACTTAACAGCATTGTCAAAAACAATAGAGCAGGGCCAGGGATACAGCTCAGTGGCACAAGTGCCTGGCTGGCAAGTGCAAGGTCCTGAGTTCAATTCCCTGTACCAAAAAAAAAAAAGAAAAGAAAACAATACAACAACCTGCCATCAATTAACGGAGGCTAACAGCTGGCTGTGATCGCAGCAAAGGCAGACAGTTTCACAGAGAGGTGACGGAAAAAGAAAGTCAAAGAGAATCTCAGCTAAAAACACTGGCACTCTGGAAGTCTATGTTCCTGCCAAAGGCTGGACTTTCTGAGGAGCTGTATCAGAGGCCACATCTTGCGCAGGAAAGAGATTTTACAGAAATATTCCAGCAAAGTCACTGACCCATTGAGCCAGCAAAAAAAGGGTGAGAAATTAAGGATCCAGAGTTACGATATTACCTAAGCTTTCTACTTTAAAAACCTGTGACACCCGCAAAGAATTGTACAAATGTGTGGAAACAAAACAGCATCCTCCTAAATGAGCAATATGTCAAACAAGAAACCAGCAGTGAAATTAGGAAATACTTTGAGGTAAATAAAAACGAAACAACAAATTCATACAGTGCAGCTAAAGCATCACTCATAGGAAATTTGTAGCTGTAAATATTTACATTCAAAAAGAAAAAAATATCTCCAATTAACCCAGTGTTTCATGTTTAAAAAACAAACAAAAACTAAAGAGAAGCCGGGCGTGGGGCCGCACATCTGTATTCCCAGCATTCCAGAGGCGGAGGCAGGAAGATTGCTGTGAATTCAAGGCCAGCTTGGGGCACACAGTGAGTTTAAAGCCAGCCTAAGCTACAAAACAAACAAACAAACAAAAAATAAAAAACAAACAAACCCCCCACACAAAACAAAACAAAGAGCAAAGTGAAAAAATAATAATACTAGAGTAGAAAGAAATGAAATAAAGACAGAATGACAATATGGAAAATAAACAAAACTAAAATTGGTTCATTGAAGGATCAAAATAATGGAAAGCTTTTTGTTTGTTTGTTTTCGGTACTAGGAACTGAACTCAGTGCCTTGTGCTTGCCAGGCAGGGATTGAGTCACTGAGCTATATCCCCAGCCCTTTGAAAAGCATTTTTGGCCAAGAAGAAAAGGGAATATTTATTACAAAAATGAGAAATAGAAGAAGAGACAGCACTACCAACATTACAAATTTTAAACATATTAGGAATGTTTTTAATTACATACCAATAAATTAAGTAAAAATAGATGACATGTAGTTCTTAGAAAGAAACAACAAGCAAATCTGCCTCTAGAGAAATACAAAGTATCGATAGATCTATAACAAGAAAAGATATTGAATTAGTCACCAAAGTATTTCTTATAATAAAAAGTTTAGATGATAGGAGAATTCTACCAAATATTTAAAGAAGAATTAACATCGGTTTTTCACGGAAGCTTCTAAAAACTAGAAAACTTCGCAATTTACTCTGTGAAACTACGGTTGTGTTGCGGGCGCACAGCCTTGCTCTGCTGCGACAGCAGCCAACGGGATGATAAACTCAGCGCCAGCGATGAGTTAAAGGGAGGAGGTTTTAGGAAAGGGGAAGACACTTTGTAAGGAGGAAAATGCAGAAGACTAAAAGCTGCCCGGAAGCAGTGGCAGGGGCTTCTAGAAAGGGGGGTTTCTAGGGGCCCTTTGTCCTTGGTCTTTTATTATATTTCGGGAGGTCCTTCCTCCCTGGAACTTGTCGCACCCTGATTGGTTCTCCAGACTGTCTTAGATGCATTTCAGCGACAGGCCCCTAACCTGGGCACTACTGCCTGCACGCACGTTCCTAGGTGGGCGTTGTTTTTCTTCTTCCCATTGGTTTGCTCTGGCATTTTTAAGTTGGTTAGGAGGAGCCTGACATACAATGTTGAGTTTTTAAGTAAGGGATGTGTGTGTCTCTAGTACAGTAATATAATGACCCTGGAGTGAGAGGAATAATGTATAAATTAAACAAGATCGGTAGCCCCTCCCTTTTGGTCTGCTTTGCATTTTATTGGAGGCGCGGAGGGGCAGCCCTGGAGCGCAGGGACTCCTCTGTGCTTTGTTAGCTGTCGCTCAGGTGGTGGCTGTGGGTTCCTTTTACTCGCTTCCAGAGGAACTCCTCTAGTAAAGTTTTAACTCTTTCTTGGCAAGATTTGCCAGAAGGTCTAATGAGACCCTCATTCTATTCTTTCCCTGCCCCTACACCGTGTTACCTATAAAGAAATCGAGGAAAGGCATTACAATAAAACTACTGACCAGTGTTCCTCATAAATATAGATTCCATAACCCTCAACAAAATTCCTGTAAACCAAAACTAGCAATATGTAGGATATATTATAAACTATGATTAAGTGAGATTTATCTCGGGAATGTGAGGCTGACTAAGCATCTGAAAATCAGTTAATGCACACGATGAAACAGAAACGAAAAAGCCACAGGATCATCTCAAGAGAAGCAGAAAGGTATGTGGGAAAATATAATACCTCTTTGTAATAAAAATATGATCAAAAGCTAGGAAGTAAAGGGTATTTCCTCAGTCTTATAAAGGGCATCTATGAGGTAACCACACTTATCATCATATAAAATGATGAAAGATCGAATACTTTCCACATACAATCAAGAACAAGTAAATAATGTCCATTTTGACACTTCTATCAAGCCCTGCTGGAGTAGTTATAATCAGATTATAACTGGCTAAGAAAAAGAAATAAATTTATATTGAAGAGAAAATACAACTATTTGCACATAACATAATTCATATATAGAAAATCCCAACAAAGCCACACAAACTATTTCAATAAATCAGAAGGTTTGTAGATACAAGGGAAATATATGAAAATCAATTGTATTTCTATATATGGTAACATCAATGAATAATCCAAAAGTAAAAGTTAAAAATGTTTATAATTCTATTTACAGTAGCATCAAAAAGGAGTAAAATACTTAGAAATAGCCAGGTACGCCGACATGCACATGGAGTCCCAGCTACTCAGAAAGCTGAAGTAGAAGCATCATGACCTTGAAGCCCACTGGGGCAGCATGGTAAGACACTGACTCTTATTTAAATAAAGAAAACAATATTTAGAAAATAATTCTGAAGTCTTATATAAGTAGAATGATCTTATATACTGCTTAGTTGAAAGACAAGAGTGTTAAGGTATAAACAATCATTAAATCAGTCTATAAACTCAATGTGATCCTTATTAAATACAAGTTGCCTCTTGCAGAAATAAAAAAGATAACCCTAAAATTCATATGGAAATACAAAAGATCCAGAATATTCAAAGCAATCTTGGGAAGAAAAAGAAGAGAAACATGTAAACACACACACACACACACACACACACACACACACATTTCTTGATTTCAAAACTCAATGAAGAAAAAGCTACAGTAAATAAGACAATGTAGTACTTGCATAAGAGTACATAAGTAGGTCAATGAAACAAACTGAATAATTCAGAATAACCCCTTATATTTATTATAAAGTGGCATTCAACAGTTGCCCCAGGTGATTTATTGGAGGAAAAAGTCTTTTCAACAAATGATATAGCTGGGCATGGTGGTGTAAGCCTGTAATCCCAGCACTTGGGAGGCTGAAGCAGGAGAATCACTGTGAGTTCGAGGCCAGCCTGGGCTACATAAGTGAGCTCAAAATCAGCCTGCATTTCATAGTGAGACCCTGTCTCAAACAAACCAACAAACAAACAAAAAACCACAGAGAAAACCATACTTTCTCATGTAAAACAATGAAGTTGACTCTTAGCCACTCATCATTCACCAAAATTAACTTGAAATGGATGATAGACCTAAGAGGAAGAGCTCAAAGTATAAAACTCTTAGAAAAAAAATACAGAAGTGAATCTTTTTGACCCAAGGTTAGGCAAAGATGTCTTTCATATGTTAAAAATGTAAGGGACAAAAAGTGGATAAACTGGACTTCATTAAATTAGCAACTTTTTTAAGAGAAAAAAAACCAATAAAATGATACAAAATTTTAAAACAAGATGATAGGAAATTAACAATGGTTATTGTGACTAGTATCCAAACTATATAAGCCACTTTTACAATTCAATAAAAAGAAGACAACCCAAACTGAAAGAGGACAAAGGGTGTATATGAATGTACAGTTCTCCAAAGAAGGCATAGAAAAGACCAAGAGTCCATTAGAAGGTGCTTGTCATCATTAACCATGAGAAAAACACAAAGCAAAACTACGCAACACCACTTCACACATACTGCTACGTCTATAATAAAATAGATGGATTATGAATATTGTCAAGTATTGGTGAGGTTTGGACTCATATGTTGTTGGTGGAAATGTAAAATGATACCATGACTTTGGGAAATAATAAGGCAATTCCTCAAAATGTTAAAACAGAAAGGTACCTATGACCCAGAAATTCTTCTTATTGGTAAATACCTGAAGGAAACGACTATATATGCCTACACAAAAAATTATGCATGTATATCATAGCAGTATTATTTATAATAGTCAAAAGGTGGAAGCCACCTAAATCTCCATCAACTGACAAATGGATAAATAAAATAAGGTATTCTCATACAGTGGAATATTATTTAGCACTAAAAAAGAAATGAAATAATGATACAGGCAACAACATGGATGAGTCTTGAAAACATTATGCTAAGCAAAAGAAGTCAGCTGTAAAAGACCACATAATTCTACTACATGAAAGATCCAGAAGAGGCAAGTCTATGAAAGCAGAACATAATTTAGTGGCTGCCACAGATGGAGAAGTTGAAAGGAAACAGTTTATGACTGTTAATAGGTAAAGTGTTTATTTCTTTGATGATGAAAACATCCTAAAATTAATGGGGTAATGGTTGTACAACTCTGGAGAATATACTTAAAAATCATTTAATTTAAATAGTCAATTATATGATATGCAACTTATAACTAAAAAAAGTTATTTTTAAGAGTTCCATCTTCAACATATCTAGTGTCAGATTGTTATCCTAGAACTTCCTCATAGTCACAAAATAACTGCCAAGGCTCCAGGCATCATATCTTCATGGGATAAGATGTATGCTGGGGGAGATTTCTTTCTCATAGTTCTGTTTAAGATAAAAAGAAACCATATTTAGAAGCCCTCAGGCATACTTTCTCTCACAATGCATTGGTGAAAACTGAACTTCATGTCCATCCATAGGGAAGAAGAATATCACTTCTCTGCTCAAAACTCTCCAGAGGTTCTATTCTTATTCAGGATCAAAGCCCTTGGGATGGTCCCACAACATCCTGTGTGATTAAAGCACTGCTCCTTCCCCTTCACTACTGCTCTGCCTCAGTTCCCTGGAATTCATGGGGTCAGTCTGTCTAGTCGGCAGCTCAGGCCTGAATCCTGCTGGGCTCCAGCCCAACTTTCTGCAAATCCACTTGTACCCTCTATTCTGAGATAAGGCTCCATCTTGCTAAAGGTGATGTGCTTTCAAGGTAGCAGTCTTTTAACCTCAGAAGATTCTTGTTATTGTTTGGTTCTAGACATCCCCCCAAAGCCTCATGCAGTCATGGGGCAGGCTTTTAGAGTTTCTGATTGATTCCTGGTGTGAGTGCTACACCCACCCTGGGGCGGATAGTTTGCATGCAGTGTAAGGGAGGGAAAGAGGCTGCTTGCCACCACTTACCCCTTTTGCTCTTGTTTTTGCTATCTTCTGTCTCCATGAACGGTTCCCCTCTGCCATGTGCCAGTCTGCCTTGGTGCCAGCTGAGTATGGACTGAAACCTCCACAGACTGTGAGCTAAATAAACCTTTCCTTCCTTAATTTTGGGCATTGGGTATTTTGTCTCTGCAATGAGAGAAAAGTAACCAAGACAATTATTTTTTTATTTTTCTGGTTTCTTTTGGTCTGGTTTGGTTTGGTTTTGCTTTTGGTTTTTTGAGGCAGAGTCTCACTATGTAGTTCAGGCTGGCCTTAAACTCTCAGGGTAGCCCAGTCTGGCCTTGAACTCCTGACAGTACTTCTGCCTCAGCCTCTTGAGTGCCGGAATTATAGGCATACACCATCATTCCTGGCTTAAACCCAGAATTTTTAACATTTTTGATAGAAACAGTGAATAACTCATATCCACAATGTAATTTTTTTTATATTTGGCTAAAGGATAATTTGTATTTATCTGGTCTTTTAAAAATATGCATAATGTTTAATATTATTTGACATATTGGAAAAGATTAACATATGATCCCAATTAAAATGCATAATTGAGTAGTGGATTAGGTTTGTGATTTTTACATTAAAAAGTAAAAGTTGATTTTATTAAGTTTGTAAACTGATTTGGAACATTTAAGAAGACTTAAGAGTCGCCATATTGCAAGCATTATTTAAGTGTTTAAAGGGTTTTGTTTATTAGTTAGATAATTAAAGTACCTAAAAAGGAAAGCAACTATATTGTATATTAATGTCATGTAAAGTGTTTAAGTTAATTGCAAAGGCCTCTTTAACCTTGACTATGAAAGTTTGCCAGATATAGAGATAGAAAAGTAAGATTTGTAAGTTGAATTTTAAAGTTGAACAGACAAGGTTTTTAATTTCTAACCTTAATATACTTGATATTAAATTTAAAATCTAAAGTAATGAAGAAGAGTCTTTTCTGTGTATAAAAGTCACTGTCAGGGATCTACACCAATATTTCAGGAGCGGACACCTTATCCACCACAGCCAATGAGAGGTGTAAATGTCTGCAAGGATTTCTGGAAAGGGGGCACTGTTTTCTTCCTCCTACAAAGACTGCCAGAGCACATCCTCTCTTCCCTCCGAGCCCGTGGTGTAGACACCGTGAAGTCAGGGACAGTGGCAGCACTGCATGAACTGGAGAGCTGTTGGAATTGGCCCTCACTGGAACCCACATCTAGATGTGTTGGTTGCCTAATCCTGCACATCTCCTTTGCTGTTCGAGTCAGTTTTGGTTGGATTTTCTGGATGCGCCCCGACTGGTAGAAGTGGTCGGTGGAGTGTCGAGGGCTGAGCCTGGGTTTGGGTTCAGACATAAACAGGTCCAAACCCTGATGGTGCTCACTGGCGATGGCCCCTGGACCATACTTCTCTCCTGAAAATGGCACTAGCTCCTCTCTCTACGTCCCTGAGGTACTCTGAACACTGCTGGTGCCAAGTGTCTCCACTCAGCGTGCACCAGGCGGGAAGGGCTGACCAGAGGCAGAGTTCCTGCCCTCGTAGATAAGCCCATGCCTTTTCCTCTTCTCTTTTTGTTTTCGTATATTCGTATCACATAACTGAGGAGCTGCACTGAGGCACTTCCTCCCACCTGCAAGCAATGCATAGTCAGAGTTCTGTCCCTTACCCAGAACTCTCTGCATGTTCTCCTGGCAAGACTTCCAGGATCCTTTTCATTTATGTTGCAGCTATTTGTGCCTATGGCTTATTGGCCTCACTAGAGTCAGAGCATCTCACTAACACCTTGCTCACAGCTCAGCACAAAGTAGATAATAAATGTTTGATGAGTGAATCAATTAATTTAAACACGAACAAAGCCCTTAAAACTCTCATCTTGTCTATTTCCTCCCATATAAAGTGAGGACATAGTTACCTGTTCTTGGTGGATTTCTGTTGCCCATAAATGCCTTTGCTCACTCATTTCTCCAGCGGGCTCTGGAAGCTGTGGTGATTAGGGGACTGAGATCATGGCAGCTCACAGCTGAGGTGCCAGCATCCATCACTGGCTTCATTTTGCTGCTCAGCTTTGCCGGTGGATGAGACTGAGATACGCCATTAACTTTGATGCTTCACTGAAGGGCTGTTCTGTGCCTTTGGTAATGAGATTTGGCAGTTCTTTTCTACTATCTACTGGGGCTAGAGCTGAGCCTGTGGTTTCAGGCATCTAATTAAATTGTCCGTTGGATTTGTCTTTACTTCTCAAACAAGAGTGTAACCAAATCATTTGGGGTGCAGTTTCCTTCATCTACCTCTGTACTAGTTAGAAATATGTCCACTACAAGGAACAGAAAGCCTGCCTATAGTGGCTATAAACCAACAGGGGTTTGTTTAACTAATGTAACAAGGCCAGAGGCAGATGGCTGCTGGTTGAGGTTCAGCAGCTCAAGTATATTAGGACACATAACTCTAATCTTTTCAGCATTTCCCTCAGGGCAATATGATGGCTGGCACTACACCAACCATCATGTCTGTGTTCAAGATAGAATGTAAAATTAAAAGCTCCTAGAACCCTTATTCTCTCCTACGCCCATCTTGGAAGACTTTGGGTTAGGTCTCAGTCAGAAATGAGTGCCAGGCCACCCTTAACTGAGAAAGTGGGGAATAGGACAGTTGTGATTGTCTTTCGTCAATTGTGGTTCATGTCATGGATCCAGGCACACAGTTTTCCTGGGTGTTAGGCCCCAGTCTTCTTCAGAAGCTGCCCTGTCTGTGCTTGAGATCTGTGCTGAATTTATAATTTTCTGTGTTTTAATTCACCCCCTCTGTTAGCTGGAGCCTCCTTGCCTTTTGAGAGTTAAATGAAATTGACTAGACCTCTTGTCTCCCATCCTTGTTAAGTATGTCCTTAAGTATCTGTGAACTGCCAGGCTCGGTCACGGATAGATGATGCCCTCAACACCAGTTCCAGCTTTGGGCACTGTTTCCACCAGCGCAGTTTCTGCTCCATCCTAAGTTCCTTCAAATGTCCCCCATTCCACTCCATCCACTCCACCATTAACACCACCCTCAGCCAAAGGAAAGAAAACGAATCCACATGAAACATTGGTGAACATGGCAGCTTTCTCAAAGCATGGGAGTTGGGGGAGCTGCGTGGTGCCCCATTCTGAAGGTGACATCAAGCTTGCCGCTCGACCCTGCTCCTTCTGGTCCACCCGGCCCCACACAGGCTCTCTGTTTAGGCCCTTTACCCCACAGAGCCAGGTGCACCACCCCACTGCTCCTTGTTCCCTTCCTGTCTCTGCTGTCTTCTCTTGCATGCCCGGGAAGCAAAAATCTCAGCCCATCAAGCATCTCAGCAGAACAGTTAGTTTTTTTCTTTGGTGCCTGACTCTTACCAACCCTGGAGCCCATCTTCCCTTAGTGATTTATCAAAGCCTTTTTTCCAAACAAAGTTCCCTGTTTCTACTCTCCATCAGAGAAATTCTGATGCCAAATACTGGCACAATATAATTTTACCTTGTTCTGAGCACAGCACTTAATCATGGAGTGGTCAGAGGTCTCAATTTATTCTGAAGTCTGGGCATCTGCTGGGAAATGGGACATCTGTTGATTTGAAGCGATTTAGTCCTGACTAGCTTGAGAGAGGAGTGCCCTCACAGTCCCACGCCTCTCACTAGCTTCTCTGAATCCACACTGGGGACAAAGCTGGGCCAACCATTATCAGTGTCCTTTTGGGGTCATAACCTTCTTACACGCATGGCAGCCTGGGTGAGATGGTACAGGGTGCCGTCCTGTCTCTGCTTACATGCAAAGAGCATATCTAAGTGTATGGGGGTAACTGAATAACCTCCCAAACTCCCACGTGTGCCATCTCACTGGATTTCCTGCTAATCTCGAGGGAGGCAGGAACAAGTCCTCACTGTACCCACATTTGGGTCCGTATGCCTTTGTGTTGTAACCCTTTGTCTTAAAGAATCCTACGACCACAGTTAGGATTCTTGGCTGCAAAGAACAGAGACAACATCCCCCACCTCTGCCACTAATAATATGCATAAGGATAGATAGATAGATAGATAGACACAGATATATGGATGCAGAGGTTTCTCCTGAAGCTCTAAGGACAAAGGAAGAGCCGATATGGGACTAGAAGGCTTTCAACAGACATTCTTCCTGTCGCTTGCTATATTGTGCTACCCTCTTCCTTCTGGGCATCCTGGATTTCTCTTCTCTGCCATGGCCACCGTGGTGGATTAATTAATGGTCCACTTGAGTGGGAATGCCAGATGAATTGGGTCAGAGTGGCTCTGGGCATGGAGGACCCACCTGAGGATTATCATCAGAAAGACATAAAAGAACAGGAGAGGATGAGTTCATACTGATTTTCCTGGAGAGGCTTGGCTGCTTTCTTTCCTTGAGGGAGTTTCGGCTGTTCTTGTAGGAGGAGCTTGGATCCTCACTGTTGTCAGGGATGGCTGCTGTTGATCTCTGCTTATGTTTTGAGCATCACTTCCTGGCTCCAGCGCAGATCTCTCAGCCTTCTAACATAGGTCCTTTGGCCTTTTGGTGCAGATTCTCCATCCTCTAGCACCAGCACTTGGGCTTTCTGGAGCAGATCCTTCCACCTCCCATCCAGGATTCCCTTCTGGTATGAACTTACTGGGACATTCCTATGGGCTCTGGGCCTTTGGCTGGATTCTTTGGCTCTCTCGTGCACTGACATATCTCTTGTGCTCTTCTACATTTGACTTGGGGGGTGAATATTGTAAGATAATCTTATAAATTTGTGCCGTGTATTAAATCGATTCCCTTGCAAAACATGGACTAATACAGCCACCAAAAGTTGTGGGGCTTTACAGCTCTTCCATTCAAGAGGAACTGTTAGTCTCAAACCAAGATTCCCAGGGAAAAGAGGAGGTTTAGGTGGGACCAGGAATCTAGTCTTGCTGGGCATGGTGGTACATGCTTGCAATCTCAGTACTCAGGAGGCTGAGGCAGGAGGTTTGCCTTGAGTTCAAGGCCAGCCAGGACTACATAGTGAGACCTTGTCTCAAAAAAAAAAAAAATCTATTTTTGATCCAATTAAATGCAGGGGGTGGTATAGGATCACATTGCTTAACCAGGACAGCCTAGATCCTACACGATGGCAGCTAGTCTCTTTCCAAAGAGAGTTAGGAGGGCATCGCCAAAAGGCATCTTCTGATAGAAACCGAGACCCCACACGGAACCAGACCAGACCTTCTGACAGGAGAGAAGTCTTTATTGGGGGAGGGACAGAGTAGCAGGCTACCTAGCGGACCAAGGTAGCCCCGAGCTGAGGAAAGTATGGGCCTTTAAGCTCTTTTTTCTGGCCGGGGTGGGGCGGAGTAAGGAGATGTCCCTGGGCCAGAACAGGCCAAGCCCTGAGTGGCGGGGAGGGAGTCCAGGCCAGAAGCCTGAACGGCAGGAGCTGCCCATGTCAGAATGACCCAATCGGGTGAACTGCCAGAGCGAATGAGGGCGGGGGCAGCTTTTGTGGCCGAGGGGAACTGAAGTGGAACAGGTAAGGGAACTAGAGAAATATTGAGAGTTAAAGTTTTCCCACAAGGGGGGTGAGGCTAGCTGCCTTGTGACTTATCATCTTCCATACTCAAGAAATACCATAGCCCCCAAAGTGTCACACACATCAATGTTTGCAGATGTGAGGGGACAGACATGAGATCTCCCATCCCCTTCCTAAAGAGCTAGTGTTGACCTCAGCATGGAGAAACGGAGATGCCTCTTGCACATCCTTTACTCTTCAGAACTCTGTGTGTGTGCTTTACTAGGAAATGGACATAAGGCCTTAGACCTGAGCTATATCCCTGTCTTTTTATTTCCTCCCAGCGTGCTTGAATTACAGGCAGGTGCCACCACACCTTGTATTCCTCTGTACTTCTCCAGTATCCAGACAGGTGGCCTCACTGTGATCTCTCTCAGTCTGGAGGGGCGCAAAGTTTACTGGTACACAGTGAACACAGTGGATTGGTTTGATTACAATCTAGACCAGTTAACAACTGAGAGATATATTACAAATGAAATTAACCAATTCTCTGGAAAATACAATTTACCCAAACTGACATAAGATGAAATGGAAAGCCTGCATAGGGCTTTATCTATTAAAGGTACTGAGAAACTTCTGCAAAGAATACCACAGACCCAAGTGATTTTCTTGGTGACTTTGACCAGTATCAAGTGGGGCCTTCTTCCACTGTGTCTTTCTGTACTGCAGAGGACACAGAACTAAAACCACATTTTCCAGACTTCCACGCAGCCATGGTGTTAGATGCAGCTTGTCTCTACTAACCAGATGGGGGCAGAGGTGTGGAGCTGAGTCAAGTGGTAAGAGGAGAAAGCTGTCGGGCGTGTCCACTTGGGTCCCAGTGATGCGGTGCTGGAGCCAGCACGCAGGTCAACTGCTTCTCGCAGCAGGCAGCTTCCTGATCGTGGCAGGGGCAATAATTCATGTGGTCTCCCGGTTCTGCTGTGTGCTTTTGGGAACTGTTTCTGCAAGGTAAGTCTTGGGGCTGTTTCTTTCACTCTTTGGGCAGCCTTGTAAGACACTACTCCGGAATGAAATCCTTTGTATAAGTCGGCAAGAGGAATCTGCTCTTGACATTAACCAGCAGATTATCCTTCAGGCTCAGTCTTGGAGCTGCCTCTTCCTGAAGCTCTCCTGGGTGACCAAGACCCTCACTGAGCCCCCATTCCTGCAGGACCTCATCTGGTACTTGTCAGCAGCCTTGTATAGTTAGTTTGCTTCGCTGAGACTGTGAGCTCTCTAAGGGCGGGAGACATAGCTCAGTGCAAGGTGCACCTTTGTGTTCAGGTCATGCTCCTCATTATGTCCTGTGGCTGACTGTGCCGTTGGGGCTGGGATGTCCCCTAAGGAAGCTTCACCCCAGAAATCAGACCCATTAGGGTGTCAGGGACCTCAAAGCTATCACCTCTATTTTCTGCTTCTACCTTGGGTAGGATATAGACTCCTGGAAGAAAGACAGAGAACTCTATATAGATGGGTCAGACAGTCCTGGATTCAAATCCCAGATCTGCTATGGCCACACTGGGGACCAGAACAGGTCAGGGGTCCTCTTGGGCTTTTCTTATTTGGGAAATGTGGCTCTTGAGAATGTTTTGGAGAGGATTAAGACACCATGTGACCCACTCCATTCTATTTTTTTCTCTCCTGGTGCTCAGGATTGAGCCAATAAGCTACATTCCCACTCCTTTTTTATTTTGAGGCAGGGTCATGTTAACTCACTGTCTTGGTTACTTTTTTTCTCATTGTGAGACAAAATACCCAACGCCCAAAATGAAGGAAGGAAAGGTTTATTTAGCTTACAGTTTGTGGAGGTTTCAGTCCATACTTGGCTGGTTCAGAGGCAGAGTGGCACACGGCAGAGGGCAAACTCTTCAGGGTAGCAGAGCACAGCAAAAACAATCAGCAAAAAGGGAGGAATGGCTGCAAGCAGCCTCTTCTCTTCCCTTACATTGTAAACAGGCTACCCCCACCCAGGGGACATGTACCTCTCACACAATCTCCATGCCCTCCTCTTCCACAGGCTCAGGATGTATACAAAGTAAGCACCCTGGCTTCCTGCTGAATCACATAATTAACCTTTTAAACTTCCCAAATTAACACAATAAACAACATCCCAGAAGGGTAAGGGCATGTCCTTTTTGCCCCAAGATTTACAACTGCTGAGTTACTTAGTCAAACCTCTCCACTCTTCAAGTTGACACAATGTATCAACCATAACACTCACTAAATCCTCCAGACTGAGCTCAAACTTCCAATTCTCCCACCTCAGCCTCCTAAAGTGCTGGGATCACTCCTCCATTTATAGTTGAGTGTCAGCATATTTAAAGAACTTTGTGATGCTGATACAGGAACCCAGCATGTGTTCAGTCAGGACTTGAGGCTTCTGACTCTCAGTACAGTGCTCACCTCTTATCCATGTTGTCAAACTTCTCCAGAAGCACAAATCTCCCTCCCTCTCTTCTAAAGCCCTTCATTCAGACTAACTGATGTGGAACATCTGGCTCAGCCTCCCTGGGTAGCCAACATCTAAGAACATCTTAGCCTTTATAGTCCCCTTCAATATATTGCACACTAATTCCTCCTCGAAGGAAAGAGTGTGAAGACCAAAGATGTGGATTCTAATCACACCTCAGCTACTGAGTCACGCAGCACAAACCTAAAGTGCTGTGGAAGAGTTGACCATGTGCCAGACACTGTGAGAATCTAGGCCTGAAGAATCCAGCAGGGTGTTCCCTCTTCTCTTGGATTCACAGTCTGGTAAGGGATGCAAGTAATCAAATACTCATCCAAACATATCATCTGTAACTGTGAGTTCAATTTAGAAGCACCAAGGATGCCCACCGGGGGCTACTTGATGGACTGATGGGCAACTTTGGTTCATTCTCTCAGGCTCTTCAGCTGCCACACGGAGGCACTGGCCTAGACCGAGAGGGGTGGTTTTCAATCTCTTTTCAGGCCTGTAGCCTGTTTCCCAAACAATAATTCCATGGAGTCTTCAACATGCATGACAGATCAGGGTAGATCTGCTCATGGTGGCCCTCAGGTGACTTCACAGAATCCATGGCAACATGGAGCAAGCACAGTCAGAAACCTCAGATCAGCTCTTAAGAGAATCCTGCTGGGGCTGTTGTCCTCCTGATCTGGGCGCTGATGATGAAGAAACTGAGCCTTAAAGTCCAAAAGGCCTGGATTTGTGTCTGACCCTGCTATGCATTGATGGTGCCACCTTGTTTAAATTACAGTAACCCTCTGAGCCTCAGTCTCCTCTGCAGATAGAATGGGTATAGCAGAAGCTGTTTGTTGCCCACCCAACACCTCTCCCACCCCCTTCCTGGTCACTAACAGAGGCCAGGGTTGTTTGGGTTGGGGGCAGACCACAATATGCTCAAGCGTAGGCCCCCTTCTCACAGTAAGTCACAAGTAGTAATCCGCACTGCGGCTCTGTGTCCCTCTGCCACCAACTGGCAAGGAGTGAGTTTAAGACCCTGCCCTAATGAGTACTGGGGAGCATGAAGCTATTAGGATTTTCATTTCTGATCAACGGAAAAGCATTGTGAAAAAATAGTTCTTTTTTGATCCATCCCTTTCTTACTGCCTTGGCTTTGGTTTTGTGAAACTACAACAGCTATTTTACAAACCTAAGGCTGATGACAAAACTAAGGACAAATACCCAACAAAGCTGTATCAGTTAGCTTTTGCTGATTGACAAAACATCCCAAACCGTAGTGGCTTATAATAACAATCCCATATTGCTCAGGACTCTGCACGTCAGAAATTTGAGCTGGGGTTGGCTCATCTGCACCTCACGGATTGCTGGGGTCATTTTTCCATATGCTTCACTCCATATGAAGATCAAGTCTCTCTCCCCATGAGTGGAAGTTAGCTCAAGTAGCAGCATTTCAAGAATACAGGCATGAGAGGTCAAGGTCTCCCGAGGCCTGAGAGCGCTCCCGCTCTCCCTTCCCTTGCATTCTGCTGATCAGCACTTACACAGGGAGCCCAGATTCTAGAAGTGGGAAAATAGACACTAGCCCTTGATGGGGCCCTTTGCAACTGGCTGTAACAGACAATGGAGGCTGAACAGAAAAGTTCTGGTCACAGATGACCCCTTGAGCTGTCACAACAGTGTAGACCTGATTGTATGATATAGTTAAATGTCCTGTTTTAAAGAAGGCAGTCTTTTACTAGTAGCCAAAGAAATCCCCACCCTATACAGAGTCCACCAAAACAAGTATACAAATTTCAGGAAAAGAAAAACAATAAATGTCTGGAAGCTAATAGCCACCATTTTCTGTGCCTCTTGGCAATTGTAGAGGCCAAAGGAAACTTGTATTAATCTCATGTTGTCTCAGTAAATTTAGCATTAAAACGTTTGTACAAGTTTTTCTTTCCCTGAAGTGTGTACACATCTTTTGATGGACTCAGTATATTGGAGAGAACTCTAATACCTACTCATTAGACTGTTGAGAGATGAAGGTAAAATGTATGAAAGCTTAGCAGAGCTCCCAGGACACCACAAGTATTTAGTAAAAGCAGGTATTTGTGGCTGGGGCACTGGCACAGCTCCAAAGGTATTAGCTGTTCTCATTCTAAACATAACCCACACCCATGGTGAATTTCTTTGGTAACCTCCACAGGAGACACCCAAATGCTGAGCCTCGTCCCACAGGGGCCATACTACCTAGTGTGTTGGGTTCCGGAGGCCTGTGGTTAGGTCACTGGCTACTGCAGAGCTGCGGTTCCATAGAGGTTTGAACACTTCAGGTCCACAGAGAGCAATTCCGGTTCCAGTTCCAAGCAGAAAGGCCTGAGGAAATCCCCGAAATTTCAGATGGGGAAACTGAGGTACAGGGAGGAGAGTGATGGCTCAAAATCCCACAGTGAGTTTGGAACCAAATAAAGACTAGAACCCAGTTTCCCCACCCCAAGCTTATCATTATCATGTGCTTATCATTAAACTAGGTCCACCTGGAAATCAATTTTCTTTTTTCCCCTAAGTTTATCCTGAGTGTAAATTTATGACGAAAAGCTATAGCCAAAGGTAAACATATTCCCTCCATGGATAGTGCAGCATGGCTGTGCCAAAGTTCGGTGACACCAAGGTTCTGGAGAATGTATTGGTTGTTGACCTGGGTATTGGATATATGGGTGCATTCACTGTGGGAAACTCAATAAATGCTATTTATGTTTTATTTTAATCTATGTATTTCCATTTTTTTTTTTTTTGGTCTTTTTGAGACAGGATCTCACTATGTAGTTCAGGCTGACTTTGAGCTCACTTTGTAGCCCAGGCTGGTCTCAAATTTGGCAATGATCCTCTTGCCTCAGCCTCCCGAGTGCTGGGATTACAGGTGTGCGCCACTATGCCTGGCTTATATTTCAATTTAAAAGAGGCTTCTCCAAGATCGTGTACCCATTAGAGGATGTGTGGAAGACGGACACAGCTTGGTGGAGGGAAACAGCTCGGGGACCAGTGGGTCACTCACCAAGTAACCCTGTCCTACTTGGCTGATCATACGCTTCCTGATGTCTGAGAAAGGAGTGTTAGTATTTCTTCTGCCCAACCTGTAGGTGGTTTGAGGGAGCAAATAGCATCATGGATGAGAAGAGACTTAAAAAACCATCAGGCATCTGTGATGTGTATAGTCAAGGACTCTTAATTCTTCTCTCAGGATTTGCTGTGTGGGGTAGCAAGAGGGGACAGGTGCTGGCTCATCAGGGAATCAGAGACTCAGTTCATCCCAGAAGTGCGTTAGAGGCTAGTCTGGTGCATCAGCTGTGCTTATCCTCAGAATCCTGGTTTTCCAGGGCTGCACATCAAGACAGATGCAGTTTCTCCAGGGCAGGCGCAGCTCCCCCAGGGTGGCAAGGCCAGTGGGGGCTCATCAGAAACCAAATTAGAGTCTGTGGCAATTTGATCCTCATCCCTCTGACTGTGAGACTGTAATTTATGGCCAGAATTAAAGGCTAAAAGAAAACCACTATTGACCGAGACTCAGGGCTTAAGGTGGTCAGGAGTGGGGGAAGGGGAGAAATGGCAACTACAGACATGGCTGAAAGCAGCCTGAGGTGGGGGAGGTCAGTTCAAGGTCACCTGGCCTGCACCCCCTTTACATGTACACCTTGTGCCTTTTGTTCTGCCCCACTGAACCCTCCCATGCTACACATTTCCCTTATCCCTGTGGTCATTGTTCAGTGTCTGTGCAGGCCACCTGCTCTTGGTCTCTCTTGCTGCCATGGCTTCTCCCAGCAGCACCTGAGACTACCTGAGGACTTCATCCTGCTACCGTAGCATCCAGGAGTTGCTGGTCCTGGGAGCTGCCACTGGCCACTGAAGAATAAGAGCTGGTAGACAGATCCTGCCATCTTCTTTGCCTGGCAGATGGGACCATCCCTTGTAGCAATTGTCCATGAAATAGAGCCAGTATAGAAAAATATTTATTATGAGGGATTCGGTCATATGACTGTAGAGGATGAGAAGTCTGACACTCTGTCACCTGCAAGCTGGAAGCCCAGGAAAGCCAGTTGGTGATGTTGCAGTCTGCTGTGGTTTGGATGTGGACAGTCTCAAACATTCAGGTATAGGAGGTTTGTTCAGTGTGGAGTGTGACCTTTAAGAGGCAGGGCTTATTGGGAGGTTGTTAGGTCATTGAAGCAAATTGTTATAGAAGTCTGGGTCTCACCTCTGAATTGCTTTCTGCCTTCCTGTTTTATGATGTGACTCTTGTCCCCATTCATGCTTCTGTCATGATGCTACCTGCCATTAGACCCTCAACAGAGACCAAATTAATGGGGCCACCCTTTCTTGGACTTTCAGCTTCCAAAACTGTGAGCTAAATATACCTCTTTCCTTTATAGGTTAGGCTGCCTCCGGCATTTTGTTAAAGTAACAGAAAATGGACACAGTCCAAGTCCGAAGGCCTGAGAACCAATATTGTAGATGTCCAATGGCAGAAGATGGATGTCCCAGCTAAAACAGAGAGAGTAAATCATCCTTCTTCTATATTTTTGTTCTATCTGGGCCCTCAGAGAATTGAAAGATTCCCACTCATTGGTGAGGGTGATCATTTGATTCAGTCTACAAATGTAAATGTTAATCTCTTCTAAAAACACATGCACAGGCACACCCAGAAATCACATTTGCCAGATATCTGGGCAGTCATGCTTTAGGCCAGTCAAACCGGCACATAAATTAATCATCACTATCTCCCATTATTGACCCTGGAGTTGAGCCCCAGTCATCATAGTGACAGCCTGCTCTGTTTTACCTCCTCTTGTGACTTCTTTCCCTGCTCCATCTCAGTTCTCCACTCCCCCATCAGCCTTTCCCGTTCCCCCCAAAGAGGCGACCTGCACTCACAAGCCTAACCTCAGGGCCTGCTTCTGCCCGGACTCCACCTCAGATGTTTGCTGTGCGTCTCCCTTACTATAATGTAAACTCCACAAGATTCATGGATGCGGCCTGGGCACCTAGAATCCCGCTGGACACATCAGAGACTCTGAAAGAATATTTGTGGAACAGATTGTTTATGCATTGAATGATGGTTCAACGAATATTTACAGAATGCCTCATCTGCCAAGCTCTACGGCAGGCATCCAGGATGCCCCTGGAACAAAACAGATGCAAGTCCTGTCCCTCACTGCTCATTGTCTAGCAGCAGGAGGAGAGCAGATACTCCCCTCCAGGGGAATTGCACTGACACGGGGACACACAGACTGTGGGGCACAGAGGAGACCCTGGGTGCAGGCACCAGGATGACTCCTGGAGCAGGGTTGGCGTCACGGGTGTGTGACCTGTGCAGTTACACAAGCTTCACCCTGGCAGGAGCCCTAAGCCTGGTTTAATGCTTTGCTGTTGTTGTCCTGGGATCCTTAATCAACTTTGAATGAACTCTCCACACTTTGATTTTGCACCGAGTCCTACATCTGGCCCCTCCTGGAATGAAATCTAGACTGAGACCTGGGGGGACGCCTGGTGATAGGGAGGGTGCAAAATGCTAGGCTCCAGGCAGGGGACACAGCATGTGCACAGGCTTGGAGGTGTGAGAGAGCTCAGAATGTTCCAGAATGTAGCACTTTGGTTCAGCTGGAGTGTAGAGGGCACATGGATGCCAGAGATGGCAGAAGCCAGTCTGTGAGGTGCCTTGTGTATATCTCCCATGCTCAGGAATTTAGACTCTATCCAAAGGCCATTGCAGGTGTTAATGGTGGGACAGGAGGCCAAAGGGGCAGGCTGGGCACAGACACCATTTGGAAACTGTTCCAAGAATCCAGGGCAAAGAGACAAGGAGAACCTGGCAGATTTGAATGACACTGAGGCAGTGGAAGCCAATATTCAGTGACTGATTGAACAGAGGAGAGACTGTGCCAAAGTCTGTGTCTGTGTTTATTTAGCACCTTCAAGTTGTGAACCTCTAGGGAGTGTCTCCTAGGCCTGGGCATAGTGCCCCTCTGGTGCTGGCTTGGGAGACATTCTGGCTCCAGCCAGAGAGATGAACCCCTGAGGAGTGAAACTTGGCTCTGGTGCCCCTTCTCTTCACACAAACATGAGCTCTAAATGAGTTTTCTGCTTGGAACTTTAATATGTTAAAAATGAGTGTGGAGCCAGACTCCACCCCCAGCACCCAATCCTTCAAGAGCTGAAGCCTCCACAGGGTGTGGGATAAGGATGATGAAGGGGACTGAACTTGACATTGACAGTATCCCCAAGGTCAGACTGTTCCGTTATGGAGAGTCCTGGGATATAGAGGGGCACAGCAACCTCCACAGTTAGCTGTGGTCTACTCCGACTTCCTTCCCATGATAAGGAAATAGGCTCTGCAGGAAAGAAGTGAACTGCTCAAGGTCATAAAGGAGACTTCTTGACAGTCATCTCATCCTAGTCTGATGCTATGGGCTATGACCCCTCATGTCCCCTTACCCAGAGGAATTTTTTTGTTTGAGACGAGGTCTGTGTAGTCCAAGCTGTCCTTGAACTTGCTCTATCACCCAAGCTGGCCTCAAACTTGAGATTCTCCTGCTATAGCCTTTTCGGTGAAGGGACTACAGGCATGTACCATCATGCTTGGCTAAACAGTGGATATGAGAAGCACACAGCACACGGTCACAAGATGCCTCAGAATGCTTTCAAATTTAAGGAACAAGCACTTGTCCCCAAAAGGGTTAAGTTAGAAAAGAGGCATCTGGAACGTGCTGTTTGCTGAAGTGACCTTGGCTGTGTGCCTTTCTGCAGGGAGGCTGGCTACCTGCTGGGGAAAGCAGTGTATAGAGATAACTATTGATATACGAATGACTGATCTCTCTCAGACCTTAGCTAAGTCTGGGAATGGTCCCTTACAGCTACTCAGGCCTGTTGGCACCAAGTCACTTTCATCTGAAGACAGTATTTAAGGAACTTGGGAACGATGTGGCGTGGCATTTTCTTTCTTGCCTCTTGAAGGCTCTGTCTCATGCAAGATCCTTCCCCCTGGGGAAGTCCCCTTCATCTTTGGTGCTGTGCCTTGCCTCACTGTGTGGTAATGTATTATTTGATTATGCTCATATCTGCTGTACTTTCATTTTTTTGAGACAAGATCTTGCTTTGCAGTTCAGACTGGCCTCAAATGCCTGACAATCTTCCTACCTCAGCTTCCCAAGTGCTGGGATTATGGGCATGTGCCCCCATGTCCCAATCTGTTGTACTTTTATAATAAACTTACTTTCATCTTTTTAGAGATTCTGTGGCTCTTCAATGTTCATGTGACTCCAAACTTCAAATTTCTGTAGCCACTTATATGTGACTTCTTGCTGTTACAGCACCCTAACCCAAATGCTCCAGGAATTCTCAGAGTGTGGTCCCTGAACTGGCCAGTGACAGCATCACATGGGAACTTGGTACAAATGCAAATTCTTGGCTTTGGCTGTTCAATAAGAATCTGTGTGGGTGGAGCCTGGCCATCTGTGTTCAAATAGGTGATACTAATTCCCTCTCCTTCTGGATATCTGCTGCTTTATGCAGTAAAGATGCTTATGATCTCACGTAGTGAGAAGCTGTCTTAGTTATTTTCCTCTCATTGCTGAGACAAAATACCCAACACCCAAAATGAAGGAAGGAAAGGTTTAGTTAGCTTATAGTTTGTGGAGGTTTCAGTCCTTGGCTGGTTCTGAGGCAGAGTGGCACATGGCAGAGGGCAAACTGTTCATGGCGGCAGCACACAGCAAAAACACAAGAGCAAAAGGGAGGAATCGCCGGCAAGCAGCCTCTTTCCCTTACCTTGTAAACAGCCTACCCCCACCCAGGGGGCGTGTAGCTCTCACACAATGTCCATGACCTCCTCTTCCACAGGCTCAGGATGTGTACAAAGTAAGCACCTTGGCTTCCTGCTGAGTCACTCAGCCAAACCTCTAGACTCCCCAAGTTGACACAATGTATCAACCATAACATTCCACCCCTTGTCAACTTGGCAACCAGACACATTTCCTTAAACCAGTTTCCAGATACAAAGACATGGTTACATTAGAACCGTAACATTTTGCCCCCATACAAATGAAAATTAAACACCTCCAACATTTAAAGGCACAAAATAAACATTACCATTCCAAAAGGCACCAACAGGGGGATACAGAGCATTGGGACCAAAGCAAGTCCAACATCCAGCAGGGCTAACATTGTGTCTTGTTATTCCACATGCAGCACCTGAAGCAACTTGTGGTACACTGTGAGCTCTAAAGGGTTGGCATGAGTCCACCCCTATGGCACTTCTGGTGGTTACAGCTCCCACGGCTTCTCTCTTAGTCTCACTTTGCTCCCTTTTTGCAGCTTTCCTTAGATGATCCACGGTCCTGGCTTTTCTAAACTTCTGAGGTCTCCAACGCACCTTTTGCTTCACACTCACAGCTTCACACATTGCCCTCTCTGGGGCACACTGCCTGGCCTCCCAGGTCTTCCAAAATCTGGGTGGAAGCCTCTTTAACCTCAGAACTCTTGCATTCTCCTCGCGCCTAAAGCCAGGGCCACGTGGATGATGCCAAGGTCTGCTGCCACCTGGAGCAGTAACCAAACTTTCCTCTCTCTTAGCCATAGGGGTGAAGTGGCTGGATCGCTGGGCACACTGAATCCAATGCTGAGGAACAAATTCTCTATGCCACCTCCATTCTGGAACCTGGTGTGGCCACCACCGCCATTCTGGAACATGGCACTCTTTGGCTTCCTTCTCAAGGCAAGATCTTTCACCTTTGCAGTTCTGAGGCTGCGAAGAGTGGAGACCTGCTGCTTGTGAGGCCTTCAGGCCATCTTTTCCATTCTCTTGTTCATAGCAATAGAGGTCTCCTCAGCCTTATTTTCACAATCCACAGCTTTACTGGAGCTTCCTTTTTGGCCAAACTCACAACATTTTAAATCATCCTGCTGGGATCTTTGCTCTTGATTGTCAGTATAAATCTGGCTAAAAGCCCCCAACAATAGCCATGCCACTGCTCCAACATTCGACTGCCTTGAAATTTGTTTTGCCAGATTAATCAGTTCGCTGCCACCCTTAATCTCAGTATTAGACAAAGTCTCTGGACATGAGCAAAATGCAGACAAACTTTCTGCCAAGTCATAACATACATTATCTGGAGTCCAGCAACCAACAACGTCCTTCTTCCCAACAGAAACCTCCTGAACCTGGTCTTTACTGGCAGGATTTCCATCAGCATTCTGATCTTCCAAGATCTGACCAGACATCTCCAAACCTTTCCAAACTCTTCCCACAAGCAGTTTCCAAAGGCTCTTGAACCACATGGTCAGGTATAGTCACAGCAACGACCTCACTCCACTGGTACCAAATTCTGTCTTGGTTACTTTTCTTTCATTGCTGAGACAAAATACCCAACACCCAAAATGAAGGAAGGAAAGGTTTATTTAGGTTACAGTTTGTGGAAGTTTCAGTTCTTACTTGGCTGGTTCTAAGGCAGAGTGGCACATGGCAGAGGGCAAACTATTCATGGCGGCAGCACACAGCAAAAACACAAGAGCAAAAGGGAGGAATTGCGGGCAAGCAGCCTCTTTCCCTTACCTTGTAAACAGCCTACCCCCACCCAGGGGGCGTGTAGCTCTCACACAATGTCCATACTCTCCTCTTCCACAGGCCCAGGATGTGTACAAAGTAAGCACCTTGGCTTCCTGCTGAATCACTCAGCCAAATCTCTAGACTCCCCAAGTTGACACAATGTATCAACTGTAACAGAAGCCCAGGGTTGGCTCAGTGGCTCTACAACTACACATGGACTCTGTCTTCCAGTCACTGGATGGTTGCTCTGGGGACAGCTTCATTGTGACTTCTGGAAGCAAACCACATTTTCCTCCTGATAAACCTTTTGATCAATGAGAAAACCTTTCTCAGAAGTTCCCCAGTAGACATCCATCCCATCTCATTAGCTAGTGTTGAGTTGTGTGCCCATCTCAAACCAGTCACTGGGCAGGAAGGGTTAGGGTCATTTAGGAGTAATCTCCAGCTCCAGGGAGGAAAAAGAGCCCAATAATGAGAACCTCTGATTTTGTGTACCTCCACCTTTAAATCCTGGCTCTGCCATTTGCTAGCAGCCTAACCTTGGTGGAGTTCATTAACCTATGTGCCTCAGTTTATTTATCTATAAAATGAATGAAGAAGAATAATGCCTATCTCGTATTGTTAGGAAGAGTCAGTGAATTCACATTTGTGGAACACCCAAGACAGTACTTGGCTATGTAAGTGTTTATTAAATAAATGTCGTATATATTTCTTTAACTCATTTTTTAAATACTTAGAATATAAGGCCTGGAGATCATCCAAAAGCTTCACAGGCAGCACTTTCTCATCCTTACTTTTCATATTTGCTATTGTTGTTGTGGAATACTCTATTTTATGGGTGTACAGAATTTATTTAACAATTAAACTGTTTTAATTTCTTCACAATTATAAACAGTGCTACAACGTATGAACTTATGACTGTGTTGTTTCCTGAATGTGTGAATGAATAGATCTGTGAGTATATCTGTGGCCCTTTATAAATAAATACATTGCTGGGTTGAAAGACTGTACATTTGTCATTTTGATAGAAACTGCCACGTTGCCTCCACAGAAATTATTCTAACTCACACTCCCACAAATGGAGTATAGGGGATTTCCGCGCTCCACAACCCCACTGCCAGGGTGGTAACCATGTCTCAGGGCCTGCCACCTTTGTGACAATCCATATGTGTGGGTGCACTCAGTCGGAAAGATATGGACCCAGGGAAGTGAGATGCTTGGCTGAACAGGACCTGCGCTCCAGGAAGTACTCAGATGAGGGTCCCCTTCCAGGCTCTTAGCCTGCTGAATGCACTTGTCTGACAGCTGGACCACAGAGCTGGGTGGAAGTATATGTCTCTAAGCACCACTTGCTCCTTCCAGGCACTGACTCTTACACAACTACTCCAGCTTCTTCATCTCCCTTAAGTGAGACAACTTTAAGGTGAGACATACATTATTTGCCCCTGTTGATGCAAAGCAGGACTTGGAAATAACACGCCCTTGCTTAGCTTCCCTCACTTTCCAGTCCTGCTTTCCCTTCCTTCACCAGCTTCCTCTGGAAGTGCTTCACAGTACGGCACTTTTTCAGGGATTCTAGCTCCAGGTCAGCTCCTGGGGAGCCCAACTCCATGGTCTCCATCCTTTCCTGTCCTGGACCCATTGTATAGACAGAAAACAGAATCAGAGAAGTGACCAGTAAAAACCTGTGCAGTTACCAAGTGGCCCAGGAGGGGACTGGTACCAGGAACATCTACTTGTTTTCTATGTACCTTCAAAGGAAGGACTGAAATGCCAGCCCTTGCTGAGAGTGAAATGCATCCCTATTCCAACGCCCAAATGCAGAGAATCTCTCACAAACACCTGCCTGTGTGTGTATCTCCCCATATGGTGTGTCAAGGTCCCTGCACCTCTGCTCCATCTTGTCTCCGAGGTGATTATGCTGTCTGATACTAAAATCAGTTCAGTATTTCATGTCGGTCACATCCAAAATGCTTAGTTTGACTATAATTGCAGCAGGCAGACCATAATACATTTATTTAACATACCTTCAGTTAGGACCTCTTGCATATATTTGCATGCTATTTGCATTTATTTGATTGGGCCTGCGAAAATATTAACAGATGCAGCTCCTGAGTTGGCTGAACGGTCCTCTCATTATGAGGAAATGAGACTGAGGACCATCAGGCTGGCCCCCCTGCCCTGGGATACTACCTAAATCAGTGGCTGAGCTGACTCCCACCTCTGCTGTGCCTCCAGGGCTTATCTAGTTGGAATTTGTGTGTCTTTGGTGAGCCTCCTGTTACCCAAGGACTAACCTTGCCTAGGCCTGGGGTGATTCCCTCTCTGCCTCCCGCCCCTTTGGACTGTGAGCTCCATGAAGGCCAACAGCACCTCCATCTGGTCGCTGCTGCATTCCCAGAGCCAGGCAAAAGAGACCAAAACATTATTTGAATGAACGAACGAATGAATGAATGAATGAATGTGCATGGTGTCGTTAATATTTCCAAAGCTCAGTTCTGATCTTGTGGCTTCCCATGAACTAAGAATAAAACCCAGGGCTTTGTTTTGGCATTCAAGGCCTTTATGAAAGGATATGATCTCGTCCCAAACCTATGAGTGCACAATTACTGCACACAAACTGTGCCAGGCGTGTGACTCTGGTCCTGAACTGAGGTTTGGACAGATAAAAGACTAAAATGACCTTACCTGATAATTCACAGAGTTTCCCACTTCTTCCCTTTTTCCTTTTCCACATCTGATTAGAATATCTCGAAGTCCAGGCTGTTGGCCAAATGCCAGCACAGGGAGAGAAAGCTCAGAAATGGTAAGGAGACCCTGCCTGGGAAAACACTCTGTATCTGCAAAGGCAAGTAGGGTTCGCTGAGGTTATCCACAGAGCCGCTTCCTGGCAAGATCCTGACTGCACTTGCCCAATCTTTCCAGAAGGGGGAGGCAGCGTACCTGGTTACAATCACGGGAGCCTCTCCTTGGAGCTCTTCGGTGCATCTAGGCCTCTGAGGGCGCACACCCGGCGAGGCTTGAGTGTGTGTCTGCCTGTGTGCGAGTCTGGAGGTGGGTGCTGAGCATGTGAGCGAGTGTTCGTGGGTGAGAGCGCTCATACTCAGGATGTGCCTACAGTATATTCACTCCACTTTCCCAGTACATTGTGAAGTCGGTGTCAACTCGGGATATGGCGGGGGGACACAGCTGTGCGCTGCACAAATGTGGTTTCCTGCTCTCGCAAGTCCCAGGCTGGGTGGAGGAGAGACAAAGAAAAAAGGCAAGAAAATAGAAAACCGAAACTTCACGGAGTGGTGAAGAACTAAGGTAGGGGCAGGGACTGACTTAGACCAAGTGGCCAGAGCTTCTCTCCTGAGGCAACGGTGATCCTGAGACCAGAACAAGAAGGAACCAGCCAAGCAAAGGTGTGAGAGATTGTCGGGGCAGACGGAGCACGGAGGGCAAAGGAGGGAAGCGCTGGTATATAAGTTTCCATCTGAACTTAATTCTAAGGACAGAAAGTCCACAGACATTTTTTAACAGCCAAGATGTTATATTTGATTTATGCGTTCAGAACACCTCTGGCTGCAGAGTGAGGAAAGTCTGGGCATTGGGCAGGGACAGTGAGGAGGGTGCTGCAGTGGTCCAGGCAGGAGCTGAGGTGGCCAGGCCAGGGTGTGATTCAAGCTGAGCAAGGGCCTGGACTCAGCCCCCTTGGGAGGTAGAACTATGGGCAAGAACACTGGAAGCAAAGGAGCGCCTGGTTCTTGGTGTGGAGAAGGCAGATCTCTAAGGCGACATCTGTCGGGAGCAGGGTGGCATTTTTAAGGCTAGTTTCTGCCTGGCTTGCCTCCCTGGTCTGTCTGACCAGCTCAGGCCTCTGAGGGGCTCTGCTTTAGGGAGAGGATCTAGAAGTAGCAGCTTCCTACCTGCCCCCCGCCCCCGGCCTACCCTGGGCCCTGTGACGCTCCAGAACAGAGCATTCCACTGGCGCCTCTCAGGAGCTTTCACTCTGAGGAAGCTCCCTGCTGGATGCTGTACTCTTCACTCATCTTTGCTTCAGGAGTAGGAACATGAGCCCTGGAGACTGAATCTCAGGACCCTTGCTCTTGGAAGCTGGGTACCATATTATGAGGGACCCAAACCCTATGGGGAGTCAGCCAAATTCTCAGCTGATGCTCACCATGTGCATGAATGGAGCTATGGAAGATTCGAGCCTGACTCATGGCGTGGAAGCAGAAATGAGCCGGCTCTGCTGTACCCTGACACGCTGCTCCGAGCATGAGGTAAGCTCATCTGTGTGGAGCCTCTGTGAGGTGGACTGATTTGTTACCAGCAGTAGGTGACTGGAATGAGTGTTCTCAAATCTCAGCCCCACCTTTACTAGCAGTGTGAGCTCAGGTAGGTTCATTAACCTAAGGACAGTGATAAAATAAAATAACCTCTCTAAGGAGAGTGATAAAATTGCCCTCATAACATCCAGAAAAGGGGTCTTATTTGTGAAGGTCCCATAGACAACACGCAGAGATGTGGACTCTTGGGCCTGAGGTGTGTGCAGTGCTCAGTTGGCAGCTCTGTCTGAGACTCGGAAGGCCCCCCTTGGGTCTGAGCTGAGTTGGCCAAGGAAGCAAAGGTTGTGGAATGGTCTGGAGAATGGGTCCAAATTCTGAGTCTTGCTGCTTCCTTGTGCATGATCCTGAGTGAGACACAAAGGGGCTGCCCTGGAGCCATGCCCAGTCCTACCCCCACTGCCCAGCACTTTGACCACTTCATATCTTGGGATGGCCACCTCTGGTGCAGTGGATCACTGGACTGGACAACCCCAGGACTGTGGTGTCAGGCCACAAACCTCTTCTCAGCTTCCTCCTCTCCAACCAAACCCATTGTGAACCCCACTTAAGACTTATGGACCCCTACCCTTTGCCAGTCCGTCATGGGGCTGCGCTACAGATTCTGGGCAATAGACCTCTCCGGGATGAGTCTTAGCTTCTTTTCCTGTATAGGGAGATGAGGTGGGCAGAGCTGTGGTCAGGGTTAGGATGTTGCTTACACACTAGTGGGCTCTTCTAGTAGCATCAGAAAGCTGGAAGTAGGAGGACCATATGCAAATGCTCCTGATGACAGAAGCTTTGCTTTTAGGCCTCAAGAACATTCTAGTAGCCTCTAACCCCCAGACAGGTGTGGGCTGGGCTGGCACTGTGGCCTCCAAGGGAGCCCTTGACCACCTACAGTGTGTGATGGTGGCTGCCAGGCAACAGGCCTCAGCTCAGGCCCTGGGCTCCAAGGTCAGCTGCCTACCAACTGGCCTATTTCTGTTCATGGGAATGCCGGTTCCTCCTGGATTCCTCACCTTAACTAAGCGTAGTGGGAGGAGGAGGCAAGTTATGATCTGGGGACTCCACAAGTTGCTGTGCCCCAGGAGATCAGCCCCAGCAGAGGCTGGCATGAGGAACCAGAATTTGTCACCAGGTTTGGGACCCAGAAAAGGGGAGGACTCCTCTAAGATACAGAGCAAATCGATGGTGGAGCGTACGTTAGAACCCAGACGTATCTCCTATGTCCCAGCTCCATAAAGAGATGATAGACACAATTCAGAGAGGTCAAGTGACCAACCCAAGATCACACGGCAACCAAAGCCAGGATTCTAGCTACATCTGTCTATTCTAAGACAACCATAGCATCCTTGTGGTTAGCAGATGAACCCCTTGGAGCCTTACACATCTGCACAAGTGTCTCAGAGGCCTCAGAGGAGAGGTGAAAGAGATGCTGAGCTCACAAGTGGGTTCTGCTACTTCTCCACTTTCAGCCACTGTATTTGGGTCTCATCAAGGAACAAGAAAGGCCAAAACGTCTTTGGAGAGTTACCGATACATCCAGTGCCTTACATTGCACCAGTGCAAACACTGTTACAGAGGGGAGCCCAGGGCACACAATGAACACTGGAAGCCGGGGCTCCGGCCCATCCCCCCAGTTGGGTCCCCAGTGTTCATCATCTGGGTGGAGGGAAGGGTAATGTGCATGGAGCTCCTATCTGTTGCCAGTTCCCGGACGGTCTTTGCAATAACTCATGAGCTAACTGCCTCCCTACAATAGCACCACCCGGCATTTACCGAGCTCTGAGGGTGAGGTGCCATTCCAAGTGCTGCACACACATCACTTCGTGTAGTCTACACGTAAATCCAGAACACAGGTGCAGCTGCAGCCTAGGCACAGAGGGCTAGCTTTAGGCTCAGAGAAAGAACTTGCTAGCAAGCAGCAGAGAAGCATTAGAATGGAGACAGGCTCCAGAAGTCATGTGTGTGTGTTTCCTTGGGCCCTGCTCTCTCACCCGTTAACCAAGGCCTCAACTCCAGGATTCCCAGTCATCTCCCAAATTCTGTTTTTACCCAAGTACCTGAAAACTAATAGGGACAAGAATGAGAAGTGATGTGTCAGGTAGCTATTGCTGCGTAATAAAACACCCCTGAATCTTTTGTGTGTGTGTGTTTTTGAGACAGGGTCTCACTATGCAGGTCAGGCTGGCCTTGAGCTCACTTTGCAGCCCAGGCTGGTCTCGAACTCACAGTAATCCTTCTGCCTCAGACTCCTGAGTTCTGGGATTACAGGCATATTCCACCATTCCCAGCGACCCCTAAATCTTAATGGGTTAAAGCATCACACAATTATTTCCAACAGTCCTGGCATCCTGCTGGGAAGTTCTGGACTGGACACATTTTCCTGGGACTCACTGGTCTAGGATGGCCTCCTGTCTATCTGGTCCGCTGGGGAGGGTTCAGTTTTGGCTCCTGTGACCTCACAGGCACACAGGCAGCTATGGCTCTGTGTAAAAGTGCAGGCAGAGATTTCCAAGCCACTGCTTGCACTATGTTCATTACTGTCGCCATTGGCCAAAGCAAGGCTCATGGGCATGACCAGAGTCAGGGAAGAAGCCATCATGGGCACTGACAGAGGAGAACAATGTGTGATCTTTGGTACAATTCCAGCAGCAGGGACCTACCTCTAACAGGTAGGTGTTGTGATGATCGCTATTGGTCAGGTGGGGAAACTAAGGCATGGAGAAGGACAGTGTCTCTCTGCACAGCACACTGGAAGACAGAGGCAGAACAGGGAGTTTCCAAACCCTGTGGTATCCTGACCTTACTCCACTGTTTAAGGCAGGCCTTGGTTTTTCTCTCTCTGATGTACAACAAGCTGTTCCAATAATCTCTCTTGCAATAAGGAAAATGTAACAGCGAGACATTTGTTGTGCAGAATTAGTGAGTCCCATTTCCTGCACGGAGTGCTGACCTGGGATAATTGCCTTTATGCACAGAAAAATAAGAGAGGGACCCGAAAGCGCTTTCCCGAGCCCAGAAAGGTTGCCTTCTTTAAAAAATCAATTACCTATTCCCACTTCAGAGAAAACACTTCACAGATGCATTTTACATTCTAAGTAGAATCCAACGTTCCCAGTTGAAATCTACCTGAAAATTCTTTTCAGGGACTGAGAGGCCAGACAGAAGCCCTCAATTACCTTGGCTATCGACATTTCAGGTAGTGGACGAAGTGGCCGTCTGGATAATGAACTGCTTTTTTGCATCCAGATGTAGATGGAAGTGTATAAATAAGCCTCGGATTTGGTTTCTCCTCCCCCTGCCTGGTATGCTTTCGACCTGGGTGTCCCAAATACACACTTGCGGCTGCAAGGAAGAGGCACCAAAGGTGCTCTCCTCCTCCGGGTCTGCCACCCAAGTGCTCTGGCGTCAGAAACCCAATCCTGATCTTTGTCCTGCCACTTTCTCCTTGTGTGAAGCTGGCTAATGATTCAGCTGCTCTGGCCTTGGCTGATCTGGCCATCTGTAGCATAAGAACAGGAACAGCACATCACGGAGTTGACGCTTGCGACCGTGTTGTGATGGACAGTTCCAAGGACCAGGGAATGGTCCAGTACTTTCTCTGCCAAGTGGAGGGTTACCCCAGCTCCACTACTTGGTGGCTGGTTGACTGTGGCTTCACACTCTTGGTTTTCTCACCTACACAGTGGGGTTACCCACAGTGTCTCCCTCAACAGAGTCAGGGCCAGGAGTGATGAGTGAGTGGCTGCCAAGTACATGGGGAGACACACGGCATCCTTGCCTGGGAGGAGTAGGCAGGAGGGTGAGGGCAAGAGGCAGGAAGCGACACTCTCACCCTGCTGGGTTTGGAGTGGTCCGGGGTAAGTGAGTGGAGAAATGGACGTCCATGAGTGGGGGCTAAGGCACAGCTGGGTAACGGGCCGGAGGTGTCGTTGGCACTGTGGCGGGATGGGGAAGTGATGGGCAGCCCTGTGGGGGGAAGAGCCAAGATGCTGCTCAGGGTGGAGGGGAACGCTGGTCTGGGCCTGAACCTCCCCATGAAGAGGTCAGCCCTACCCCTGTAGAGATGGTCCTGACGGAACTAGCTTCCCTGGCCCACATCAGCCTCCCTCACTGAGCATCAGTGACTCTGTGTCTGGAATGAGGACAGAGACATGCCTTCAGGGGCGCTTTGGGGTGTGAGAGGCTTAAGGAGGTGTGGCCATGACCCAGAGGAGCTGAGTCAGGAAACCACTCCCCCTCCCACCCCCCTGCTCCCGCCACCATCCATCAGCCTGTCTGGTGACTTCTCCCTGCTCCAGCCTCGTGGGCCACTTCTCTCGCTGTGGCCCCTACCACCTGGTCCAATAGCCACCACCTCTTCCAAGGTTACAGTGTTGGCTCCCTAGTTCACCTCCCACTTCTCCAGTGGTCTTCACCCCAAATCTATTTCTACCCCAGAAGCTGAGGGACCCTTGGTAAATAGAAGCCAAACCTTGTCACTCTACGGAAAACCTTCCACGGCCTACCCCAGGCACTCGGAGGAAGAGACAAAGATGTCACAGTGGCCTACAGCCCACATAACCTGCTGTCTGCAATGTCATCTCCCCTCTTGCTTCCCCAGGTGCACCCACACCTTCTTCTCAGAGCCTTGGACTTGTTGTTCTCCTCCTCAGCCACTGCCAGGTTCACACCCACCCTCCCCTGTTCCCTGCTCAAAGGTCGCCTCTGCACAGAAGCCACCCTGACTTCAGACCCACCTTTCCCCATAATCCTGACTTCTCTGTCCTTAAAGTTCTCACTGTCTGATATATACTTTTGTTTATTCATGTTTGTCTCCCTGCCCTGAATTTTAGGTGCCAATAGAATAGAAACCGAAGGGATGGTGATCCCAGGTCCTCAGCAATTGGCATGGGCATAGGCCTGGGCATGGCTTAGCTCAGAGTGGCTGTGGCTGTAGCAGCTGTTGAGGAGCTGGGTTCCTGCTGTACACAGTTCCCCCAAAACACTGGGGCTGGTTACTGGCAGGACTGCCCTGAGCCACCCTGTGCATGAGGAAGCCTGAGGTGGCCATGTTGAGAGTCTCAAGCAGGAAAGGGCAGAAGGCAGGCAGGCAGTGCCCAAGGCAGCACCTGGGGCCGCAGTGTGTGCAGACAGGGGGACAGGTCCCCAGTGCCTGGGTGGGGCTGAGGCCTTGGGGTCACAGTGTCAGAGACATACCAGGGACTGGCTCCTCCCAGGGCCCAAATGCCACCCATGCTCGCTCTTTCAGAGCCAGTGGGCCGGCTGAATGGGCACTGGGCCCTGTCAGGGCAATCAGGAAGCACAAAGCTGATGGGCTGGCAGCTGGGACATGGCCTGGGCAGGTTTCTCAGGGCAAACGTGGGATGGAAGCCTGCCGGCCCCTCTCACCCACAGCGGCCAGTTATGTAACGTGTTGATGCTGCGAGCGGCATCCACCCAGCACTCTGCTTCTCCCCAGGAAATGAGACTCAGGAGGATGACCCAGATGGCTGGATGCTTCTCAGCCTGCCCAGCGCGCGCACACACACACACGCACACGGGCATTCACACACATGCATTCATGCATGCCACTGTCCACAGGAAAGCAGAAGTCTGGCCTTGGAGCCACTCACTCAAGAATCCTTTACTGAGCAACTACTACACGGCTGGGAATGGCAGAAGAGGGTGACAGAAATGATCGTTCTTGGGGCGCTGGGAGCTCATGAGAGAGACAAGTGGCACAGGTGGTACACTAGATGGTGGTGACGTGTGCTCTGGAGGAAAGTAAAACCCAAAATGTCAGGAGGACAGGAAAGCATGTGGGTGGGCAAACACCAGGGCAGGGGCGGGGAGGCATTTTGGGAGTGTGGACAGGTGCAAAGGCCAGAGGTCGAGCGTGTGGCCTCAAAATAACACAAAGCTGGTGAGGCTGGGATGGTGTGAGTGAGACAGGACTGCAGATGAGCAGGAGGGGGCAGCAGATGGCGGCCTTTGTCTTCATGGTCAGGACTTCCATTTCACCCTCAGCGCAAGGGACGCATGGCAAGGTGTGAGCACACAGTTGGAAAGGCAAGTGTAAGCGTGGCCAGTCCGCACGCGGTGCATGGCTGTGTCCTTATGACACAGAGCTGGAGCCATAGCGGGGAGTTAGCTCATCGACCACCTGCGGGCAGATGACTCCCCTGCTGTGTTCCTGCTCCCCACACCTCGCCTGTGTCTCCCTTCTGAGACTCACCAAAGGCAGCTCTAGGAGCAAGAGGCAGGAGGATGGCAGGCAGGAGGAGATGCTCTCTGCCCTCAATGAGCCAGGCCTGTGGGGAGGCAACTGCCTGGCAGGCAAAGGTCCTGGCCCCTCCAACTGTTCATTTAAGTATTTGTTTTCATTTTTGTTGTTATTGTTGTTCTGAGACAGGGTCTCACTGTATAGCGCAGGCTGGGCTCGAACTCAAGGCAGTTCTACTTCAGCCTCCTGAGTGCTCGGATTACCAGTGCATGCCATTACAACTGGCTTCATTTGAATATTTTCATATTGACCAAGAAGTTAAAAAAGTCATACAATAAAGATCCACATGACTGCCACTGAGGCTCTCCAGTTGCTAGCATTTTCCCACATTTGTATTTCTTTCCCTTTTCTTTCTCTAGACAGACATATGACAGACAGATGACGGACAGGTAACAGACATCTGTCCTCTATAAGAGGTATAGGTGTATATAACACTTCACTCCAAAATACAGTTGTGTATATCCAAGCAAGGACATTCTCCTATACAACAGAAATACTGAAAACATCAAATCACTGTGACAACAGTATCATCAAGACTCTAAGTTCCCCCAAATGTCTTGATAATGTCTTGATAATGCCTGATGCTGTTTTATTTGTGCTGTATTCAGGCAAGGATTGATTGTTAGCAAGGATGAGACTCCTTGATTGGTATACTCCTTCAGTATCTGAGCCAGCACGGCAAGGTGCAGCTGCACCATCCTCCTGCCTATTTTTCTTCCCTGACATTGACATTTTAAAGAGAGACAGCCCAGCTGTACTGTAAAATGCCACCTCAATTTGGGCATACCTAATTGTTTCCTCATGATTAGTTTCTGGCTGGCCATTCTGGGCAATAACCTCAGAGGTGACATTGCCCCCTCCCGACTGCCATTATGTAAGGAGGGCACTGTGCCAATTCATCCTATCACCCGAGATGCTCCGTGTGATCATCTGATTAAAGTGCATCCATTATAATGTGGGTGCCTTTTATAAATAATAACTCATGTGTGTGATGTATTATGATAATGGAGACACGAATATCTTGCTCCCTTGTAAGTTTTCACAGAGTGATTTTAGCCGCTGTTGATACCTTGTCTGAATCAATTATTGCACTGGTGGCTACAAAAGATATTTTCCTAATTTTATTGTTCTTCCTACACCGTTCTGTAAAGTTTTTCCCTCTCTCCTTGCTCCTCCCCACTTTTTAGAGTATCACCACATACTTACAGACTTTTAAATTATTATTGCTCAATGTGTTATAAACCCATTGTCGCTGTTCTTTTAGGATGTTCCAATTGTTCCAAACTGGCTTGGTGGAGTCCTTTCAAGCTGACGTCTGTGTCCCCCTTCCCTTAAATTTTTTTTTTTTATTGAGGCACAGCTGACATACAACAAAGTGCCTGTATTTGAAGTGTATAACTTAATAAGGTTTGACATACTACACGTCCATGAAGACACCACTGTATTTGAAAGGCATATCCGTCACAGCCAAGATCTCCACCTGTGTCCCGGTAATCCTCCCTCCAGCCCTTCACTGCCCTCAAGCAAACACCGATCTTCCTCCAGTTCCCATAGACTAGTCTGGATTCTCTAGTTTTACAGGAGTAGAATCATACAGTTAGTGCTTTTTGAATCTAGTCCTTTCGCTCAGCATAACTGCTTCGCTGTTACCCTGTTATTGTGTGTATCCTTTCTGCTGCTGAATCACAGCCTTCCATTGTATGGACATACCACAGTGTGTTTATTTGTGTTGATTTCCTGAATGACATTGGGTTGCTGTTAATTTGGTGCTATCACAAATAAAGCTGTTACGAACATTTATATAAATATTTGTAGGGACAAAGGCTTCCTTCTCTCTTGGGTGAATACCTAGAGGTGGGATGTCTGGATTGAGTTTTAAGAAACTGACAATGTATTTCCAAAGTGGTAATACCATTTTCTTCCCTGCCAGCAACATATAAAAGTTCCAGTTCCTCCACATATTTCCCAGTACTGGCATGGTTGGTCTCTTACGTTTTAACCACTGTATTTGATGCATTGTAGTATCTTATTGGGGCTTTAATTTTCAAATTTAAATTTTAAAGATGTTTAAATATAATTTTTCTTAAAGGCAAACAAATGGTGCAGGCATCTTTTTATGTGCTTTTTCATGTGTTCGTCTTCCTTAATAATATGTCTATTCAAGTCTCTTGCCAGTTTGGGGGAGGGAAGGCTTATTGTTCAATTTTTAGAGTCCTTTGTATTCTGGATCCAAATGTTTATTATTTACATTCTTGGCAAGGAACATTTTCTGTCTGTGTTTTATCTCTTCGTTCTTGTAGCATCTCTTGAGGTTCAGAAATTTAAATTTGGATATGATTTGATATATTCACTTATTCTTTTTATAAATCATGCTTTGGTATCATATCTAAGAGATATTTGTTTAATCTCATGCCATAAAAATGCCCCCCCCATGGTTTCTCCTAGAAGTTTTATCATCTGGGGCTTTACATTTGGGTCTACAGTCTATTATTGATTTAACTTTGGCATATTATCTGGTTGTACTAGCACTGTTTGTTAAAAGGCTGTCCTTTTACACTGCATTGCTTTTCCATCTTTGTTAAAACTGTCGTCCATATATATGTGGGTCTATTTTTGAATACCGTCTTCTGTTCCATTGATCTAGATACATATCTTTATGCCAATACCATACTATTCTGGTTAATGCTGCTTCTCAGTGCTTCTGGAAATCAGGTAGTGTTAGTTCTTTAACTTTGATCTTTTCCAGAGTTGTTTTGGCCATTTGGGGTGGAGAGAATTGCCATAGTAAAATACCGAATTTTCTCATTATTTATGGGAGTTATGTTTTATAGTTTCTCCATGAACAATGAATTAGCAAATATTGAACCATTGGTCCCAAGTGAAATAGAGTGTTAAGTGCCTACAAGCCTCTGGGGACAACAGTCTCATGAGCTGATCAACATTACTTTGTTTTATGCGTGCTTCTGTTTGAAGGACCTTATGTAATATCTGTTGTGATTCATTCACATTAAATCCAAAAGCAACAGCATCATAACTCATGCGTGAACAAAGCTTATCTAACATGGGTGTTTTCTCTGTAAGGTTTGTTGCAGCCGGCATGCACACAGAAGCAGTAGGTAACACTTCCCCACCATATGTGGGCACTTATTTATTTATTTAGCATCTACATATAGTGTCGCTATGTAGTCCAGGCTGACCTCGAGCTCATTTTGTAGCGTAGGCTGGCCTTGAACTTGCAACAATCCTCCTGCCTCAGCCTTCCTAGTGCTGGGATTACAGGCATGTCACCAACACCAGCTTGGAGACCAGTTTAAAACTACCAGTAAAAAGCACAAACGTAAAAACTGTGGCTCTCAAGACTGAAAAGGACGTTTATTTATGGTATGAGAGTGAAAACAAAAAGGTAAGGCATTGCCTTTTTGGACATTAGCCGTTAATGTGCGTATTAGGCCACTCAAATTTTTCTTCTGCCCTGCACATGTCCATGAAAGACTGAAACAGTGCCAAGGCTGTTGACTTTGGGCTTATAAGTAAATTTTCTTTCAAAAGTGTTTTCTCTAGTTCTGTGAGGTGTACTAGTGGTGTTTTGATTGGGACTGCATTAAATCTGTATAGCGGTTTGGAAGTATGGCCATTTTCACTGCATTGGTTCATCCTATCCAAGAGTAAGGAATATCTTTCCATTTTTGATATCCTTTTTTTATCTTTTTTAGGGTACTGTAATTTTCACTGTACAGAAAATTTACATCCTTTCTTAGACTGATTCCTAAGTATTTCATTCTTTTAGATGCTATTTTGAAGGGTATGTGTTCCCTAATTTCTCTTTCTGTGAGTCTGTTGCTTGTGTATGGAATGCTATTGATTTTTGCAGGGGAGTGTGTTTTTTTTTTTTTTTTGGTACTGGGAACCGAACTCAGGACCTTGTGCTTGCCAGGCAGGCATTGTGTGCCATGAAGCTACATCCCCAGCCCTGCTATTGATTTTTGAATGTTGACTTTGTATCCTGCTACACTACTGAATTTGGATATTAAATCTACAAGTTTTTTGGTGGTGTTTTGGGAGTCATCCACAAATAATGATAATTTAACTTCTTCCTTTCCTAGCTTTATTTCTTTTATTTTTTCCCTTACCTAATTGCTCTGGCTAATGTTTCCAGAACTATACTGAGTGGTGATAATGGACATCCTCATCTTGTTCCTGATTTTAGAGTGAAAGCTTTCAGTTTTTGACCATTTAATATGATGTTAGCTGTTGGTTTGTTTTAGATGTCTTTTATAAGATTGAGGTAAAGATCATCTACTCCAATTTTCTATAAGGTTTTTAATCATGAATGAGTGTTGGACTTTGTCAAAATTCCTTAAAAAACTGGGATTAGAGGTCCCATTCAACCCAGCTGTTCCCTTTCTGGTTATCTTCTCAGCAGAATTAAAAACATCATACCACAGCAATATATGCACACCCATGTTTATAGCAGCACAATTTATAATAGCTAAATCTTGGAAACAACCCAAATGTCCATCAACTAAATAATAAAAAAGATTTGGGGTTTTAACATAATGGAGTACTACTCAGGCATGAAGAAGGATAAATTGGAGACTTTTATAGGTAAATGGATGCAACTTGAGACTATACATATAAATGAAATAAATCAGACCCAAATGTGTAAACATTGTATTGTCTCACTAGTGTGAGAAACTGAGCAAATAAATAAGATCCAAAATGTGCAATAGATATTGTGAATTGGAAATAAACTGTTCAAAAGAAAAGACAAACTGTGATGGGGGAAGGGAGAGAGGAAGGAAGGGAAAAAGGAAAAATATATTTATACACAAGATAGTTAAGATAGTTATACAGCTAGTTTCTCTTTTATTTTAAAGAGAAAAAAATAACAATATTTATTGGGCTGCTGTTTGTCACTTGCTGCTTGCTGCTTTTCTACCTTCTGCCTGTCATTAACTGTTTCTCCTCTGTGCCGCCCCTCTGCCATGCTACTTTGCCTTAGAGCCAGCCAACTATGACCTGAAACCTTTACAAACTGAGTTCATTGAAAAGAAAGGTTTGTTTAAGCAGTATTTTTGTTTTTGTGGGTTTGGGTTTTTCTTTTCTTTTTTTTTTTTTTTTTTTTTTTGAGACAGGGTCTCGCTATGCAGTTCAGGTTGTCCTTGAGCTCACTTTGTAGCCCAGGCTGGTCTTGAACCTGCAACAATCCTCCTGGCTCAGCTTCCTGAGTGCTGGGATTACAGGTGTGTGCCACCACACCCAGCTAAGACAGGTTTGTAATAATATTATTTGGACAAGATATCATGGCTATATCTTGTACTCTGAATAACTACTATGAAGACAACAATATGGAATATATTAACTATTGCAATTCTACTAACCTGTTTCAAAACTGTTTTATTGTTATTTTTATTTCTGTTTAAAAAAAGAATTTAAAAAAAGAAATGTTTTGTAGCATTCACTTTTCATATCTTTCATATCTTTTGCCAGATTTATCCATATGTAGTTCATATTTTTGATGTGAGTGCTATTATTTTGTTTCCAGTATTTCGATTCACAATTAGTCCTTGCCAGCACAGAGACATAACGATTGTTGTATATTGATCTTGTATCTAGCAACTTGCTAAGCTCAATTCTAGTAGCTGCTTTTGTAATTCCACAGGATTTCTACATCAGTGACTGTCATCTGTAAATAAAGGCAATTTTACTTCCATCTCGTGGCTTTTATTTCTTTAATTTTCTTTCTTGCCTGATTGTATTAGCTAGAAACTAGTACAATATTGAATGGTAACAGTGGACAGCCTGTCTTTTTCCTGATGTTAGAGGAAGAGTACAGTCTGTCATCATTACACATGTTATTCAGGCCTGGTGTGTCATGGCTTGTATCTAAACGTCCCTTCCCAAGCCTCATGTGGTCATAGGTGGGGCTTTTTGGAGGTGGCTGGATGCAGAGTATGAGATGCTGATATCAAGGATGCGATGCTGGGACTGATTCACGGTGCGATGTTGGGATTCAGGCTGCCCCAGCCCGGGTGCGAGTGCTACCTGCTCTGTGGGTAGGCCGCCTGGGCGGCCTGTAAGGGATAGAAAGAGGACTGCCGCTGTCACTTGCTGCTTGCTCCTTTTGCTGCTTTCTCTCTGCCGTGAACTGTTTCTTCTCTGTGCTGGCCCTCTGGCATGCTACTCTGCCTCAGAGCCAGCCATCTATGAACTGAAACTTCTATCAACTGTGAGGCATAACAAACCTTTCCTCCTTTAATTTTGGGTGTTGAGTATTTTGTCTCAGCAACAAGAAATGTAACCAAGATTACAGTGTGAGCCTGTAATCTCAGGTAGTTGGGAGGCTGAGACAGGAGGATGGCAAATTGAAGGCCACCCTGGGATACTTAAGGACACCCTCCCTGCCTTAAAATAAAAAGACCTGGGGATATAGAACAAGCTAGAGCACCTCTGGGTTGAAGCTCCTGTATTACACACACACCTAAAAGGAATGACATTGTAGTGTTTTCATAAATGTTTGAGGATGGACAAACTTGGAAGGGGTTCAAACCTCACTGGAAAAGGTGTAGTTTCATTCACTAGAGAGCAGAGAAGTTGGTTGTTTAGCCAGGCTGGGGGTGTTCTGAAGCTGCTTGCTGGCAAATAATACGTAGCCCTCCAGAGTATGGGTGAGGAATCAAGCCTTCAGCAACCAGTGTCCTGGGCATATAGTGTCATGGGCATGCAACAGAGCATGGGCACTGTGCAGACAGGAGGCCTTCAAATGACCTCAGCCGCATATGGGCTAGTGGAAGGACACACTATGGGTATGTGAGACTCCAGGTCATGGGCAGCTATGTGCAGGCTGTAGAACGACATTGGTTTTGAGAGAACTATACACAGGATACTGCTGGGCTAAGCCTGCAAGTTTGGAGACAGGTCATGTTCTGGGCCCGTGGGCTGGGTAAGATCACCACAGCCCTCCCGCCCTGCCCCCATGTCCTTGCACTGTCCTTCAGTGAGAGCTTATAATCATGCTCAATTTTAAGAAGAAAACTTTAAGGAATTCCGTTGCTTACTACCAAGTACATACTGGAAATTCACTTGGAACTGAGATGAAATAAATGCATAACTGACCCAGATGGGTAGGCTTGTTATTTTAGCTGCTCTCCAAAGCTGGCTGGCAGGACTTGGGTGGGGGTGTGTCTGAGGGTCTCACTAAAACATTCCTGGGAAGCAAGTTTGGGGCCCTGAGAGCAGAGAATTGGCTAGGTTCTGGGCTGCAGGCAACTGGCCCAACTCTGCAGGCATCCACGTCTAATGATCTTTTGCTCCCAGATTAGTGTTCATCTGATGACCCAGAAAAATACAGCTCTGCTTTTCCATGCTAGAATTGGGCAGCCTTTTCTCCCAGCACCCACCCCCGGGTCTGCCTGAACTGCCTGTCCAGAACACAGATACCTACAGGCTGCATCCCAACCACAAGAGGGGTTCAGACCCCATGTCCCCATGCCCTTTAGATCCATTTCTCCTGGAATGGAAGCTCTCAGAATCTCCCACACCTGACTCCACTGCCTGCCTCAACTCTTCTAATGTTGGCATCCCATGCCCAGAGCATGGCACACAGTGGGGCCTCAGGGAACATTCATTCATACAATTAGGGAACAGAGGTTTGTGCGTATTTTGTTCTTGAACCTCAGTGCCCAGCAGAGGAGCACTCAGTGGGGCTCCTCAATGCTCAGGAAGGAAGGAAAGCAAAGTGCATGTAAGAAGCTGTCTGGGCCCACTGAATGGCTCAGAGACTTTCTCCCGGTGTTCAAGGAACTTCAGATGTATTAATTCATTTATCCTTAGATAATCCTGTAATAGTGTTCACATCATCTTCTCCAGAAAGATTTGTTACCCAGGATCACATAAGAAGCGGCAGGTCTAGGATTTTAACTCAGGCATTGTCCCATCCTTGATAAAGTTCCATTCTTGATAAAGTCACACTGGCTCCTCTCCAGCTAGAAGGAAAAGCTAATTTAGTTATTCTCCTTCTCCATTAAAAACAAAACAACAACAAAAAAAACAATCTAGGTCTGCAGGGCCATTATTAGTAATAGTAGCAATGAACCTTTATCAGAATGAGCCAGGGGGCCTTGATGTGATGGAGTAGTTGTCCACCCTGAGAACTAGTGTCCCCTCCATCTTAATACAGAGAGCTGATTGCCTCTTTTACTTCTAAGCTTCCTTGGCACCAGACGCAGCCATGTAACCAAGTTCTAGCCAACAAGGTACAAGTGGAAGTGTGGTGTGTGCCTTAATGGAAGGTTCCTTAAAGACAAGGGCCAGGGTCTCTCCTCCTTGCCTTTTTGCTGCTATTAGGGATGAAGACGAGATACTTAAAGCCCCAGCAGCCAACCTGGACCAGGAGGCGACCTCTGAAATGTAAGTTACTTGCTGCAGACAAGGAGATGGGGTCCCCGCTCACTCTATGTAATCTACATGGTAGCCCTTCTCTCATCTTGTTTCAGGTGAAGGAGAAACCAGATTCTGTCTTGCTCCAGCAGGTGCTGTTTAGGGTCCCCGGTTTCTGTAGCAGTACCTGATCCTCACAGACACAGACTAAAGTTATTATCCTCGTTTTATGTAGAAGAAAGCTGAGTCCTAAAAAGGTACGGCAACCTGATTTGGCCCTGGGGACCCGCACGGTTGAGCCTGTGTTGGGAACCACTGAACTGCGGGTGCCTCCCAGCAGAAGGCTAATTGTGTGTGCTGGGCACTGGATAAACACCGGCTGGAGGCCGGCCCGGCCCTGAGGATGCGGGAAGCAGGAATGCACAGGTTCTGGCAGTGTCCTTGCTCTGCTGGCTGGGCAACTGTTCTCTGTTCTTACCACATTTGAGTTGTCTGGGCCTAGGCCCTACAGAGTTTTTGGCAGGAGACCCAGACCACGGTTATTAAATTCTTCATATTCTGGTCTATCCCTCAAGGAACCAGTAGACCAAGCAGGAGCAATTATTTAAGGCTTTTGCAAGAGGAAGTGACTCCAGCCCCATTTGAGAGAGGATGGGACAGCTAAGTCCCACAAATGGAATCAGCATCTTAGATCTCCAAAGTAGACCTTGGCAGTGTGTTCCAAAGTGACCTCTTATTTTTCCCCAAACATTACTATTGGGAGGTGTTGGTAGGTGTTCAGTGTGGAAGCAACAGGGACTCAAGGAGCTTGAGAAATAGCTCTCATTACAGGACTTTGCAGAGTTTTGATCATGGACTGGGACATTCTGGGAAGAAGATAAAAGACACACTTTCCTTATTATTTGAAGTTAAGAGCCCTTGTATTTGAGGAGAATCTCACTGGATGTCTTTCTCCTTTAAAAAGACTATCAACTCTAGCACTTATGGATAACTTACTGTTTTGTTATATATATTCATATATAATCTCATTCATTCTCAAAAAAGATTAAGTGGTATTGTTGCCATTTTGAAGATGAAGAAACTGAGGTTCAGAGAGTAACATGCCCAAGTTCACAAGACTCTGTGATAAAAAGCAGTAAGTAATCTGAACCCCTCCAGTCCCAGAATCTACAACATTATTAGGCCCAGAGAGAGAGCACGTCATAACCCACAGTGGACAGGAGGTCATTGTGGATCTGGATACGGGTATCTTGACTCCTAGTCCAGTTGCTTTTTCATACTTTGCTGCTTCTAGACCCACGATGGTGTCAGATGGTGGGTGGGTGACATCCACGCCCTACTCTGCATTTCTGAGGACCACCTGGAGAAGCAGCAGAACCTCTGAGCCTGATCCTGCCCATCACTAATGCACATGCGCGCGCGCACACACACACACACATACACACACACACACACACACACACACACACACGCACGCACACAGCCTCTTCACCCCTATGGACCTAATGTGGGGCCAAGTTCCCGAGTTGGCCCAATTTATTTACTTATTTAGTTTTTTATTGATCATTTTTATTGTTTTTTAGGCCCAATTTTTTTAGTCTCAATTTCGTTAATTCCCACTCTGTCTTCTTGGTTTCAGACTTGGAATGTTCTTATCTTCCTAGTATCTTGAGGTGTATTATGTTATCTATTTGGGATTTTATTTGTTTTGTTTTGAGACACAGTCTTATTATATATTCCATGCTGACCTTGATCTCATATGTAGCCAAGGCTGGCCTCAACTTCAGGCAGTCACTCTGCCTCAGCCTTCTGAATGTTCAGGTTACAGACAGGCCTTACCTATGCTCTATTCCCTCTCAGATCTGCTTGGATTATGTCCCATGGTTTCTGGTATTTTTGTTTGTTTTGTTGGTATGGGGAATCGAACTCATGATCTCAGGCTTGCCAGTCAAGCACTTATGCCACTGAGCTACATCCCCAGCCCCAGTTTCTAGTATGTTATGCTTCCATTGTCATTGAGTCTAGGAATTTTTTCTTCCCTGATTTCTTTTGTAAGCTACTGGTTGATTATTCATTATCTCCATGTGATTTCATGGTTTCTGTGGTTTTGTTTTTTGTTGTTGTTGTTGTTTTTGTTGTTGTTGCTTTTTAGCTTCATTCCATTAGTATGCAGGAGAGTATTTCAATTCGTTTGTATTCATTTATGCATACTTTATAGCCTAAGATATTGTCTATTTTAGAAAAGTTCTGTATGCTATTGACAAAATTTATATTCTGTTGTTGTTGGATAAACCACTGTATGTATCCATTCAGTCCATTTGTTCAGCGGTGTGGTTAATGTTTCTTTGCTGACTGGTTGACCTGTCTAATTGTGAGAGTAGGGTACTGAAATCCTCTATTGTGATTGCACTGGTGTCCGTTTTTTGTTTTGTTTTGTTTTGTTTTGGAGACAGGGTCTCCCTATATAGTTCAGACCGGCCTTGAGCTCACTTTGTAGCCCAGGCTGGTCTCGAACTTGAAATGATCCTCCTACCTCGATCTCCTGAGTGCTGGGATTATAGGCGTGTGTCACCATGCCCAGGTGTTTAGTTTTGTTGAGACAGGCTCTTGTCATGCAGCCCCGGCTGGCCTCAAACTCATGGCAGTCCTCCTCCCTCAGTCTCCTTCTCTCTGAGACAGGGATTATAGACCATGCCCAGCTCTTTTCTTTTTAAATCCAGTAATTGATTTTTTTTTTTTTTATGAAGCTGGGTACACCAACATTTGGTACACAGATATTTACAATTGTTATCTCATCCTGTGGAATTGTTCCCTTCACCAGTAATATAGTGGTCATCTTTGTCTCTTCTAATCAGTTTTGGTTTGATGTCTGCTGTGTCTGAAAATAAGACAGCCACTCCTGCTTGTTGGGAGGCTCCGGTTGAACGGTGTATGGTTTTCCATGCTTTCCTCTTCAGTCCGTGTACTTCATTTTGGATGAAGTGTGTCTCCTGTTATACAGTTTAAAACATCTTTTAGATGACTGAACCTATGCAAGAGAGGGTATGGTTCTTCATCCAGTGGCGTATGGGTGCTTCATCGGGCACTTTGTTTGATAGCTCCAAGCACAATGTTAATCTCATCTTGAATGATGTAAATATTCTTATCCACCCTCCTGACAAACCTGTCAGCAGATCCAACATGGCGGGGCCTAGTCCCAGGACCAGCGGCCATGGCTCATGTTGGCTGCACCCCTGGAGGCGGCTCCCAGTGGCTACACTGCAAGGATGGCAGATGGGAGGAGGAAACGAGTCTGTTTTCAGGAAGGGAAGGCTGAAGTCGGAACGGACTCGCACAGCTCGCCAGAATGGGTCGGCCAGGCCAGGTGGTGGAACGGGCTACCTTGAGGTGGCCCAATTTATCACAGGCTGCACTGTCCACTGCAGGCTCTGCTAACAGCAGTGCTAGACCACTCTAGTGAGCAGTTTTATGTTGTAACAGAATACTATTCTGTGGCACTCTGGTGAAAATTAGATAAAATCCACGGCAGTGTCCATAGATGAAGTTCTCTTGGGCACAGCCGCTCGTTTGTTTGCATATTCTCAATGGCTGAATTCCAGCAGCAGAGCTGAGTAGCTGCAATGGGCCTGCAAAGCCTGACATATTTACTCTTTGGACCTTGACAGAAAAAGTTTGCTGATTCTTGATCCAGATGAAAGAAATCAAACTCCATTATCCCCATCTGATGATTTCCTTCTCCAGTAGCTTTCACCCCTGCTTAGGGGCTATAGGGAATGAGCAGCCTGTGACTAAACCTCAGGAATGGAGGGAGCTGCAGGCCAGGCAGGAGCTGCGCCAGGGCTCTTGTCCCTGCTGTCCTCTGCCCTGTGGGGCCCGAGTAAGTTCCCGCCACTGGGCCATGGGCTATGCGGACTGAACTGGCTCTCTTCCATCTACTCGGAGACCTATCTACATCTACCTCTCCCTAGGTTATGTATACACACCGTATGTGTCTGCTAGTGATAAATACTACAAAGAGAAGTGTGTGAACGAGATAGTGGTAATGCATGGCATTCAGGGCCAGGGAAGGTCTCTCAGGTGCTATGAGCAGAGACCTATCTGAAGCAGTGAAGTAGCGACGCATTTCAGGCATCGCCAATATGCCCCAATACCCCGGATGGGACCTTCTTCTGTGCATGAAAGCCAAGACGGCTTGGGCCAGAGGGTGGGTGCTAGGTGGCAGGTGAGCCTGAAGCATAAGCAAGGGCAGAGAGAGAACAAGCACAGGTGTCTGGATGATGCTTTAAGTGCAGTGAAGTCTGTGGAGTGGCTTGGGTCACAGCATGACCAACTGTTCTACAGATTTCAAAGAAAAACTGTGGAGACTGGACCACTGGACCTCCAGTGGGTCCTCAGGCAGGACTGCCTTGAATCAAAGACCTCTGGGAGACTCAGAGGCGGCTGTGCTCACTTGTTTGCATATAGAAAAAGCTGAGGCCAAGCTGCTACCTATGAAACTAGGCAGTAAGCAGGCTGCTGAAGGGGCCTGGCCGGGGAAGGACAGCTCAGGCCAGGCAGAGCATGGACTCAGGGTGGTCCTTCAGACCTCCTCTCCCCTAGAAAGTCTCACCTTTCCTTCCCATGTCATCCTCTTCAGTCCCCTCTCCTCAGACCAGCTGCCACTGACACACCTGTCTTCACGTCCCTCTTCAGCCAGGAACTCCTGGCTGACACGGAGCAGGCAGCTGGGAGCAGGTATTTATCAAAATAACCAGAAGCTGGGGCTGGAAGGAACCCAAGAGTGGGCTGTGTGGGAATTCCTAAGGGCCATTCCACCGGCATAGTTTTCTAGATCTCTTAAGGGTCTGGATGACACCACTCATCCTTGTGGAGCCTGGCACTCAACATTCAGCACTCAACAGCCATACCCCATGGTGGTTCCACATCACCCAGACCCGAGCGCAGCAGTGTGCGCGCCTTCAGGCCGCTCCACTTTGGAGCCCTGTCCAACCCCCACAGTGCCTGGGACGCTGGGGCAGGTGCAAATGCTCCCTGAAGGGGTGCGGGGTGCCCACCATCCCATGGACTGCATAGTTACTACTGTGGATGAGAGAATTTAGTCAAGAAGTCAGTCTGCCTCAAGATCAAGGGCTGCTTCACAGTAGAGGAGTCTGCATTGGTGCTGTTAGGCAGACATGGTGTCCCTCACACTTGCTTGATTAATCAGTGACTAAACTGACCATCTAAAGAATTGATAAGCTTTTCTTCCCAATTCACCATTACTACTACAATGGAGCACACACCTACAAACTACAACCACTTTACACCCACCAGCTTGACTAATAAAAGAGTTTATGGCAAAAGCACTGTTGGTAGGAATGTACAATGGAGAAAACGTGGCTAAAACACAAAAGTGACCAAGATAGGGGTATAGCTTAGTGGTACAGCGCCTGCCTGGCAAGTGTAATGTCCTGAGTTTGATTCCCAGTACCAAAAAAGACAAACAAACCCAAAACAAAAAATAAAAGTGACCAAGTAACTCAGCAATTCCACTGGTTGGTTGAAAACATAAGTCCACAAAAACAGACAAATGTAATATACCAATACGATTCATAATAGCCAAGAACTGAACAGTCCAAAATGTGACATTCATACAGTGGAATAATATTTAGCAATAAAAAGAAATGAAAACTGGGTGTTGTAGCACATGCCTGCCATCTTGGCACTCAGGAGGCTTAGGCAGGAGGACCACCTCAATTTCACGTGCAGCCTGGGCTACATAGTGAGTCAAGGATAGCCTGAACTACATAGCAAGACTGTCTCAACATTATAACTAAATGAAAGAATCTAGCTATAAAAGGCTACATGTTGTATGATTCCATTTATAGGCAGTCTCAAAATGGCAAGTCTAGAGGCACAAAGATCAGTGGTTGGTGGGGCTACAAGCATGAATGTGTAGGGTGGTGGGCTACACACTTTAGAAGTGTCTGCTAATGGACATGGGTTTAAGGTGATAAAAATGTTTTGTAATGGCTGCACAGCCGAATCCAACATTTCTAGAGCAAATTATCTCACTGAACCTGTTAATCTGAAGCCAAACTTGCCTCAAGGTCCAAGTTACTGTCCAGGGTAAGGTCAGAATTCTTTGCAGGAAGCTTCCTCCTAGCTGCCACAGGACCCCAAACCTAGGCCAGGAATGTAGTTTGCATACTCCAGGATTAAGCAGGAAACCAGTCTTATCTTTGCCTCTGGCTAACACATTCCTAAGTCCTGACTTCATCCTCTTGTGCTTTCATTTTCCTGAGCTCACAGGTCTCTTCCCCCTGGAAAGACCTGGAATTAAGGGGCAGGGCACCTCCATGTCAAACGTCAACCCTTCCCACCAGGTGGGCTTCTCTAAAGCTGCACAGTGCCAGGAATCAGCCTTAACATCTCCTGGGCTCCAGGAAAATCCTACCCAACTCTGCAGGAACAGGAAATCTTAGTCATTTGCTAGAAGCCTTTGAGGTGCCAGCCCAGTGCAAGGTTTTCCTTTAGCCTTGAACTGCTCAAACAGTAGCAACTACCACGATTATGTGAGGAAGCAAGCTGTGGCAGTGTCGTCCGCCCCACCTGGCAAGTGACAGAAGCCTCTTCCTCCAAGTCCCCATGTGCTCTCCCAGTCCATCAGTAGCGGGCATGCAGCACAGCTACCAGGCCGGGTGGTAGAGGTGTCAGAGGTGGATGGTTCTTAACAAACCCCAGCCCCTTCTTCACAGAATGTGACGTTTGTTGGCCCAGTGGGGAGAGATGGGCTGTTGGCTCCTTTCCCCATCCCCAACCACCGTGGCCTGGCTGGGTTCACTCTGCTCTGGGGACATGGACGCTACCACCTCCGCCCAAGGTTGTTTTGCCCTTCGCAGTGGAGCCCGAACTTTCCCAGCACTGGACTCCTACCCTGGTGCTATGGTGGTGACCTTTTTGTCTTTTTGAGGCAGGGTCTCGCTATGCAGTTCAGGCTGGCTTTGAGCTCACTTTGTAGCCCAGGCTGTTCTCAAACTCGCAGTGATCCTCCTGCCTCAGCCTCACGAGTGCTAGGATTACAGGCTTGCACCACTATGCCTGGCCATACTTCTTAAGAATCCCTCAGGATTGGAACACAGACCTGGAGGGCTGGGGTTGAAAGGCCCTGGAGCCAACTAGAGGAGGGACCACCTATATTTGCACAGCCCCTGGAAGACCAGACATGGCTTGATCTGGATCCCGGATGCCCTCAGGTACTAGTGGCCAATTGTAGACAGGTGCCCATTTTGGTAGAGTGGGAGGACTGGTTGAGGGCCACAAGGCAGTTTACTTTGAGGCAAGGAGCATCCTTTTCCCTCAGGAGACCCACCAATGGTGACGGTAGGGCTGAGTGCTGTAGTCTGGGCTGGTTTCTCTGCCTTCTCAAACAGGCAGCAACAAAAATCACAAAACTCGGGTTTTAAATCATGTATGGCTTCTTCGATCCCATCAAATAACTTTATTCACACAAACGTCCTTTAATTTACAAAGCCTCAGTCATTCATACACATTAGGGGGATCCACAGTGTTCAAGGAACTTAAATATATGTATCATACCAACCCAAGTAAACCAAGTACAAAAAATATTCATATAAAGTTGTTCACACATAGGTCCTAGATTACCAGCTTCTGTGCAAAAAAAAAAAAAAAAAAAAAGGAAGAAAATAGAAATAGATTAACTAGTATTTGAAACTAACTTTGCGCCTGGCTTAAAGCCTCCCTCAGACCCAAGTCTGCCCCAGTGCACTTAGCAAGTCAGTAAAATACCCTCCCCTGCTCTGACGGAAAGAAGCCTCTGGGCCACAGGAGTTCAACATGTCCCTCCCTGAAGAAGCTCCCCTTCTCCTGTAGGGCCTCCTGATAGCTTCTGCAATCGCAGCAGCCCTCAGGCAACCAATGGCAGTGGACTCACTGTGGTGATGGCGGTGGATGCCAATGTCCCTCCTACTGGTATTTCCAGGAAGAGTCCCCTGCCCTCATGCCAAGGCAGGGAAAGGGATGGACCCGTGCTGACCAGAAGGCCACTGCAGCTCTGCTCCAGAGGGGGCAGAAGCAATTGCTCTGGGCCTTTGGGGGCCTGAAAAGCCGAGTGAAGCATGGCTGTTCTGAGGCGCCAGGCCGTAGAGGGTCAGCAGTAGTCTGCCAGGCTCCTCAGGTGGGGAACAAAGGGAAGGGTAATCAACAGACCCACCTGGAGCAGGAGCCACCGCACCCCGCAGGGGTGTCTGCAGCGGGCAGCTGAGCGAGCTTGGAGGGCAGGGCTGGAGGCATGGCAGCCTGGCTCCAAAAGATGCCCTGAGGCTAAAACCTAGATATTCTTCCTTTAAAGTTCTGTAAACAGCCAACAGCTTAAAAATTTCCCACAATGCCAGCTTTTCTTTTTCTTAGAAAAAGATTCAAGCAAAAATAATCTTATTGCTCCAAACATTGGTTTTCTGGATAGGTGACAAGTGATATGTTGAGCTAAGAGTCTCGGAGGGGAGTGAGAGGTGGGGATGTCCAGGGCGAGAAGGCTGGGAGGCGAGCAGTGGTTTTAGCACCACAGGGTCAGGTAGCGGAGGGAGGGAGGGGCCTTTGCCCCTGCCCCGGGCCTCTGTTTTATTTGCCTTAGGGCCACCACTGGTGGTGCCCTAAAGGAGGTCAGGCCCTGCCCAGGGTAACCTCTCCATCCAGTGTGAGCACACTTCTCCAGCTGTAAACGGGGTAGTTCTTAAGTAAACATTTAATACACTCCCTCCAAAAGGCAGCCATGGGGGGGGTGAGCCCCGTCAGGGTGGGAGGAAAGAGTTCCCACGACCTGTCCCAAGGCCCTGGAAAGAGACCAGGTCGAGGCAGGCATCCTTAGTCCCCAGTACCCAGAAGGGGGTCAGATGGAGCCAGTCTGGAAAGAGCAGACAGTGGCACCCTCCTGGCTAGGGCTAAGAGGCAGACAGAAGGTACTAAGGAACACGAGGCAGAATGCACCTTTCTGCAGCAGCTTTTGTCCTGGGCTAAAACTGCTAACTGGAGTGCCGGAGAAGTGGGCGAGGGGTGTGTGCCTGGCTGCAGCCCTCAGGAAGAAGTGTAGTGGCTGTGACAGATGGACAGACAGGGAGAAGGAAGCCCCACTCCCAGTTGCACCAGGAGGTGTGGTCGGGGGACAATGGAATAAGGCACTATGATCTGTCCCACTGACTCTCTCTCTCTGATGGGGTGCCTGGGTCCAGACCCACGAGGCCCAAGAACAGGACAGGTCCTCCAACAGGATATCCTTCTCACAGACATGAGACGAGAATGAATGACTGCTGTCAGAAGGTTTGCAAACTCTTAGAACTTGGACAGGGCTAACAAACTTGGTGGTGCTGAGATGATGCCCCACAGAGTTGCTGGCAGGCCACAAACTAAGACAGGCAGAGGCAGGAAGAGGAAGCAACAGAAAGAGGAAGCTGATCCCATTGGGAGGAGCAGCTGGCCCAGGGATGCCCCACTGACCAGGGCAGAGCCAGCTTGTGCCTGGCTGGCTGGGTGCCAGAAGTGGACTGAGTACAGAGCAGGGGAGGACAGGCACTCGGGGCTAAAGAGCTGTCCTCACTCGAGCTAGGCAAGAAGTCCTGCTGCCCAGCAGGAGCAGGCTGGGAGCGCCTGACAGTGAGGGTGCAGGGAAGACTTCCCTGGCCCCCAGACTGCCCACTGAGATCTGCGCGATGAATTCCAATACTAGCAAAAGCACCCCAGGGAAACACTACACACTCAAGACCTTATTCGGACAGAGCTCAGAGACTGGGCAGAGCAGGAGAAAGAGAGAGGCAAGAAGCAGGTGATTTGCTAGGCCCAAGCCCTCACCAGGAGTCTACAGCCTGGTGGCAACCAGGGAGGTGCTGGGGGCACCGAGTTTGGGAACTGTGTCCCACATGCTCAGTATAGAGACAGCCACCCCGTGGGAGGGTAGGATGTGTGGGGGACACTGCTGCCTCAATGCTCCCAGCTGCAACTCTGAGTACACTCGAGGCCTTCTGAGAGTCAGAGGAGACAAGGGAGGCCACCAGGTGGACCACAGCCCAGGAAGGGCAAGGTTATTACCACCTGCATCCCTGGGGTCCTACAGACAGCAGCCAGCCATCTGCCCACGAAGGGGGAAGCCTTGGTGGCTGAAGAGTGGGAGTGGCCAAACTGGGTGTGAAGTTGGCTGGTTTCTCCCACACTCCCAGGGCTGCAGGACTGTTGCTTAGGGGAACCCCCACTGGTCACACACTAAACAAAATACCCTCCAAATACCTTCCCGTCAATCCTATGTTTGCTTAGGTAAAACAAAGAACAAAAACGAACACAAACGATTTCTCTTTCCTTTGCCAGTGCCCCCATTCCACTTGGCCAGAACAGGGTGAAAAGCCTGGCGCTGGGTCTGGCAGTTATGTGCACATTCAGATGTAGGGTAATGCAGCAACCCAGTAGAAGGCTGCAAGAAAGCTGGCAGTGGGAGAAAAGTGGGGCTACACACAGACAGCGGTGGTGGGGTTGCAGGGGGGGCGGCCAGGAGGCTTTAAAGTGGCAAGGACCCTAATAGGTCCCTAACGGCCTCAGGGGCTGTCTGGCCTGGCCCATCCTGCTTGGGGCAGGTCCTTCTCAGATACACTTACATCATGGGTGGGCACCTAACACAAAAGCCCCTGGGGTAAGGAAGAAGGTGCTTGACAAGTGTCTGCTACTGGATGTGACACTGGACTCTGCACACAGGGCACACGCTTTGTTGTGGGGAGACAACGGCAATGGCCTGTTGAGGAAAAGCTGTTGTCTGTCATGGCAGGGTATTCTAAGGGCACCCTGGGAAGACGATGGTCCAAGACGCAGAGGTCGCAGGTGCTACCCTCACAGTGGTGCCGGTGCCCATGAAGACCCTGTGTGACCCAGGCAGGTTTGGCACAACAGTCCTCAAGGAAGGTAGACCTGTGAAGCTGGGGTGGGGCATGGTCACTCTACCTCCTCCCTTGGGCACAGTTATACAGGACAGAAGAGGGGACCAATTCCCATCACTGAGAGTCCTGCTGTGGCCTGGGGCTCCCAACAGCTTTAAAGAGAACCACACTGGCACTTCTGCCTCCTTGTGGAATCCTCCTGGCCAGACCCTGGTCATCTTCTTCTGGTGGGTCTGTGCTTCTGATGCTGTCCAAGGCCTAAGGGGCAGCCAGGACAGCCCACCAAGAAGTCCAGCAGTTCCCACATTCATGTCCCATTCCAGGAGAAACCCCAAAATTCTTTCTGGGTAACAGGTCTTCTCTGGGAAGTGAGATGCTATAAGCAGAACTGAGAGATGTGTAAAGGAAAGAAGACAGAGAAGAAATGAAGGACAAATCCAAACTTGCTCCCTAACCCCTTATTTAAAACAAACAAACAAACAAAACCAGAAAAATTTACACATAGGCTTTGTCCACGCTGAATTTCTTTAAGGAAATGGTGCCTGTCAACAGCATAGCTTTCTGCTCTTCAGAAGTCTGGATGATTTAAATTAAAAATGAAAATGAAGGGGGGGGCAAAACTAAAAGCAGGGATGGGGTGGGGGAAGGACCCAAACAAAAGCTTCACATTGCCGGAGGTCCAGCTGTCGGGAGATCGCCAGCCAGTCAAGCCACCACCTGTACCTCTGCCGTCCTTTGTGAGATATGATGAGACTGTGGGTCCCGAGGGATCAACCTGGAAGACAGAAGGCAGGCGAGGAGTGGACACTGATCAGGGGGTTAGGGGTACAGCCCCCAACCAAAACTGACTTGGAAGCACTGAAATGTGCCAGGGTGGGGTTTCCTACATACATACTTACACGGGGTAAATCAAATGCCACTAAAACTACTCTGCCAGACACTTGATTTCTCAGGTAAGGAAACTGAAGTGTCTAAGGTCACAGTGACTAGGGGAAGAGGGAACCCAGGCTCCAGCTACCAATCTGATCACAATTCGCACGTACACCTCATTCCCATGCCAGCTTCCCTGTGCCCTTAGCAGAAAGGCTCCACAGGATCCTTTCTGGCCGGCCTGTCCCTGAGGACCCTGACAGCCTTGCTAAGCTCAGCCTTTTCTTGCTGCTCTTCCACCTTATCTTTACAGGTGAGGAGACTGAGGGGACCAGGCTTTGAGAACTTTTAGCTGCCTGTCACGTTCCTAAGGAGACCAGGGTCCTAGTCTCAAGTGCAGCAGTGAACTCAGCCAGGACTTCCTCACTCTGCCCACTGCTGGGGTTACACGCACAAGGGTTCTGCAGCCAGAACTGTGGCTCAGCTGCGCGTGGTGGCGCTTGCCTGTAATCTCAGCACTCGGGAGGCTGAGGCAGGAGGATCACTCCAAGTTCCAGACCAGCCTGGGCTACAAAGTAAACCCAAGTCAGCCTGAACTGCATGGTGAAATCCTGTCTCAAAAAGACAAAAACAAACAGAACTGTGGCTCAGAAATAGCTTTTCCACTTGACAATGGGCAGACTTGAGCCCTGTTTGTTGGTCTCATCACTAGTACCTGTGTCACAGGTTACTGGGATGATTACGTGAACTAATACAGTTAAGCGTGGCTTAATGGTCAGGACATAATATGAAAAACACACTGTCTGAACTTTATACATACAATGTACTTACACAAACTAAGATGGCTATGACGCCAATGAGCGATATGACCTTACGGGACTGCTGTTGTTGACACTGTCATGCAGCGCACAACCGTACCTAGAACACTTAGAAGAGTGCCTGACTTTGTTGGCTGTTGTTTGGCATCACTCTGGTGCCAGGAACCAGTAAGACACAAGAAGTCAGGGGTAGGGACTTACTTCAGCAGAAACCTAGAACACAAAAGCCTACAGAGATTAGTCAAGGCAGCCTGGCAACTCAGAGAGTCCTAATCCAAGCTAAGTATAGCCCTGACCCAAGTAGGACCATCCACTAGGGGAGCAGTACACCATCCTCACTGTATATGAGAATCTCAAGTGCCCAGTTTCACCTAAGTGACTCCTGGCGAGCTTACAACCCTGTCCCACTCTGAGAAGTGTGCCCTCCCAGCCCCATGCCATCTCCGCTCTAACTTGTGCCCTTGTGGTCTGATGACACTGGCCTGCTGCCCTCATCTCTTCAAGAGGACCAGACTGGTCCTCAGAAGAGGCAGGGGTTATGGGATATTGGACAATTTACCTCTCGTCAGCTTCAGCCTCTCCCTTTGAAACCTGGAGGCCCTTTTGGGAGCCCTGAGTGGAATGACTAAGTTCTTGGCCTACAATAGGTACTGACATTTGATAAAGCCACCCCTTCTCAGCCACTGTCACTAACTGGACAATGACCACCATGCATTTAAATAGAGCACAGCCTTCAGTAATTTAGCCATCAAAATTGCTTGTGGTTGGGCATGGGCTCCACAGCAAAGATGCCCCCAACCTCAACGACGCTGGCCAGGTCTAGAAAAGCCTTTGGGAAAGCACTCTGGGCAATGACTGCACCTGGAGCTCCTCAGTTCCACTGGACATCCAGTCCCACTGATAACAGCAAAGTGGAAAAGACTTTGTGGATTAAGATCTTCACTGCCTTGAGTTATGATGCAGTAACGTACAGGTCCCCAAATAAGGGTTAAGCAAATGATCCAACTCAATACACCTCACAGAGGAAACGAGATAGCTGTGTGGTGTGCTGAACACATCACAAGTCTGTCTCTAGGCTAAATGGAAAAGAGTAGTTACGTGGCCTAAATTATGCATATAGTTTGTTCCCCAGCTTACACAGGAGCTTAAACCCCACTCTGAGGTAACGGGGTGAAAACTTAATCTATAACTAGTGCTTAGATGGGTGGGGCCTTTGGGAAGAGATTAGGATCAAGTAAGACCATGAAGGTGGAACTCCCATGACTGAATCCTGGTGGCTTTCAAGAGGGACAGACACTCATGCTCCGTCTTTTGCCACACAATGGTCTATACTGTGGTGACACTGTCAGCAAGGCCGCCACCACCAGATGTGGGCCTTCCACCTGGTACCAGAAACGTGAGCCAAAAAAGCTCTTTTCTCTGTAACTTTCCCAGTTTGTGGTGATGTGTTATTAGCAACAGAATGTAGAGCAGGACACTGTGACTACGTCAAGCACCCCCACCACACACACACACACACACACACACACACACACACACACACACTGTAGGATAATCTGGCAAGACACACTACAGTTCCCCTTTTTCCCTGCTCCTGACTTTTACTACTGAACACATATCACATTGTTAGCCTTGACTGTTTTAATGGCAAAAATAGTACACTTTAATGAAGAAAAATGGCCACTCCAACAAAAAGGTCCAGGTGTGGGCTCATGTCTAGGGTCTTCCATACTATGGGCAGTGGAGAATTCTCCTCATCTGGACAGTGAGAAAGACTGGATATGTGATTCCTGCCGCACTGGCCTGGGAAGCGGGACGTAGTGTCTCTGTCCAAAGTGGAAGTAGCTGACACACACACCTGAAAAGTACATATTCTGGAAAGAAAACAGATTTCTTAGGTTTAATCTTTTACTCTGCTGCTTCTGCTCCCCTTGCTAACTTCCCTCAACAAAACCCACGGTGTTTAGATGCCTGTTTCTGACTTAGGAGAAGAAACAATCACTATAAACAGTCCTTTCTGACTTTCTTGCTCCCCGTACTTGCGGCAGGTGAAGATTAAGAACACAGGGAGATATTCAGTGGAACTCTCACCATCCAAACATTACGATCTTCTAAAGTAGACAGAAGTGCAAGAAACTGTATGGTCTCTTGTGTGTCTGCTAAGATGTATTAACATCCCATTCCTCCCTCTCAGGCAGGACTTGAATGCCTGATACCTTCTCAAAAAGATGACCATCAGCAGGAAAATGGTGACAAATGGCAGCTAAGAAGCAGAGATTTAGAAGCCATGGGTCCCTTTTTAACATCATAAACTAATGGGACAGGTCCACCCCGAAGCACCCTGTAAGAGCCCTGGAGACATCAGTTTCTAGCCTGACTGATCACCAAGTCCTCTACCAAGAGATGAAGCTGACACCTCCAAGACCTCTCCCCTTCCTCCAGCCTGGACCTCGCCCTACCCTCTGGTAGAAGGCTTCAGATAACTGCAGGTTTGAGTTTGGCTCTCCCTTTGGGTAGAGAAAAGGAAATACGAGGGGCTCTCAGATATGCAGAGGACCTTGAGTTCCTCTATCTTCACCTGGAGAGGCTCCACAGCATAGCAAGCTCACTGCAAGATGGCAGAAGCCCTTTCTACTGCTTGAACAGAAATGACTTGGACCACAGAGCTCTGGCTTAAAGCAGCCCACCCCCTAGGCACTGGACAGCACGATAAACAGTCTTGGTCTCTGCCCCCAGCAGATGCCTAATCCCAACCCTCTGGCTGCCCAAGCCTCAGGGCTTGCCTTGTCCCACCAGTGGAGCCCTACTGACCAAAGCACTTGGTAAGGCAAACCATGTTGGCTGGCATAATGAAAAATACTGCTGTATAAGCCTGAAAGTGTTATCTTAATTGACTTTGTGGTTATTGTAAGGATGGTCTTGGCCAGTTTTACCAAGGGAATAGACCCAGAGAGCTGCAGCAACTTGGCTTATGTAACAGAGCTGGTGAGCGTTTGGCCCAGCCCTGAACCACACTACTCTTAACTTTGCTGCTCAAAGCTTTCCCCCAAGGCAAGCTTCCTGTGTGCTTCAGATACAGGACAGCCATGGGCTCAGACAGCTGGCGTTTGGCACGGTCTCACAGGAGGTGACATGGAAGGTTTGTTGACAAACCTTTACCTTTCTTATCTCTTGGATTAGTTCCCACAGCCCACCCACCTTACTTCGTAGCTCTTCACACTCAAACACATACTGAAGACTTCAAGGTTTTACAGGTAGTAGCCTCCTACACTGCATTCTCATCGGTGTGTCCTAAAAGGAACTGAGTGGTTCACAATTCCTGCATCATTTTACCCAGCAACCCTAAGAGGCAGGGGCTATTGTTAGCCCAACCCTAAAGAGCTGGGGAAAGTGGAGCTCAGAAAAGGGTCAGGTAGTGAGAAAGTGATACAGAAAAAGGTCCAAATCCAGATCGGGCTTACTCCCAAGATCCTGCTTTTAACATGTGACTTCGTAACAAAATCCCTTCCTAGAGAGACGAGAGCTTAAAGCCCATTTAATCCCTGCATTTATAAATAGATGCCCTCAGAAAAGGGCTCATGGAAGGCTTAGCTTTGGTGCCCTGCACAGGTCTGGCACCCAAAGGACTTGGGAGGATGCAGTGCCAGCCAGACAGTGAGCAGCCTTCCAGCAAGTTCTTTTGCCAGCTGAGCAGCTGTCTGGTCTGCCCAGAGTCTGGGAAGTCAAACTACGTTCCCTTTCAGGTCACTGGAGCTCGACGGCTGGGCAGAACTGAGGTGAGCAGTTGGTAGGTGGATGGGCTCATGCTGACCCCTGCCTCCTCCTCACCCTGCAGACTTGGAACAACTTGGTGAATAAGGAATTCTGCATTGCTCTAGAAGCACAGCCTATTTTGTTGATGTCAGAGTCATTTCTTTGACCAGATAATGGAAAGTAAGGAGGAATGTTGGCTCTCTACCCAGGGTTTCAAAGGTGTTGTCTTATAAAAAGTATGAGTCTGGTAACAATCTCTGGGAGCCACAGCTGTGTTTGAAACAGCATCCTCATAACCAGTGCTCTATTGAGGAAGGGCACAGGCTTACAGCAGACCCTTGAGGGTTCAAGTCCAATCTCTGCCACTCACTGCCACTTTCACAAGTCTTCCACTAAGAAAATGTGGTGCAACTTATTCCTGGAGTTTGCCGTGGAGTAAGAACTTGAATTACCCACAACAGCACATGTTTGGAGTGGAACACTCATTCCATCACCTTTGTTGTTATTCACATTAATGGTTATTTTGGTTCTTAAGGGGCCACAAACTGGATGATCTATTACCTATCCTGAGTCAGGAGATCCCTGTCCAGGACCCTGTGGGAGTGAGAGGATGAAGGCAGTGGAGGCGGCAGTGGAAGGTAGCTTTCTGATCTCCATGTGGAGGATGGAAACCTCTGCTATCCACTGCTGCTGTGGCCCTCAGGACAGCTAGATGATGGCAGAAAGATTCTCAGAACTTTCTTCTTATTCATAGAGATAAGAGCTAAGCGCTGGGGAAGGAGCTCAGTGATCTAAAAATCTAAAATGCAACCTCGCTGTTTTTGAGGACCCATTGGTTAGAAGTGTGACAGCTACCTGTAATGGGGTGGGCCCAGCCCCCAGCTGACCAATAGCCTGCCAGAGCTCACATGCCAGTCTGCAGGCTTCAGTGGCACAGCATCCCAGTGAGTTCACCTGCTAGCATGGTAGGCAGGGACAACAAGCAACTGCGATGCCAGGTGGACCCCTGTGTCCATTTCCTTTCTGCTCTGCACGTGCCTATTTATCTATGAAAAAGTTCTCTGCAGATGGGGAACTTCAGTCTTAGAGGTCACTATGAAGTTACAGAGTGGTAAGTAGTTAGCCAAGCAGATGAGTGGCTGACTAGGACTAAAACTTTTTTTCTCGTCCACCCTGCCTCTCTTCTATGTAGCAGAAGACAAAGTCACCTGGCTAGCACACTGGCACAGAAAGACATAGTATGAACTCATGAGTGGGATCACTGGGTAGGGAGCCAAGAATTCACCTTACCTAAGTTCTCCCACAGTTTTGTATGGTGGTTTTGTCAATACAGCTATCTGGGATATGCTAGATACCATGTGTGGCTTAATCTGTAAAGCCCCCTTTTGGTTAGACAAAAGTGTAGTTATCCCTGTTTCACAGATGAGCAAATGAGATGCACCTTATTAACTTTTAGTATATCATACTTTGGAGCAAGCAGGCACCAGAGGCAAGGTCATCTGTCAAAGACACAAAGCAGCATTCACGAAGAGAGACTCATGGAGTAGGATTAAGCTTCTGGCTCATACTCAGACATCAACATACCAGTGCTGGGATGTAACAGCCAGGGAGTCAAGCTTTTGGATGTGCTGTTTTCCAAGGGTGAGCTAGCAACTGTGGTGCTGAGCTGAGCGGAACCAGCGTTAACTGTGCTGCGAGCAACCCACGCGTGGCACAGCATCCCAGTGTCTTGTAGTCGGGGTTAAAGATGGAGGGCAGAGATGGTGGAGGGAGAACACTATCTCAGGCTCCACAGCTACAGGACATCCTGGTGTCAGGGAGAATGGGAACAACAGGCTCATGCCTTATGGTCTCTGAGACCTGACCAGGAGGTCAAAGTAAGACAGCTCGTCCACAGGGCAGATACTGAGAAACAGGTCCCAACTGTGGGGAGGACTATGCAAAGAGTATACTTACCACATGGCAAAGAGGTGCTCGGTCAAGGGTGTGGGCCCTGGAGCAGAAGGACCCAAATTTACACCTTTCCTCGCATTTACTAGCACTGACCTTTATCAAGTCAAGGCCCCAAAGCCTCAGTATTCTCAGCTTAAAACAAGGAAATGCATACTTTGCCAGTGAATACCAGTGACAGCACATGTGATAGGTACAGTGTAGCTAGAGGGACTTAATAAGTTATGATGGTATCATATCTAGAATATAAAAAACCAGAAATCTGTTACTTGATCAGGAAAGAATTCCAGGCAAGATGACTTGGCCTCAAGTCAGTTTTTTCTCAAGGTAACAGACTCCTTTCTGCTTTGGGTTTCAGCTCCTCCTGGTTTGATTACTGCTCCTCCCTTGCAATTGTCCTTCAACACAACTACCTCTTCCAGGGCCCTCCATGCACACCTTCCAGAGGACCCAGTCTCTCCTGGGACCCTGTGATCCAGGGAAAGAGGCCACACGCCTCAGACCCCACTAACCATGCTGAAGGGCCGCCCGAGACTACAAGCTTCTGCAAGCAGAGCCCTCAGCTTCTCCTACCCCTCTCCATTACCAAGCAGTGATGGGTCGTTAGAAGGAGATCACAGGCTGAGTGACTGATAGAACTGAGTTGTACATGGCAATATAAAATTAATTTATAAACTCCACAGAATCATTCATTCAGTATGACAGCATCTTAACATAAAACTATGGTTATAAAAATCCCTGTCTTTGGTTGAGCTCCCACTTCTCTGAAGCCCTCTGCACACTCCCACTGAACATCTGAGCAGTCAGGTATGGAGAGAGATGTTTGTCTTCACCCAGACGGCTGGCTACTCTATGCTCCAACAGCTGGGAAGAGACAGGGCCAAGACTGTGTCCACCCTGACATCTTGCTACCTTTCCACCATGCCTCAGTGATGCTCCCCCTCACACCTTAAGAGCTGGGTGGGTGAAATGAGCATGTGGGGTCATAGATTTTCTTGACATTACAGAACCCATGGGTTACAGAATCAGATGTTCCTGCCTCTACTCCAGCTCTCCACTGCCCTTCCTCTATCAACTTTTCAGCAGGAAGGCCTCTGTCAAAGGGAAAGAATACCCAACTGTCTACAAATACTTTTCTATTCATGTGCAAGGGCCCTTGAAATCCAGGCGTGGGTGGGTGCTGGCTTGGTTTTAGACCATGTACTCTAAGTCAGCCACAGTAAAGGGTCTATGACCTGAGCAAGGTGAGATGAGACTTAGGTTTGATGTACAATTCAAGACTTAAAATGTACGGTCTCCTTTCAGGCCTAACCATCTGGAAAATGGGAAAAATACCTACTACCTCCCCTTTGCCAGCAAGAAGCTCGGAAGATGTGGTGGATTCTGGCTGGGTGCCCCTGGGGCAGTGGAGGACTCTCAAACATGTGCCGTGTTGGAAGAGACGGCAGAGAGGCCTCAACAAGGACTGAGTATTGGCTCTTGTACAGCTAGTAGGTTCCCTTTCACGTAAGAAACCCTAACCCCATCTTCTACATCCTGTGGACTTATATGTGTGTCCAGAGGCAGCCCTATGGACCCTGAGAGGAAGTCACCCAGACTATAACTGCACAAATACAATCTTAGGTGTGGGCCCCAGGTGGCAACCTATTCAGAGACACTGAATTAAAATGCAGAAAATACTGAAAGCCAAGAGGACCTCTGTAGTATCCTGATGTTTACAAGCAGAAACTCTTAACCAGGAAGCAGCACTGAACACCACTACAACCTGTGCGCTTGGGATGGAGGGGATCAGTGAGTATTTGGAGTGAGGCAGACGCCAGCTCCTAACACCACAGCCTCTCTAATGGCAGGTGGCGAAGTTTCTCTCCCTAAAGGTTTTAAGCAGAGCCTGGGGTCCTCCTGAGAGGGGATGAACACCATGGACAGGAGGCAGGCTTTATGTCCCATCAACTGATGCCCAGTCCACAGCTCACTTTCTACAATGAGGACAGAGCTGGCCGGCCCAATGTATGGCAGGGGGTGAGTGCCTGAGACAGAGGGTGTGAGCAGAGCTTAAAGCCAAGATGATATGCTGCCACCAACACACGTCAGCTTTACCTCAAGTATGCTAAGAAGTTCAGTCTGGGCAGTGAAAGATTCTATGCCACCTCCAGCAAGCAGTTACTGCAGAAGCTCTGAGGCATAGACTTGGTCTCATAGTAGTGATCATGTCGTCACCACTGCTAGCTCAGTATTATTTTAAGCCTTGTGATTCCCTTACTATGCTGCCAAATACGTTAGCTGAGTATGAGAAGAACCATCACTGTGCAAGACTGAAATTCTAAAGGTGGAGGTCTCTGGCGATTGGCAGCAGGCAGGGCTGCATACTGAGTCATCTGTCTGGGTCTGAGAACCCAGACTCATTGAAACCTGGTCTCTTTGGGAAGCCAGACCCTGGGCACTGGGTTTGGTGGCTTCTCTTAAGCACCGCACCTTAGCTGGTAAACAGGTCCTGGGTGGAACTCTCGACCAACTGAAGGAACTTTTGTCCCCAGAAACAGCACCAGTAATTGGCAGTTAGCTATGTGGATACCCTAATGAATTCCCTTCCTCTACTTATTAATCATAGGGTTGAAATTAAAACTGCCAATTGCCTCAATTGGCCCCCATAGGGATAGTTCCGCTGTGGCTGCTATGATTAGCTAAGAAAGGGCCTGGGGAAAAGGCTGGGATACTGAGATTACCCTAAGGGCCCACTATCAGGAGGACAATGTCTAAATCCCTCTGCTAGCTAGAAGAGGTCACTCTTCCATATGGGGGCAGGACAATTTGTGGTTGTAGAAGGAAAGATAACAACAAGGTGGTACCCACAGAGCAGTCTAGGCAAAGGGAGACCATCTGGAGTTCTGGCTGTAGCAACTGGTCCCAAGTCTGTACACACCAAGAGACTAACGAGTGCACTTTCTAGGGGGTTTGGAACCCTCTTAAGAGAAAGGGTACCGCAAGCTGTTAGGAAGAAGACAAATGAAAACATGATTAGCCTATGACGATCTGGCAAAAACAAAAACAGGCTGAGTATAACACACTGAGACACCATTCCTGAATGTGCTGTGTGCAGGCTGCAACTGCAGTGGGGGCAGTGTGAACACCGTCCTGCATCTGGGGTCTGGAGAAGGTAGCTGGACCATTTGCCCAAAGTCAGCCAGCCAGTAAGTGGCATAGTATCACTTTAAATGTAGGTTTACCCGTGATGTCATGATACCAACCCTCTGCCAGCTGCTGCCCTCTCCTCCTTCACAGGCTCAGAAAGGTGGCTATACAGTCTCACACCTTCTGCAGCCACAGTGCCAGGTATGGCATCTCATCTCTCTCCCCTGGGAAAGCTGACAGCTCACCACTTACTGTTCCTGACTAAACCTAAAACGCAGCCTTGTACAGTGCTGCCTGCCCACCCAACCTTCCCCACCTACTTGCAGGATGCAGTTCATCCTCCTCCTCAGGCTGGCATTCCAGGCTTGGGGCAACAGCACCACTTAGCCTCCAACCCGGGCCTCTGTGCAGCAAGGCAGGGACACTCTTTCCTCACATTCCTCATGTTCTACCTGTGCTCGTGCTGACCCCTGCTTAGGAGACACTCACTGGTTCTTTGCTTACAGCCCATCTCAAGCCATACATCCACATGCTGCCATCACTTACCTAAGAACCAGCATGCCTTCCTCCTGTAGCCCTGAGACAGCAGAGCCATGTGGCACTTACCCAGATGGATTTTCTTGGGAAGAGCCTGACTCAAGCTGTAGCCTTTGAGCTAAAGACAGTCAACTGCATAGCCAGGAGCAAATCACTTTCTCTCTGGAAGGGTATAGGGGTGAGGAAGGTTGGGAGCATTGATACAGAAGACACGGGTAAAGATTTAACAAGACAAACAGAGCTGGACGTGGTAGTGCATAGTGTAATCCCAGCACAGAGGGAGACAGGAGCTTCAAACCCAGCCTGAACTACACAGTGAGACTGTCCCAAAAACAAAATGCCCAAACAAGATCAACAGTGGGGAGTGCTAAGTCTGGCAAGCAGCTCGGGCTCAGTAAGATCTGATAAGGCGGGGAGACAAGCCCCTATCCCCTCACATCCCCACTTCCTCCTATGCCTCACTATGATAACTTCAGCATAACACAAGCCTGCTTCTTCCTATGCAGAGAAATAGCAAATGCAGCGCTACCAAGCAAGCTCTGAAAGCTCTTTATGTGCATCTGCTACATGAGTGCAAATATACCTAGCAGTTGCTGGGTTCCATGGGAGAGACCTGCTTCTCCCTGTACCCTATGTAGTATTCTTCCAAAGTGCAGAAGGACAATTCAGCGAATGACCTTGAAGCCCCCTCTCCACTAGCTGAATGTAAAGTTAAGGCTGTAGAGTTAACTCTCAGCTTCTGGTACTTTTATTCAGAAAAGTGAAGATACCTGAGACTAGAAACTTTCCTCCTCCAACTTCTTCCCTGAATTCATTGCCTTAACCCAAAATAGAAAGAATTTCCAAATTGTAAATTAAAGAGGACTCTCTAAATTAAACTTTTGTTGTCGGGCGTGGTGGTGCATGCCTGTAATCCCAGCACTCAGGGAGGCTGAGGCAGGAGGATCCTGGTGAGACCAGCCTGGGCTACAAAGTGAGCTCAAGGCCAGCCTGAACTGCATAGCGAGATCCTATCTCAAAAAGACAAAACAAAACAAAAACCAATTTTATTATAGTCAGCAATCATACTCCTGGGGATATAGCTCAGTGGAATAAGTGCCTGCCTAGCGAAGCGCAGGGTCCTGAGTTCGATCCCCAGTACCGCCAAAAAAAAAAAAAAAAAGAAAAATCATACTCCTGGTGTTATGTAACTATTAAAAATAAAAAAGAGTAAAATGCAGTTTTCAGAAAGCTGCTCCAAAGCAAAACCACCATGTTGCCCATATGACTGGACCAGCATAGGTTTTCAGTTCTAAAAAGTAAAACAAAACAAAACTGTTTTTGAGACCTTATTACAGCAGAATATATATGCAAGTAAAGACCTAAGAGCCAGACACATCAGTGACCTATGAGAAACTTTTATTACAAAGTAAGAACAAAACAACAAAACTGAGTCGAATATAAAGTCAGGAACAGAGGCCTAGGTCCCAGAGCCATTCTACTCCACCCCTGTGAAGGTGCCCTACCTTCAGCAACTTGCGATACCACACCAAGTCCCTTTCCCTTTTGCAGTGGTTACTAACCTCTTAGAGTTCTGCCCCACTGAGCCACAGACCATGGAATCACCCTTTCTTCATGGCTCTATTTCAGCTCATCTGAGAGCCCTTTAGAAAAAAACCCCCAAACTTACCCTCTACCATCTCCAGCACCATGTCTTCCCCTAACCTGAGCAGCTAGGACTTCCTAATTGGGCTTCTTGCTTCCACCATGCTTGTCTCTCTTCAAGTCTACCAACCACACAACAGCCTTTAATTACGCACATCCAAGGTCAAAATCACAGCTCAGCCTTTTGCCATGACCTACAGAGTTGCCCTGATCAAGCTCCTGTCTCCTCCTGGCCTTACCCTGCTGTACCCACAGGGCTCCAGACAGCTCCTTCTTCTGGGCAAAGGCCAGTGTCACCCTCACAGAAAAAGTCTAATCATCTTGGGTAGGTCTCACATTTTTCTGCTGTTTTCTTCATCCATTCCCAACTGATATTACATGCAGTACTTCTTTATGACATGTCTCTTAAACTGGTCCTTCAGGGGCCCTGGTTCTCTGAATGAGGAAACCAGAGCCCAGACAGGAGTAGCTTGGACAAAGTGATAGAATCAATAGTAGAATTATACTGGCCAGAATTAGAACCTTGCAGGCCCTCCTGGCTTTCATGCCTAGCTCCAAGGTTTCACAGGGTAAAATGATAAAACATGAGGGACAAAACCTACATATTTAGAAGACAGCAAGGTGACAGTTGACTCTGCCCTCCTTTGCAAGGATGGCTCTCTAGCTTGTGCATGCATTATCCAGTTTGTGAATGCCTTTTGACCTTGAAGAAAACTCCAAAACCCACCCTAACTTCCAACTCTGTAGGTGGGGCCAGAAATGGGCCTTTTAACAAGTTCCGAGATGACACTGGTTTTGAAAACCACTGTGCTGTGTCTCTCATTGAGGCTGTATGTGTTGGGAAATGGGATCTAGTGAGGAGGGCCCAGGAGGAGTGTGATAATGGCTTGAGGCTATCTTCCAGATTATGAGAAGTCTTGGACTATTCTCTAGCAAACTCTTGACACACAGAATTCCTGCCACGGAGGAAATGGAAGCAATTCTTCACCTTCCAACCACAGATATACTTCATGTAGGGCCAAAGATAAGACTGCAGAGACTCCTACTTAATCTGCTCATGGCATCACTCAAACCCAATTCTAGCATGTATTTTTTTTTTGCTACCAAGGCTCAGAACTCACAACCTCAAACTTGCCAGACAGGCACAGTACAGGTAGGAAAGTAGAGTTCTCATGACAGCTGCTGCACTGCTACAAAACATCTGCAACAGTGGGATGAAACTGCGTGCTCTCCAAAGGCTTTTGGTGCCACATGGGGCTGACTGGTGCCCAGGCCGAGGAGGGAGGCGGACCTCTGGACAGTGTCAGTGGTGACATCTGGATTTCACTTCAGGGAGCCGGCCTAAACCCCAGAGTAAGTTTCACTGAAGATAAAAGACACCCTGTTGTTTGTGTGGGTGCGATACATGCACCTCTTTTCTGTTGCCCTGTGTAAACCAAGGGTACCTTCCAAACATTCACCAAATTCAAGCATGCAGTCTGGTTACTAACAACAAAGAAGTTTTCACTTGTGACTTCTAGTTCCCTTTATCCTTGATAAAAGGGGTTGGGCTGTGCTGGCAATACCCATGCAATCTGCCAAAATCCAACAGCACTATACTCTTACTTTAAGCCTTAGATTTCAGTTTTCTGGTAGGGCATGTTTTAGACATGTCCAGAAAAAAACACAAAAGTGGCGGGGGAGGAGAGGGTGTTGCATGTGGTTGCTAAGGATGTCCCTTTCCCAAAAGAATGAAATAGATAGCCAATGAGTCAACTGGCTAGCACTGTCTTGGTAATTTCCCCATTAGAAGAGTGACCAGTACCAAAATCCAACATGATGCACCAAAGCCATCCTGCTTTTGCCATCACTGTCACAGCACCAGGTCTCTGGACTCAGGAAAAAAAAAAAACTCTCCACCATGCCAAAGACTACTTCCTCTGACTCCATACCAAGATCCTTTTCACTGCCTGGGAAAACAGGAGCATTTCCATTTTCCTCACTACGCACTGTTAGGCACCTAGGTGGTTCCAATCCATTCCCTCCGAGTCCCCAGACATCACTTTCTTTAACAAAGAAACAAAATACGGAATTTTTCCTGACCTGTGTATGATGCAGGCTGAGTTCTAACTTTCCCCTGGCACCTCTCACTGAAAGTGAAATTCCTTTAAAGCTGGGAAATTCAATGTAGTGTTTTATGGTATTGATTTATTTTACACCTGGTTGGCAGTTTTAAGGCCCGCAATGCCGGCGTCCTAGAGATAAGTGCTGGTGAAGGTTCCATTTCTTTGATTTTGTAACACCATGGAGGACTCACTAGAGGAAATAAAAGGGGCTGGGAGTCTGACAGCTCTGCTCTCACTATCAAGACAAAATCCTGGGTACTCTATCCCTCCAGGCCTGGCTGCACTTCTCTCCACTGGTGATTCCACTACAAGAACGGCAGAGTACTGAACCCTGAGATGTGACCTCACATTCCACCTTCCTGTTACAAGGTTCCCCAAATCATCCTTTAAGAACAGGCCCCAAACACTGTCTCCTCCCTGAAGCCTCTCCTCTGCTTTTCTCTCTCCCTGTATTTTGCCCAGGCCTATCTATGTCTTTTCCCCACTATAAAGCAGTCAACTCCTAGGAGAGACACTAGGGCCTACTGTAAGTGATCAACATCTTCACTGGACAAGAGTCTGCCAGATGCTAGGAGGAGTCCTGCCCACCAAGCCTGACCTCACCTTAGGACATTTCAATCAAGGGCTACAGGCAACTCCACCAATCACAGTTGGTGCAAAAGATGACATGCTTTTACACCCAGAATTCTATGCTGGGGAGAAACACAATTACTCTGCCAGTTTGCTGAGAGTGCTCATAAATTTCTTGAAATAGGCTTTGTTCTGGGGTGTGAGGGACCACACATGTACAATACCTTCCGCTCCTATTGCAGAAGTGTTCTCACCACAGGTGTCACAGACAGTGCTGCTGGTACTCCCCCTCAGGGTCTCATGCTTTCCTGCCTGCCCAGTTGTGTACTCTGGGCCTCTCACTCTCCAGCCATTTGGTAAATCTGACCTCAGTCTGCTCATGTGGCTTCTGCTTCTTGTGCTGCTGGACCCCTCATTATAGGGGTGCCTCACTATCACAGCTTCCACCTCTGCCAATGTTTGGGGCTAACAGGGTAACCTTGGAGAAATCTGTACGAGGTTGACTTCATCTGAAGGAGTAGTGGGTGACCTTGCTATGGTGTGCCTAAGATCAGACACCAGAGTGGAGGAACCCATGGCACCCTGTCCACTGACATCTATGGGATCATTGGTGTAGTGTCGCTGGAGGGGAACCCACCACCTGCCTCAAAGTATAAATCAGGAGGCTAAATGCACAGTGAACTCTCCAATAACATGCTCTCTGTAACAAAATTCTGGCTCTCAGACCTAAGAATCTCTGGCTCCCTTATCCGTAGAATTGGGGCAAACAGAATAGTTAGGAAGGTGATTTACAATAACAGTAGTGCTTAATTCAGGGCCAGAGATGAAAAAGGCAGGGTTACTGCCCTTTTACAAGTCAGGGGCCCCTCAAAGCAGGTTTTGGTAACCCACAGCTGTTACTGTCAGTGAGTGTCTGTGTCCCCGTAGACTCAAAGGAAATGGAACCTGGAAGGAACCCCTAGCTGTTGCTCACAGCTGGCTGATTACCAGAGCCCTTGAGTTGCCCAGAGGGATGTTGTCTGGCTAGGTGGAGCCAAGGATACCAGGGAGGGAGAGAATGTGAGCAGCATCTGGGCCTTGGCTGTCAATAGCCCCAGGGCCTGCCTGAGCCCTCCCAGATGCTTTCACATCCTGCAGAGCTTCAAGGTACAGCTGATCTGTGGGGCCAGAAGCCTCATTACATAACTGACAGCTCAGCTTTGTCCTGCCATGCCAGGATGGCAACATCATCCTTCCCCATCTGGGGAGAAAACCTCCAAAAACAACCAGTAGAGACGAGGGCCCAAGAGATGCGTCTCTGTATACTGGTACCTAGAAGCCACCAGGGTCTTCAGAATTGAAGGCTGAGCTTCAATTTCTTAAGAGGCAAAGCAAGTAAACACTGAACACAGTCCTTTCCCTCTGGCCCAGGGCTCATGAGACAGGGTGAGGCAAAACTACCACCCCCAGTGTACAGAGGGACTCAACAGTGACCAGGGAAAAAAGCTGAAGTTCTACCTGTGTCAAAGAACAGATAATCCATTGCAACAATGCCCTACCCCCAAAAGATTTCTCCACTTTAAGCAAAACTCCTATTCTTAAGGACCTAATCTACTTCAGGGCATAGCACCTCTTGCCGCTCCCCCCGCAATAATTCAAGGATCCAGCAAAGACTAAGCTGGGATCAGTCAGCTTCTAAGGCACATCAACCACTGATGTTGGCCCCCTGCCAGCTACTGGGGTGCTCATCACATACTCTTTCAACTTTCTCAGAGCAGAAAGAACTACCTCCTCTCATGGGAAACCTAAGCACTACATGTTTCATGTCCATGTCACCCTTCTCATGATGCTCAGTCAAAGATGGGAAATGGCTAATGTCCAACTGTTTGCTGAATTTAATAATGAAAACATAAGCACAGACAATTTAAAAGATTCAGTGAGCCAATCATAATGGTTAAAGCCCTGGACTAAGGCTTATATTCAAATTTAGATTTAATCCCCTACTATCTCTTAACTTTTTACCAAGACATTAGGTGTGAGTTCTGTGATGGGAAGCAGTTAACAAGATTTCATCCGGAGCAAAGAATACTTTCTGTGACCTCTTGGGTCACATCAACATCTAATTTCCTACAGCAGGCCTTAGCTACCCACTCCAAATAGACGTCATTCAAGGGCTTGGCCTCAGAAGGCCCTAGTAACGGAGGTTTGTGTACTGTACAGCAGACTTGGCCAGCACACAAATTCCCTCCCTCATCCCACAACACCCTCCCTGGTAACATGTGGGTGGTGGCCACCTCGAACATCAGTTTGGCCAACTTCCTGCTGGGGTAAGCTTGCTGCTGGCTGACAGGATCCATTAGGAATTATTAAATGTCTTCCAAAAGTGACAAATCAAAGGAGATGGGACCCACCAGTGAATAATTACTAAAAATAGATACATCTTCCTGGAACATTTAACTGCTCAAGGTAGTTTTCTGTATTACCACAAACAGGAGTCCATCTGTGCAATGTCACTAGCCAACAGTCCTTTCAAGGGAACCAACTTTCCAACATGAAGTGCATTTCCTTTCATTTTGGCAAAAAAAACCCGGTAACAATTTAGCCTTGATTTAAATCTTACCCTGAAATCCACAATCTTAAAGATTACTGAGATGTGTCTTCATGTTGGTACTGGACTTCATGTTGGATATTCTTATTATAAGCAGCTAGTCTGAATCATGACAGGAAAGCTGCACAGAATCAGGGTAGTAAGTTCTGCCCCTTCACCTGGGACCTCAATCAAGCCCTTTCTCTGGTTTGTAGCTACCACCCACTTCTGAGTCTTCACAGCATCTGTACTACTGGTCCTCAAAGTGCGGTCTGGTTTGGAGTCTGAAGCTGAACATTTTCATACTGAAAACAGTACTATTTGCCCTTTTCACCTACATAAAAGAGCTTTCTAGAAGTTACATGATGGTGACCAGGCCCAGATTATAATGCAGAAGCAAATAAGTAATGGGCTGACTACTAAGGGAGGCATTAAAGAGGTCCTCAAATACATAAAGCAATGCTGCTCTACTTAGTGCTTTTTCTTAAGTTTATTTCATGAAAAATAACTCAAATTATGTAGCTGATATATCTCTCAGTATTAATGTTCCATGCTGCAAATATCCACATACACTGCAAAACCAAAGTTCTTTGGGGTCTTTGTTGCAACAGGGTAAAGGAGTTTTCACACCTAAAATGGAGAATCACAATCTGTGCTCTCACTGTCTCCAAACTCTCTCCCCTCGCTCCCACTAAAACCTCTTCTGGCCAGGTTACTGAGACTCCCAGAGTCTGCCAAGCCCGATGGTCAGGACTCAGTCTTCATCTCACTCAACTCACCCAAGGCAGATGCCAGCTGATGACTTCTTCCTCTTGAAGTCCTTTCGTATCAGCTCCCTACTTTCTCCTCAGTCTTAGTGTGAGACAATCCAGAGTTCAGTCACTCCCAAAAGACTAAACCCAACTTTCTCCAGCCCAGTCTATTCCTCCTCTGAAGTTTTCCCCATTTCACTGGATAGCAACTCTATTCTTTCAATAGCTTAGGGAAAAACCTTACAAGTCATGCTTACTCCTTTCTCATACCTCATGTCCAACTCACAGGAAATCTGAATGGTTCTGACTTTAAAAGATGTTTTGCAGTCAAAGGGCTTACATTCTATTTAGCAAACACAGGTCACCCCAAATCCAATCACTCCCTGCTGCAGTCTCAAGCCATCACACCTTGGAACTGGATTACTCCAGCGGCCTCCCACCTTATTCTCTCACTCTTCCCCTACAGCCTGGTGCAGCTGATGAAATGACCCTTTCAAAGGACCAAATGTCGCAAGGCTCAGAACACATTTCACATAAAAACAAAAACTAAAATCTCTGTCATGGCTTACAAAGCCTACTCTACTTGACTTTTAGTTACCTCTCTTTTCCTATGCTCTCATAGATGACCTGTGTTTCCTGTGTCTTCCAAATAGAATGTAAACCCTATGACTGCAAACCTTTGCCTTTTCTGCTCACAAATGTATCATCTTGTCTGCAATGGCACCTGACAAATAAGTTTTCTCGTAAGTATATTTAACAAATAAATGGAGTCAGCTTTGCTGTCCACAAAGCTTGGCAGGGGAGAGGGATCGTACTCAGTGTTCTCCCCAGCTCACACCTCTGATTCTCTGACCAGCCAGATATGGCTCTCTACACTGCCAAGCACAACTGCAGCTTGTAACAGCACATGGTTCAGCTCTGGGCACTCAGACCTGGGCCCAGGGCCACAGTTCTAAGTGGTCCCACCCCCAGACGGGGCAAGAAGATAGGTTATGGTCAAATTGGTACCACTTTAGGCCAGGGTGGAGGCACATGCCCGTAATCCTAGCAGTTAGGAGGCTGAGGCAAGAGGATTGTTGTGCGTTCCAGGCCAGCCTAGACTATACAGTGAGTTCAAGGCCAACCTGAACTACACAGTGAAACCCTGTTTCAAAGAGACAACAAATCGGTACTACTTTGTGAAACAGGAAAGAAATTGTTCAAAAGGAAAAGGGAACTAGGGTGAACAGAAGGGAAAAGAAAAAAATGAGAAAAGGAGGATAAAATGAAAACAAAGCTTTGTAAATAAGAAGGGTTGAAGAAAAGGGAGCGGAATAGGTAAAAAAGAGGAACCAAGATGTATTATATAAAGTTACAAATTCCCTATGATAAATGTGATCATTATGTATATCTAAACTGCCCCAATAAGTTAAATAAACTTTCCCTTAAATAAGTCAATGTCAGAGCGAGTGAGATTTCCTCAGCAGATACAACCCAAAACTTGCAAAAGTTATTCAAAGCACCCAAACCCAGTACTCCACTCCGCATGTATTCCACATAAACTACACCCATTTTCATTCATTTCACCACCACTCAAAGTGCACACCTTGAGGAGAGTTAGCCAAATTACAGCAAGGTAACTTAACAGAATGTCCTTTTAATGGTACAGGCTCAGTTTGAGCACTGGGGTGGAAGTGTTAGGACAGGCGAACAGGACGCTTTCCTTCCCTGCCCCAGAAAACCAGACTTTCTCTGGTACCTAGGGCCCCACTCTAACTCCTAAGAGCACTTCTGCCTCTGACTTAGTGTCTCTTCTGAGATGTACTGTCTTAGGGCTTGGCTCCTGTTCCCACCTTCACAGCCTCGGCCATCCCACCGCACAGCCTCCTTAGAGCACCTACCTTGAGGGACGTGCTCAAGTTTGTCTTAAGACTCCACACTACCTCAGTCAGGAAATTCACGCTAACTGCTCTTATTACAAACAACTTTCCTCCTTGCACATGGAGCATGTCAATTTTGGGTTAAACGACCTGGGGAGGGGGGGTGTGTATAATACACATGTATATTTTTAGAAGTATTTCTATTGAGCTGGGGATGTAGCTCAGAGGCATAGTGCCTGCCTGGCAAGTGCAAGGTGTGAGTTTGATTCCCAGTACTAAAAAACTCAAAGTGTTTCTATTGATTAATTATTAATTTTAAGAGTTTTATTATAATTTTATTATAATTTATATAATTTATAATTTTAAGAGTTTTATTATATTAAACAATGTGAGTTGGGTGTGGTGGCACATGTCTATAATTCCAGCACTCGGGAGGAGGACTGTTGAGTTTGAGGCCAGCCTGGGTTACAAAGTGAGTTCAAGACTAGCCTGAACTACATAGTGAGACCTGTCTCAAAATGACCAAAAACAAGAAAAACTAGCACAGTAATAATTAGCTGTCACCATCACAAACCAAAATGCCCAACTCTCCTGACACACTAAAGGTAAACATGCGCCTAACCTTTTCTTTTCGTGGTCACCTATTTCTCCTAGGTGAAAGCAGCACCTGTATTTAACTAAAACTCTGCCCTATAAAGCAACACAAATCCCAAGGGTGGATGTCAAAACAGGAGCCTTGATCTCAGTTGTGACAACTCCATAATCCTAACCCAAATTCCAGTCCTCCAAATGCCAACCTTCCTACTATACTAGGACAAATTTGAATAATCTGGGAGCTTTCATAAATAGAAAAGATGAGATGGAAATAGGAAAGAGCAGCATAAAAAATCAATTCAAACACTGGCAAGCCAAACCTTTGTCTGTTAACAGTACTACCCAGTTCTCATTTTGGGAAGAAACTACTCTCCTAGTCACTGGTGGCAGAAGAATTGGCCTGGCACATGGAAGGTACTCAAAGTATCTGTGAACCTGGAAAATCAAACCTAGCTATGTACTTGCAATGAGAACACACAGACCCAGCTCCACCTACAATTCTGAAGGTGACAAAGGATAAGAACTGACCACTATCATGTCTATAGCTTCTAACAAGCACAAGGTTGAGCTCTGGGTACGCAGACCTGGGCCCAGGGCCACAATTCTAAGTGTCCTTCGCCACCAGACAGGGCAAGAAGATAGGTTATGGTCAAATTGGTACCACTTTAGGCCAGGCATGGAGGCACATTCCTATAATACTAGCACTTGGGAGGCTGAGGCAGGGGAACTGCTAGGAGTGTGAGGCCAGCCTGGGTTATACAGTGAGTTCAAGGCCAGTCTGAACTGCATAGTGAGACTCTCTCAAAACAAACAAAAAATCCCAAAACAAAACTGACCTTGTACTTGACAATTCCTGAGACTCCTTCCCTGGGACAAGCAGAGGTCCCCCCCACCTCCCGCCCTCCATATCTCAAGGTTTTAGTAAAATCTAAAGAGTAGCTTGTTTCTACCTTTCCTTAGAAAAGGGGGAGAGGCTTGTCCAAGTAAGATACACTTACTCTCAAATTTAGTCAGCTCCTGGATAAATCACTTAACCCATCAGGGTTGTAAAGGTGAAATGAAATGGTACACGTGAAAATGCAGTACCAAGCATATATGGTGGTCAGTTTCTGACCTACTGCCCTAGCCCACACCTTTGGATTTTCCACCTCAACCTCTAGAACCCACACTGTTCTCTTTCCTGGCAGGTTCTTGTCTTCCCTAATCTCCATGTCTACACTCTCACAAAACTAAGTTGGTCTAGACCAGTGATGACAAACCTTTTAAAGCTTCCAATGATACAAACAGCCCACTATGGCATGCATGCCACAGGTTCGCCACCACTCATCTAGGGTCTCCAATGTGACAGCGTCCCTCTGGTGAGAGGTCCTTTATAGAGGTGACACTCCCCTCTACCCTGTATTTCCTACTCCTGTCTCTGGCACCAACTCCTGAGAGTTAAGTTGCCTTCAACACCCCTCTCCTTCACTATAAAGCAACTTTTATAAAAACTGATGAACACTTCTCTCAATTAAGCTGCAAAATTCATGAGGAAGGAGAATGTTTATTGTCTGTGAAGTTACCCTACAGCCTAGCAGAGCATCTGACCAACGAAACCCCACAATAATTCTACAAAACAAGCAAAATTTCAATATTCACTATGTTTTCTTTATAGTATCTAAAATGAAGAAAAGCCTGCTATCTAAAGCAGAATGGGTAAGTAATGGTACATGAAGTGGGATGACAATAGCTGAAAAGAGGACACTTGATGGATGACAGGAGGGAGGAATGTTCAGATCCATACTTGAGTGAAAAGAGCAGGAAATAACACTCCCTATCTACAGCAAGATTTAAACTATGTAGAGCTGAGTATGTGAACAAAAAGGGTTATGGATAGTCTTTATTCCTGAAAACCTACACCGATTTTGTAGCACATTTTTTACTATGACTATTTGATAGTGTTTCTAAAAACTACAAGATTAGCCCAAATGTAACCCTCCCCAAACTTCTATACTATACTTCCCAGGTTGGGCTCAAACAATCCACCTACCTCCTTACTGAGATTTGGGGGGTAGGGGGAAACCTTTGATAAGGACTTGTCATCTACCCTGCATTTCTCCCCAGCTCCCCAGGACTCAAAACACAGAACCCAGTCCAGTAAATGTGCATGCAGAACAAAAAGAGACCACTCACCTAGTTTAAAAACACCCAAGATGTTCAGCCCTGAATTTTAAGCAGCACATGTGACCCGATCCATTCTGGTTTCAAGTTCAAAGGCATCAGGCCGGTCCTGTGGGTTAGCAGCTAACATATCTTTCAAGAGCTGCTTGATCCCCTCAGACATGGAAGTCCTACGTTTCTGGGGGATGTGCAACTCCATCTTTGGGTTTTCTAGCAGTGCCTCACCAACAGGGACGATCTCAGTTCCCTGTTTAATGTAGGTCCCCAGGAGCTCTTTCTTGGTCTCAGAGTCAATGAAAGTGATTCTCTCTATCATTGCCCAGATGATAATACCCAGGGCAAAGATGTCCGCCTTGGCTGTGTAGTGTCCCTCCCAGACCTCAGGGGCCATGTAGAAGTCTGAACCACAGGCTGAGGACAGCCAGTACTTATTCACATTCACATTTTTGTTGTCTTGATTGCCCTCTTTGCCTCGAGGTGCCAGCCCAGCACAGACTTTGCTCAGTCCAAAGTCTGCCACTTTGAGGATGGGGGTGCCAGACCGCTCTGTGATGAGGATGTTGTCTGGCTTTAGGTCCCTGTGCACGATGTGGTTTTTGTGCAGAAAGGCAATGGCACTCGTGAGCTGTAGCATGAAGCTTTTGTTGGTGGCTGGGTCTGGCCTCCGAGACAGGACGTACTGATTCAGGTCTCCACCTTCACAGAACTCCATGACAAACCAGAGATAGCAGGGCTCTTCAGCGTAGCCCAGGATCCTTTCTCCTAAATCAAAGGACAGGAAAGAGCCTGAGTGAGATGGACACATTCACATTACTTTTGTACTTTCTACTTTTTTTAATGTAATGCAAAGAAAGGTACTTATACTAAAGAATGACAGTGGTGACAAATAATTGCTCCAAGACAACTTGTAACGCTGACACTGAGCCAATTCTATAGATGGAGGTACATGTCTACCAACATAGGACAAGTGAAGGTACGACACAGTCATTAGAGCTGGTATCAAGCACCTGGGGGTTGGAACTAAAAGGCCTGGGTATGAACTCAGGTTTACTGCCATTTAGTTGACCATAAGATCATTTTGCTTCTTTCTACTTGCCTACCATCAGGGAGCATCATTCCACTCATACTTCCCAAGGCTGCTGGGAAGATGAACAGGTATAGTACGAGACAAGGCTGTCATATGTCTGGCACTTCTATTATGATGGTTACTTCCTGCCAAACAAATGACCTTCTCTCTCTTCTTTCCTGACCTGTTTAAGAATTCTTGTTAGTACACGTGGAGTGGCATTTTAACATCATTTCAGAACATCGTCTGCTAGCACACCACATGCCTAACCAGTCAGGTAAGTAGCACATCCTCAGCATCATGAGGCTTAGTCTGGAGGAGGTGGCAGGTGCCAAAGCAACCCTCATAAGCCAAACACAGGCAACAAGGAAGGTGGGCAGGAGTCACCACAGTCGGAAGGGGCAGGATGTGACTTACCCTTTAAAGAACAGGCACAGCAGGAGGGGGAAGCAAGGAGGGAACACCAGACTGAAAGGGAGTAACAGATAACAGGGTACACAGACAAATGGACCAGGCAGATGTAAACAGAAGTCCAATGGGATCAGTAGTATTTGAAGTAGATACATAAAGTGAATTGAGTTGTGTGGACTCAAAACCAGGAAAGCTAGCGCTCAGCCTCTCTGAGCAAATCCCAATATTCTCTACAAAGCAACTGACGCCACACTGAGCCCTTAGTTGGAAGTTACTGATGACAACCGACCCCAGAGCTAAGTCCAGGCAGGTAGACGCCTTATCCTCTAATGAAAAGGAGCATGCAAGTGAAGGAACTTGCCCTGAGTGGTCATACTGGACATATGTAACTGGGCCAGGCTCTGAAAACAAGTTCTCTGGTTCCCAGCAAGGTATATCCATTCTTCCCAAGACAAGGGCCTTACCTGCTCTGATAGCCTCTGCTGCTATCATTTGTTCTGCAGTACCTACCTTATTGTAAAGACAATCACAGCTCCAGGTAACTCCCTGCTACCACAAATGGCCTGGAAATTACCAATGCACACTGTCCCAAAGCCAGAGGCTTATAAGTTCCAGGTTCAGGGGCTGGGGATATAGCTCAGTGGAATAAGCGCCTGCCTAGCAAGTGCAGGGTCCTGAGTTCAATCCCCAGTACCGCCAAAAAAAAAAAAGATTAAAAAAAAGAAGTTCCAGGTTCAGCCAACAAGATGACTTAAAAGCTTCAGGTTTTTTAAATGACAATCTGATACTTACTTGCCCTACAATTATATAATTTACTTGTTTATATTGCTCATTCAAAGTGACACAGGTAAAACCAGTTTCAGATGGTTTTTTACATCAGTTGTCTCCCTTCTTCTAATCCTCTTTGGAAGGAGTAATCCAAAGACCAAACCCATCTGGGTTCTAGTTAGAGACAGAAGAAAAAGAGCAATCTTGTTTCCTGGTGGTGCAGCCAGGAAGGAAAAGATTTAAAAACCATCAAATTCCTTCTGCAAAGGGCATATCAGAAAACAGTGAAACTCCTAGTGGGAGAATAATAAATGGGGAATGATGATTATTTTATACCCAAAGTTGGTATGGCGACTGAAGGAAAAAAGAAAAGTCCACCAATAGACTATAATGTAGACCTGGAAAAAAGGAGGAAAAAAAGTGCCTGTGGGCAGTAGATGGGGGTGGGCAGTAGATGGGACCCTGGAACCAACAAGCCTGCTCTGAGAAAGTGAGCTGCGCTTGAGCAGTGGAGAGGAAAATAGCAGGTAGGTAGAAGCATTCTGGGGATCTGATGTGTCAGATTCTTAGTTCAGAGGAAAACATGATGGAAGATGCCTAAACCCTGGGCAAGTCCCTTAACCTGAACGGCTCAGTCCAATCTACCAAATTTGAGGTTGACATGTAGGCCATATGACTACTGTGAATTAAGTATAGGTACCTTGGGAATTAGGTACTGGCCATCACTAACATCTTCATTGCCATAAGACCCCAACCAGGTCCTTAGAAGTCACAGATTTCAATAATCCCTGTGCTGAGAAGAAAGTTCTCACATGTTATGCAAAAGACAAAATTTATCTCCGAAAAAGAACATGGATGATTCCACAGAAAACATCAAACTTAGCTGGTAATAGCAAAAACCTACAGGCTTACAAAGTCCCATCTCTTGAAAAATTTGTAGTAGGCAAATCTTGGAAACAACCCAAGTACCCATCAACAGGTAAATGGATAAAGCTTTTTTATACAGTAGAGTACTACTCTGCCATAAAGTACGATATGCTTCAGACATTTCTAGGAGAATGGATATACCTTGAATCCATACTCTTAAGTGAAATAAGTGAAATAAATTGGACACAAATCTCAATACTGCATTGTTTCTCTGATGTGAGAAATCGAAAGTATAAATAAAGGAGGACCAAAACGTATTCTGAAATAGAAGGAAAATATTCAAATTGGGAGGGGAACATGAGAGGGGGAGAAGGAAAAAGACAAGAAAAGCAGGAAAACATGGAAACAAAGCTTTGTAAATGGGGAGAAGAGGGGTTGAAGGGAAGGCAGGGGAATGGGAGAAAAACCAAGTTATATCACATACATAAATTCTCTACAATGAATGTGATCATTATGTATATTTAACATGTACCAGTAAAATGTACAAAAAAAATTGCACGAAAGTTGGTAAATATGGCCCCCAAAATAGCCTTCACAGCCAAATTCTTAAGGTATGCCATCTTTGTCCACACTTGAGAGCCACCCTACTTCATACCTGCCCAATGTCCCAGGTAACTTCCCTCTTCTGACCAGCCAAGGTCCCAGTCTTAAATTTCTATTTTAGTTAGTATTAAGTTATACCAACTATTCTGGTTTGCAACCCATAGCATGACTCATGCATTTCACCATGAGGAAGGCCAGCACATTTTGCAAATGTTGCGGGAGGTGTAGATTTCTCAGTACTCCAGCCCTGCAGGAGGGACCTGCAGACATTAGACAGCATGCTAACTCTAGGAAGCTGGGAAGGGCAACGATCAAGCATTGGTCGTCACTGAACATTAGTCCCTAAATGACCTTTAATCTATGCAGACTTAAAAGCTACAGCAGTCTCTCAGTCAGAGCAGGGCTGACAGGGTTTTGGCTCAGGCCAATTTCACACATGGTCCAGTTAGTCCCCACTCCAGCCCTGTAGTTGTTTCCCTGCTTGTTGGATGTATAGTGTCACATCAGTTCATGAACTCAACTCTCTCCACAACTGCGGATGAAAACCATACTGGGTAAAAACTAAATCAAATTGCCCCGTAGGGTTAACATTGAACCTAACCATTGATTTTTTTGTTTGTTTATTTTTTGAGATAGTCTCCCATGTAGCCTAGTTAGCCTTGAACTTGAGGAGACCCTCCTGCCTCAGTCTCCTGAGTGCTGGGATTATAGGTATGAACCACCATGCCTGGATATAATCATTGAATTTAATTTGTTTCTCATCCAACTCTTTTTAGGACCAAAATCATGAAAAGACAAGTTTGTGATCCCAGGTACCACTGTACAATTGGAACAGAGACATGTAACAACTACTAGAATCCCCACATGAAAGTTCACATTGTGAACACAGGTTTTTATAATTCCTTTTTATGGCATAATCGGGCAATTTTAGAAGATTATTGCATTAAGAGTCAAAAATTCAGCTTCCTTTGCAGAAAGCACTGGCAGTGTTACTTGGTGGTGCCAAGAACTTGAGGAAATGAATAGCATCCAGAGCTTAGTGGATGCTGTTTCACAGGTGGGAAAGGCCTAGTAATCTGCCTAAGAACACAGCCCTGAGTGGATGGGTAGGACCTGGACCTCCACCACTGAGACCTGCTGCTCCCAGTCTACACACACTGCTGATGAAAGGGAGGCAGGCGCACTTCGGGATAGCACTACTACTTTCCCTCATGTCTGACCACAGGATAAATTCTGTACTTTAAAGCATCCTATGCCATCATTCACTGGGTGACAGAGAAAATGCTAAAACAAATACCCTCTCTCTGCAATAAAGCAAGCAGGTGTCTCACATCCTCAGTATTGACAGTTAACTAAGGAGTGAAATCCAGTAAAATATGGCCTGTTTTACTGACAAAGTGGAGGCCAGTAGGATCTGCATGCAGGTAGAGGTATGAGCTTGGCAGACAGGCACCTCTTGGAAAGGGACACGAAATACCCTAGATTTCTTAAGCCTTTCTTAAGTTAGAGCCTAGCTTCTCGTTCATTCAAGTATTCCTGAATGCATGTTGCTTATCCCAGGTCCCAGAGGCAAGATGAGCTAAGAAGCAAAGGCTTCTGGTTATGAGAAGCACAATAACTGTAGCCACAGGGCCTGGGAAGAGGGCCCAGTTTTGCCTGAGTAAGGGACAGGAGAAGAGAGAAAGGCAGGGTGAGGATCACAAGAGGACATTCATAACTTTTTTTTTTTTTTTTTTTTTTGCGGTACTGGGGATCGAACTCAGGACCCTGCGCTTGCTAGGCAAGCACTTATTCCACTGAGCTATATCCCCAGCCCACAAGAGGACATTCAGCTGTGCCTCCAAGATGAGGACATACAGCGCACCAGGGTCCCAAGGAGCCCAGGGGATCACAGAACAGATGCACGGGATGGGCACTATGAGGCTTGAGAAGGTCTAGGATAGGCTAAGAAACAGCCAAGTAATTCAAAGTTCTTCATCTATTTCAGAAAGCTGTACTGCTTACTGAATCTAACAAAATAATTTAGACATACCATTAAAATAAACCTTTCAGACTGCTGATGATACTATGACACAGAATAAGTCAACTTCTGATTTAAGTGCTGTTAATATGTGGGAGAGTGTATCTCAGACAACCAATGCAACAAGTTCCCTCTGGAGGTACAAGGAGCTGTAGACAAGGCAGATGAGCAGCCAAAAGCCTCAGGAGATCTGCAATCAGAGTGAGGGTGGGCAAGGCAGGAGGCAAGACGGGGACTAGCAACACATATGGAGGTTTAGAATCAACAGAGCTTACAACTTGTGTATGGGAAAGGAAAAATCCAGTCAGTACCTAGTCCTCTCTTCTTACTCCAAACTCTTCACTATTCTGACAAGTGAGGAGCCTGAAGCTCAAAAGATTAACTTGCTTAGGAGCAAGACCCCAAGTCTCAGTGGCTGGTAGCCTCTAGATAACTTCTTGGTCCCAGCAGCAGGATGTCACACCTGGATGCTCTGCTTCCCCTCTAGGCAGAAGCACCTTCTCAGCAGATCTTTATACCCCGGGGAGTTTAATGTTCAAATCCCTGAGTGCTAGTTGTTCAACACAATGCGAAGATTCTTTTTTTACTGAAAGACTAATTACAATTTTGATTGAAATGTGCTGGGATGTTAGCAATTCAGCTGTATGTATCAACTTTTAAAAATGCTCTGTCCATTTGACATAAAAATTCCACTTCAGAGGTCAGGGATATAGCTCAGTGGTACAGTGCGTGGGTGGCAAGTGTGAGGTCCTGAGTTCGATTCCTGGTACCCACCCCATTCCACTCTAATAATGTAGTCTACAAGTAACAAAAACCCCAACAACAAAAACAAAAACCCTTACCACCAACAAAAGACACACTAAACACCCAAATATCTAGAACTACTATTCAATCAGCATAGACCGAACACAATTATCTAAGAATGGCAACAATTATAGTACTTGTTTATACTTCAACAAAATCTTAAGAGCAGATTCCATATCATATCGTTTTAATATGTAAGCAGGGGAGCAGAATACAGCAGACATGACGGCACATAATTCTAATTCCAGCTACCTAGGGGGCTGAGGCAGAAGGATCCCAAGTTAAACGCTAGCTTCAGCAATTCAGTGAGACTCTCTTAAAAGAGGCTGGGTACCATGTCTGTCCAATGTAGTTTTTCCTAAGGAAGCCAAGCAGAACTGCTACAACAGCTGCCAGGCAAGATAGTGTCCTAAGAGGCAACCTGGACAGGTGTTAACATTCCCCCTCTACCCATTATGATCCAAGACCCAAAGAATCTATTTCATTTTCCATAACTTGGGAAGAAACAACTAGATCACCAGGTTGTTGGAAGGCTTAACTATGACAGCTGACACCTGGACACCAAAGCAAACAGCTATTGGATGATGATTATGTTAATGTCTCTGATATCCAGATAGGCAGCTGTGCAATATGACCACTGGTTATAAGACAGAATGTCAAGAATGGAAACTGGATGTAAATCTAGAGCTCAATATTCACAAGTGTCACACTGAAGAAATTACTTGCCCTTGATGGAGATTATCTGTGACATCAGGTTACAAAAACACCAGCAGAAGAGGATTAAATAAAGTACAAAAATACTATGAGACATTAAGTACTGCTAGATGGAAATGGAGACCTTGAAACGTGGACTCGTCCACCCAGGCAGACATTCACCACAGGCAATAGGCCTTGCCACAAATGCAAGCCTCAGCTTTTGCCAGGGTCGTTTCTCACTTTTCCATTCTTCCCCCAACTTAGCCCACATTCCTGGCAGCTGATTTCCTTACAACATCTCTTATAGGCTGCAATGAAGTCACAACTACTGTCATCTCCTCCATTACACTGGGTACACATGGCGGAATGAAATCAAGTCTGGAGTTCCCATATGAAGCACTGCGTGCACACAGGAGGTGTTCAATGAATCAGTAAGAACCGTGAGCTCAGAGGTTAAAAAAAATAGAGAAATAGTACTGAAGCCAGGCACTGAGACCAGATTTTGTGCCTGACTTTTTATTTAATCCCACCTATTCTTCTCTCCCACAACAATCCAGTAAGACGTTTCATTACCTTGAGTTTGGCCATCAGCAATAGAGCTCCCCCACAGGACCCAGAGAGGTAGTTCATCTACATTGTAAAGAAACTGCCTGGGGGCCAACTAATTTGTGACAAGAATGCCTGAGGAAATAAGAGTCTTTGTTCTTTAGAGTGAGTCCCAAGACCAGGCAATTAGAATCAGATGTGCGTTACATGGCCATAAACCTCCACCTAAGGGAAGAGCCCACCAGTCTGCAATCACCCACCTCCTACATAAACCACTTAGATCAGCTTCCTAAGCAACTTGGCTCTTTAGAATGTGGTCTCCCATCTCCTGACCAGCTCGCTCACTGTGATACATTTCTTTCTCCACCCCACCTTGCCTCTTGACTAGTAGTGAGCAGACTGGGCCTGCGCCTGTGGCAGAAACTTGCAAATTAAAGACAACTAGGTTGGGTCTGCAATCTGAGTCACTCAGGAGGATTTCTAGCCCTAAGCATACCCATCAAGGGCCACATTCAAGGTGAATTGATGCTCTACTAGGAACCAAGCTCTCCTTGAGAGGGTACACTATAAAAAGCCTTACCCAATGCAACCCCAATTAACCAAAGTTCTCAATTAAGTAAGGGTTGTTTCTATCTCCTGAGGCTGGTACCTAAAATCCCCAAAGCACACAGAAGGAAAGCAGTTGTTGGCAAGAGAAATCTGCACGGTTGCCCCAAGACATTCAAGAGCAGACCAGAAAGCAAGTGCAGACTCCAGCAGCTAAGATATATGAACCAAATCAGCAGTGCCACAAGCACTGATTAATATACAGTTAAACATTAGTAGCCATTCGTTTCTAAGCAAAGTATGACTGTGTCCATTTTACAACCAAGAAAAACAGAACTCAAACCTTAAGCCACCTGTCTCCACTGTGCCCCAAAGTGATCAAGAAGGCTGACTCAAGCTGTAGTGTCTGTGGTCCAAGCCTGGCTCAGTCATTTGCTTTGCTGTTGGGCAATTTCATTAACCTCTGTGCCTCAACTGCAAAAAACAATCATAGTACTGACTTCAAAAGGTGGTTGTGAGGGCTTAAGGGACTCATCGCTATTTTTATCTATGTCAAGGTTGCCTCAACCACTTTCCAGCTCTGCCTAGCCAGGGGCTCTCTAAACTGAAGCCTAAGGTACAAGAGACAATTCAGTTGCTTTCTAGAAGTTTAGGCATGGGGTGGTCCCACTCTGCTGAGTCCCAAAGTTTCCCATGGCACTCAACTAAGGAGACCTCGCAGGGTGACAACAAACTCCTGCCAAGACCCTGGTCTCCCCCAGGCCAGTTCTTCCCTCACTACCTCTGTTCCCTGCCTCCCCATGCCTACAACTTAAGTCAGAGAAAATCTTTTCTAGGATTCCACCACTTGTGATCTCCCATTAGTTCATTTGGGCATGTACAGGCCACATGGCAGAAATCCTGTGCTGCCCTCTCTATATAGCCCCTTCCCAGTGGCCATGTGGCCTTACTGCAGGCAAGACAACTTCCCAAGGGCTGAACTACCCACCTCAAGCAACCAAAAGGCACCTTGAAACTGGGTGTGGTGGTACATGCTTCTAACTACAGCCCTCTGGAGGGCTGAAGCAGGAAAATAGCAATTTTGAGCCCAGCCTGGCAACTCTGCAAGACCTTGTCTGGGGAGGTAAAAAGTACTGGGGTTATAGTTGATTTAGTTTAATTCAAAGGCCCTAATTCAATCCCCATTAGCACTGCCACCCCCAAAAAAAGAATAAAAGAAAAAAAAAAGCCTGCCCTGAGTAACACTGAGCCGGGTGTGGTGACACATGCCTGTAATCCCAGCTCTCGGAAGGCTGAGGCAGGAGGATCGTTGTAAGTTCAAGACCAGCCTGGGCTACAAAGTGAGCTCAAGGCCAGTCTGAACTACATACTGAGACCCGATCTCAAAACAAAAAACAAAACCACTGAACAACTGGCATACAAAACTCGTATCTTTTTACCAAATTGGAGATAAACTAGCCTCCATGCTCTCAGCTCTACTAAACCACTAGTTTTATGATCCTTCAATTTGTCCCAAATTTTCTGGAGGCGAAGAGGGGGTCCTCACTGCTGTTTGTCTGGAGGAGCTAGAAACAAAATTTCTGAGTCTGACACGGCAGCCTATCTGTTGTCTTCTAAGTGGCAGCTTGAACTTCATTTTAGGTGCATTTCAGAACAGGGTCTTTTAGAAATGGAAAACGAGAGGTTAAAAGCATCTGGGTGCGGCAATGCATGTTTGGAATCCCAGCCCCTGGGAGGCTGAGGCACAACAGAATTTAGAGTTCAGGCCAGGGTGAGATATAAGACCCTATCTCAAAAAAAGGTTTTAAAAATAAAACTGTTGCCAGGCATGTCAGTGCATGCCTAAAATCCCAGTGACTGGGAGGCAAAGGCAGGAGGTTCACAGAGTTGAGGCCAGCCTGGGGTACATAACAGAGTTCAAGGCCAGCGTAAACTACATGGTTAAGGCCCTGTCTCAAAAAGCCCCCTCCCCCAAAAGAGCAAACTGTTGATGCCTTAATTCTTTTTATGTGAAAGACACTTCAAAAACACTACACATTCAACCAAATAATTTACAGTATTGTTAAAAACCTAGGAGATGGGTTTGAATGTTGCCACTACCTCATTTTGGGCAAATCCTATCTCTTTTTGGGGTCCAGTTTCCTACCTGGTGAGATAGGCTAGATCAGATACCTAGGACTTCTGACTATTTACACTGCTTTGGGGAGGGCTGTTTAGTTAATGCTTGAAAGGGAAAAATGTGACACACGTTCAAATTGGGTAAAACCAAGAACACTAATAAGTTTCTTTAATACTGGATTAATAACATCAAGTGATTTCTTGAGACTACAGAAAGGCCTGTGTATTCACTAGGGAGATGAGATGGAAAAGGAAAATAACTTTTATCGGCCCAACACTGAAATGCATTGCAGTTTATGCCTCTACCTACTGTGCTTCTAGCATTCTTCTTTCAAACACACCTCCTTTAACTCTCGATTCTCTTAATTCTGTACAACACCCTCCCCAAAACCCTTGTTAATGAGCTAACATTTGTGCCATTTCCTCCAGTGACCTTGATTACCATTTCAATCTTTCAGAGTCCTTAAACTTTTGAAATGTAAGTTAAGTGCCTTTAGGAGGATTTTTTCCTTTCTTTCAAATACCACCATAGGGACTCAGAAAATGTATGCATCTGCTTAGTTGGGACTTCAAGGCAGGTTATCATTTTGGTCCACTTCAAAATCACTCTAAATTGTAGGAGATGGAGAAGGGTAACTCCAAGTGCTTTTCCATCTAATGAGCCCAACCAGGTTATCTCTCAGATTACTTCAGCTCTGAAGTTACTGGACCACATGAGTGTGCTCTAAGCCTAGGGTCCTAGGATACAGCATGAGAGATAAATCTTGGAAGCTGGAGCCAGCAAAATTTAACCTGGAGAAAGCTGCGTCTCTGTACTCCTCTTAGACTATGAAAAATGGCTTCATATACTACTTACTGAATTAACATAATATCAAAGCTTGACCTATTTTCCTAAGCAGAGAAAATACACCTTTTCTTCTGTGCTGTCTCTGAGCCCAAAACACTGTGGAGATTCAAATAATTTGACTATTCCAACAGCTGAAAGGAATCACAGTAAGTGAACTAAAGCAAACTTTCATTTCTGTAGGTCTCAGCTGTAGTTCTCAAAGGGAGGATGAAAATATAGTGCTGCTGCTGATGTAAGGAAATAGGACATGTTCCAGAGTCAAAGAAGTTCAGCAAACTTCACCGAGTGTGAATCTCACAGGAGGTAAGGAAGACTCACTGTGCAGCCTAAACTCACAGAAGCAGAGGATTCTTCTTTATCCAGAGCACTACTGAGATTCCCATCATGCACAGCACCCTGTGACAAAGGTACCCCAATCTGTGAACAAAGGCAGACCCCTCTCAGGTGTTAAACCATTTATCCCATGCCCTCATGCATCATTTTAGGACAAGCTAAGACTGGGCATGAGACTAACCTCAAAGTCCTCAGACTTAACTGCTACGCTATGCTTGCCTTTGTTTACTATGAAATTCTTAAAAATTCTACCTGGGAGGAAAGTTTCAATGCGTCTATATTTGAGGAGGAAGCAAAGAAAGACTGCAAGCTATGGTTGAAATTGCAAGACTGGAGTCAATTAATTGAGAATAGAAAAGTGTTTGGAAAAGCAACTTCTAACACCCATGTAGTCTTAAAACATGTAAGTCCAGACCATTATTAATTACAGAGAATTATGAGAACAAGGAAGGGCCTATAAGTGATGAGCTTTTAGAATATAAGGAAGGTAAGAGTCTCCTAGGGGAGACTTTTCAAAACAAGAGACTGTTCAAAACAAGAGTTTTACACCCTGGGGGGATTCACGGTTTTTAGAATGGATGGGGTGAGCGATGGGTATAAAGGAAGCATCTCTTGAGAAAGGGCCCAGGTGATAGGTCTCTGCCAGGCAATCCATTGCCAAACTGACTTGAAATGGACAAGGAATTCTCTTGGGATACTGGCTAGTGGGTTTTTACAGGGAAGCTGGACAAAAGCTCCAAAAAGATTTTAGGAAACTGCCTTATAAATACCAAACCCAACTGGTGCTTAAAAGGTCATCCTTAAGGACAGCAGCAGTGGCCATGTGAGAGGATACAGGCCTTGAATGAACAGACCTGGGTCACATCACTCAAGCTATGACAAGTACATAACATGGAAACCAGCAGTTAAAAGTTCCCTTTCAAGTTGATTAATCTTACTCAAGTTATCCTTGTTTCCCTCTAAGGCTTAGTTTCTCTACTCAAAGAGGACAGACTTTGCTTTTAACGTTTTATCTTAAATCTCTTCACAGCAAAGGGGGGTGCTGCTTTGTAATCTCAGTGGGTGAGGCAGGAGGATCTGAAGTTAAGACTAGCCTAGGCAACACATTGAGTTCAAGGCCAATATAAAACTACTTAGTGAGATCCTGCCTCAAAAAATCTAAACGCGTAAGTAAATCACTTCAGTTCTCAGAACACACCTGGACCTCAGATTCATTCTTCCCTTGGATTCTCTGGCCTCCGGATGGCTCCTCACTTTTCTAGGTCACTGTCCCTTTTCTCTGAACAGATCCTTCGCTACTTTTAGTTCTCCCAGTTGCTCTCCAGGCTACCTGGCCTCAAGAAGCTCTGCTTTCTTTTTAGGTAAAACCACTTTCTAAGTGAAATCACTTCCCAGCCAGCATCACAGGAAAAAGATTAAGAAGGTCAAATGGCGGGAAAAGATGTTGGATGTTGTTATGTGACAGGTCCAAGCCCACCTGTCAGGGTTATTATTATGCAAGCCCCAAAGGACTAAGCCAGAAAACCAAGGGTTTGCTTGACTGCTCTTGGATGGAAGCCTGGGGATCACAGAGGAAAGAAATGGAGGTGGGAAAGAATGTCAGGAAATTTAGAACCAGAAAGGGTGAAAGTGAAGTTGTTTTGTTTTAGGAGGGAAAAAGAAACTTAGAGAGTGGGAAAGCTCCGCAGTTCTGCCAGTTACTGAATACATACTAAGATAAAGAGCACTTAAATGAGCTCTTCTCACGGAAACTCCCCTGACGTTTCGGGCAGGACTGAGTCCCAAGAAGGTGGCCCCAAAGCCTGGGCAGGGGAAAGAGGGTGTGTCAGGGCCCTGGGTGTCAGGAGCAGCACCGGGGCCTTGGGGTCCGGCGGCCCCAGGAGCCGGGGCGCAGGCCCTTCGTGGGCAGGGCGGCCCTACCTTTGAGTGAGGTCTCCACCAGGCGCAGGTAAAGCTGCGAGCTCTTGTTGCCGTGGCTCATACGCTGGGCGAGCCCGTTGCGCTGCAGGACGCACTCCTCAAACTGGACGACGTTTTGGTGGCGCCGCTTGAGGCTGGTCAGTGCCCAAAATTCGGCGAGCGCCAGCTCCACGTTCTCGGGGGCGTCGCAGCGGATCTTCTTGACCGCCACCCGGGCCCCGCTGCGCCCGGCCACTGCCTCGTAAACCACGCCGTAACTGCCGCGCCCGATCTCCGCCAGAAGACTGTAGCGGGGAGGCGCAGACCCGCCGCCACCCTCGGGCCGCCGCCCCTCCAGGTGGGCCTCGCCCGGGGCCTCGGCCACTACTGGATCCATTGCCTGGGCCGCAGCCACCGGCCTCAGCTTCGCCCTGGGCGCTGGGCTTCGCCTTTTCCGCTCCGGGCTTTGTGTACCTCGGCGGGCGCCGTCCTCTTCCCCCGTTTCCATGGCTGCGGGCGGCGGGGGGAGCAGCAACGGTGCTGCCCTGGTCCCCCCTGCCTCATCCCTTCGTCCGGCCCCGGCACGCGGAGGAGCGGGACCTTGGATTGTGACCTGTGCACGAAAAAAGCGGTTAAACAACCAGGCCAAGACGGGCAGGCAGGGAGCATAGGCAGCGTAGAGCCCCACCTCCCTCAACTCTTCCTCTGACCGCCGCGGCCCCTTTAAGACGGAAGCTACCGCCGCTGACTGAACTAAGAGGGGAGGGGAAAGCGGGAAAGACGGAACCATTGAATAGGGGTTCAAACAGAAAACCGGAAAGAAAAGCAAGGGCTACTGGCCTTCTCCGTTTACTTATCGGGTGGGAACAGCAAAAACAAAAACCAGAGGCCTTCTGTATTTACAAAAAAACCACCCAAAGGCGCTATTCTGATTGTTTAAATCACTTTCCCTACTTGATCATCTCTGACATCCCCCTCCCTACGCCCTGCCTTACGTCCTTCGGGTGTAAACAGTCCATTGAATTAAGCTACTGCGGAGCCCGGTGGGCCGACCCAAGTCCCCTAGGATAGCGGGTAAAGGAGATTGGCTGAAAGTTCCACCTCGCGGAGCGCGACACACCGAGGACCCCGGTGCCCTCCCCGGCGCCGCGGGAGCGGCGGGTAGCTCCGGCTCCGCGGCTCGCCCTTACCTGGTCGGCGCCGCTGCACTTCCGGGCGGCGCGTTTCCCCCCGGGAGCTCGCGCCGGGAAATGGTCCGCTCCAAGCCGGGGCCGACCCCGGGGCCGAGCGGCGCGGGTGTTGATGGCCCGGGCCGGGCGGGTGACAGGCTGTGGGCCCGCGGCGGCAGCGGCAGCGGCGGCGGCCCTCACAGAGGCCCGGATTCCCAGGTTCCCGTGGCCTTCCGCGTCTTCGCGCCGGCTGAGCCCTTTACGTAACCGCTTTACATAAGCCGCGCCGCCCGCCGCCGCCGCCCGGGTCAGCGGGGACTCCTGGTGGCCCATCCCCCGGGAGGCCAGCCGCGTTTGGCGCCGCCCAGGCCCAGCCAGGGTCGAAGGAGCTGCCGCAACCCGCGCGCTCGGACGCCGCGCCGCGGCCCAATCACGGGCGAGAACACCCAACCAACAAAAAATAGGCGCCAAACTTGCGCGACCCGCGGAGGCCTCTTGTCTCCGCAGCCGCCGGTGCACCGCAACCTTTTCTCCAGACCTGCACGAGGATCAACCGCCCACACTGGGGGCCTAATAAATACTGATTGGGTGATTGGATTTGCTGGCGTGATTGATTGAGGGCTTGGGCCTGGGAACCTCCGGGACTGGTTTAAAATCCTATCCTAACTCGGAGGAAAGCTCCTATTCGCCGGGTGTGGTGGTGCACGCCCGTAATCCCGGCATTTGAGAGGCTGAAGCAGGAAGATCGCTGCAAATTCGAGGCCAACCTGGGCTACAAAATGGCTTGTAGGCCATCTTGCACTGCATAGTGAAAGCCTGTCTTAAGACAAAACAAACATGAATGTCTGTCATGCACTGGGGACCACTCTTAAGTCTAGGGAAAGTCAGTCCCTGCCTTATTTGAGCCTCCGCCACTTTAGCAGACAAACCATGGGTGACTGGGAGCAAGGTAATGGACACTGTATCTTTGCGGAGAGGTTACAGTTAAAGCACTCAGAACAGGACAGGATTTTGTACACAATAAATGTCAAGTAAACGCACAATTTTTTTGTAACTGACGTAGAAAAAGCATGAACTAGGCTGGGGAGGTGGCTCAGTGGTAGAGCTCTTGCCTTGCAGTGCACAAGGTCCTGGATTTGATCCCCAGCACCACCACCAAAAAAATAAATAATAATTAAAGGGTTTCAGGGGTTTGAAGATCATCCCCCGCCCTTGGTTTTTTTTTTGAGACTGAACAATCCTGCCTCAGCCTCCCAGAGAGCACTGGTATTACAGGCGTGTGCCCCCACACCCAGCTTTACCCAGGTTTTAATTCGGCATTGATTGTTGGATTTACTTATCTCTGCAGTTTCCCTTAATCTGGGAAGGCAGTTAATTACTTCCTTCTTTGTCTTTTGTGACCTTGCTGAAGACCCCTTCTGATAGTATAGTCACTGAAAGTCTAATTTCTTTAAAACAAAATTTCAAAAAAAAATAAATAAAAATAAAAAAATAAAATAAAACAAAATTTCAAGGTAGCTTAATAGTAGAATGCTTGCCTATGATGTGCAGGCCCTGGTTCAATTCCCAGTTCCACACACACAGACACACACGATCTAGTTAGTGTACATGTAAATTGTAAATTGTAAAAATAGTAAAGAGCTCACATACACTTTCATCCAGAATAACAAAGTATTATATTTTTACATTTGTATATCTCATGTATATATACACACTGGATATATGATATGTATATATATCCTGTTCTAAATTGAGTTTTATTTTATTTTTTTGTCTTTTTGAGACAAGGTCTTGCTATGCAGTTCAAGGCCAGTATGAACTACATAGGGAGACCCAGGCACAAAAAAGCAAAAATAAAACCAAAAAAAATGCCCCAAAGATTTCATATCCCTTTGTCAGATAATTCTGGGTTTATTTCCTAAGAACAAGGATTATCTCTTGCTCAGTCTCAATACAATGATCAAAATCAGGAATTTGGACAGTGATATCTTAATTCCTTATTTATTATACCATTCCTATTTTTTTCTAATCATCTCAAATAGCGTCCTTTACGGCTCTTACCCAGGTTTTTCTTTTTTTTTTTTTTTGGTCTTCTTGCAACAAGGTCTCGCTATGCAGTTGAGGCTGGCCTTGAGCTCACTTTGTAGCCCAGTCTGGTCTCCAACTCTCAATGATCCTCCTGCCTCAGCCTCCTAGAGAGCACTGAGATTATAGGCGTGTGCCACCACACTTGGCTTTACCCAGGATTTAATTCAAGATTGCTTGTTGGATTTACTTGTATTATCTCTGCAGTTTCCTTTAAGTTGGGAAGGCAGTTAGTTACTGCCTTCTTTGTCTTTTGTGACCTTGGCATTTATGAAGTGTATTGGCAAGATTGTTTTGTAAAATGTCACTAAATTTGGAATTGTTTGATATTTTCTTCTGATTAGAGTATTCACTTTTGACAAAAATGTTACTGAAAGAAAGTTCTGTCCTTGATGCCTCACAGGGAGTAGCACACATGACGTCAGCTTGTACCAGCCTTGGCAGTGTGGACCTTGATCCTTTGTTAAGGTGATGTCTGCAAAAGTACTCCACTTGCTAGGGATATAGCTCAGTGGCACAGCACCTGCCTGGCAAGCACAAGGTCCTGAGTTTGATTACCAGTACAAAAAAAGAAGTACTCCACTAAAAAGTGGTCCCCCCCCCGTAACTATTAAATATTTTGAAAGAAAATACTTTGAGACTAAATATTGTGTTCTTCATTAATTTCTGGTTTTAACATTCATTGATGATTCTTGAAATAATTGTTATTATAGTGGTTGCAAAATGGTAATTGGAAGACCTTTACGTTTGGCTTGCTAGGACTGCCATAACAACATACCACAGACTCTGTGGCATAAAAAACAGAAATTTGTTTTCTAATAGTTCTAGATCCCAGGCATCCGAGATAAGGGTAGGTTTGGTTTCTACTGAGGCTTTCATCCTTGACTCGCAGACATCTGCTTCCTTGTGTCTTTACATGGTCTTTCCTCTGCGAGAACCCTTGGTGTCTCTTCCTCTTCTGGTCCAATATGATGCCAGTCATACTGGATTAGAGTCCTCATTTTATTTAATCACCTCTTTAGTGACCTGATCTCCAGGTTCGGTCACATGATAAGGTACTAGGATGTGTTATTCAGCGTTGAAACTTGGGTGGCTGGAGGGGCGCAATTCAGTTCCTAACAGTCTGTTTAGAATCTGACCCTGAGCTGAGATTTGACTGCCAAAGGTCAGTCATGCCACAAGTCTGGAAGATCGTTCCAGAAAGAAGGAGCAAGAACTACACACGCCATGTGATAGGTAAACTCCAGCAACTGGTGAGAATATAAAATGGTTCCATTGCTTTGGAAACAACAATGTGGTAGTTTCTTTCAAAATTAAATATACATTGTTGAGAGTTCAAGACCAGCCTGGGCTACAAAGAGAGCTCAAGGCCACCCTGAACTGCATAGCGAGACCCTGTCTCAAAAAGACAAAAAAAAAAAAAATTAAATATACAGCCAGGATTGTTGGTATATGCATGTAATCTCTAAAATGATGATGTAGGAAGATTGTAAGTTCAGTGAGACCCTGCCTCAAAATAAAAAGGAATGGGGATGCTCAGTGTGAAGACCCTGGGTTTATTTATTTCTTTTTCTTTTTCTTTTTGTCTTATTGAGACAGGGTCTCACTATGCAGTTCAGGCTGACTGTGAGCTCACTTTGTAGCCTAGGCTGGTCTCAAACTCCCAATGATCCTCCTGCTTCAGCCTCCCAAGTGCTAGGATTACAGGCATGTGCCACCACGCCTGGCTAAGACCCTGGATTTAACACCTGGTACTGAAAAAAAAAGTTAAATATACAGTGTATCTGCCTATAGCCTAGCAATTCCATGTCTAGGTATTTACTCTAAATAAGTGAAAAATTATGTTCACAAATAAATTTATATAGAAATGTTCGTTATTGGCTTTTCTCACTAGGTCCCCAAACTGGAAGATATTCCCATGTTCATCAATAAATGAACATACCAACAAATTGTGCAATTTCCATACAGTCAAAAAACGAATGAAATATTAATACTTTTTTGTGTTTGTCTTTTTGAGACAAGGTTTTGCTATGCAGTTGAGGCTGGCCTTGAACTCACTTTATAGCCCAGGCTGGCCTTAAAGTGATTCTCCTGCTTCAACCTCCCAAGTACTGGATTATAAGTATGTATTACCACAGCCAGCTGAAATATTAATACTTAAAAGCAACTGAATGGAAGAAGCTAAGCACTAAAGAATACATACTGGATGATTCCATATACAGTTCTTCAAAATTCAGCCAAGTGTGTAACCTCAGATAGGGCTAGGGCCTCGGGGTAGTCAGTGCGGAGGATGAGAATACAGTACAACTGTAGCCAGAGCTGTATCTCTTGGAGGGGAGGCCTCAAAATAAAGTTGGAAGGACCACGCCTACAGGCCTCCCTGGGGATTAAGATAACTGGTATCACCTGGTCCAATAACTTGTAATCCCAGTACTTGGGAGGCTGAGGCAGGAGAATCACTTTAAGGCCAGCCTGGGCTACAAAGTGAGTTCAAGGCCAGCCTCAGCTCCATAGTAAAACCTTGTCTCAAAAAGACACACACAAAAAAGTATTAATATTTCATTCCTTTTTGACTGTATGGAAATTGCACAATTTGTTGGTATGTTCATTTATTGATGAACATGGGAATATCTTCCAGTTTGGGGCCTTAGTGAGAAAAGCCAATAATGAACATTTCTATATAAATTTATTTGTGAACATAATTTTTCATTTATTTAGGGTAAATACCTAGACATGGAATTGCTAGACTATAGGCAGATACACTGTATATTTAACTCTTTTTCAGTACTGGGTGTTAAATCCAGGGTCTTAGCCAGGCGTGGTGGCACATGCCTGTAATCCTGGCCCTTGGGAGGCTAAGGCAGGAGGATCATTGGGAGTTTGAGACCAGCCTAGGCTACAAAGTGAGCTCCAGGCCAGCCTGAACTGCACAGCACTGTTTCAAACAGAAAAAAAAATCCAATTCTTCAAATAAAGCTTTGGGGAGGGGCAGTACTAGAGACAAAACTCAGGGCTTCATGCAAAAAATATTCTATCACTGTGCTATGTACTCACACCCTTTTTATTTTTGAGACAAGGTTTTGCTAAATTGCCGCAGACTGGATATGGTGGGGCACACCTATAATGCGAGCTAAGGCATAAGAATCATAATTTTGAGGGCAGCCTGGGCCACATAGTGAATTTAAGAGCAACCTGAGCTACACAGCACAACCATGTCTCAAAAACTGAATTAAAACAAATTACCTAGGCTAGCCTTAAACTTGCAATCCTCCTGCCTCAGCCTCCTGAGTGGTTGGGATCATGGGTTTGTACTACCACAACCACCTGATCAGCCATGTAAGAAGGAATGAAAAGCATTAGGACATGAAATGTTTTTGAGTGATGAAATCTACATCTCATTATGTTGATAGTTTCTAGGGTGAGGTACATTAAAATGTCTCAATCACAAAATAAATAAAGATCAGGCTGGGCATAGTGGTGCATGCCTATAATCCCAGCACTTGGGAGGCTGAGGCAGGAGTAGTGTTGTGAGTCTGAAGCCAGCCTGGGCTACATAGTGAGTTCAAGACCCCGCCTAAAAGCTATATAGCAAGACCCCGCCTAAGAAAACAAAAACTAAGCAAGACAAAAATGCCTCAAATTATACCCTTTAATGTGTTTAATTTATGTACTTCAATGTTACAGGCTCCTCTCAAGAGCTAGAAAAAATAGAGGGGGGAACAAAGTAGTCTTATGGGGGGGAGGGGGTAGCTCAGTGGCCCGATGCCTGCCTGGCAAGCATGAAGCCCTGAGTTCAAGTCCCCATACCAAAAAACCAAAAGAAGGTAGCTTTTTATGGTCTTATTATAGAAGTAATTTCTTATAGAAACATTTGGAAAGTGCAAATAAAAAGATGAAAATCACTCACAACCTCACTATCTAACATTATCATTGTTGATACTATGGCTTTTCACACATTAAATAAATAAAATTCAAATAATCAACTGCTTGTTTCCTATTCCTTTTTACCCCCATTTTCCTCGGATTGTTTTATTAGGACATGTTTGTAATACGTTTACCTCTTTATGGGGAGTTGGTCCATGTACAGTAATGCATTTTAATTCCTTCTTTATTCCTGTTTTCATCCATTTTCCCTCCTTTCCCCCCTTTCCCCAGCTCTTGATTCCCTTCCCCCTACCTACCTACCTCATATCTGGGTGGAAATTCACTGCTGAGGGGCAGAGTTTTCTGGGGGATGAAGGTCTATTGCAGCAGGTTATGTTACAATGAAGTTTGATTAAAAAGTGAGAAGGTAAACGAAACTTTGAACAGCCACGAACACTTGTGTCTTGGAGATTTCTGAGCACAGAAGACTGTATTGCACAGCCTGGTCCCTCTCCTCCCACCCCGGATGCCATAGGGTGGATGAAGCCGGCAATGTTTCTCTTTCAGGATACTTTCCTCACTTGAGTTTAAGACAGACTGGATCCAAAGCTGTGGGGAAAATTACAAGGGTGTATGTCTTGGTTACTTTTCTCTCATTGCTGGGACAAAATTTCTGATACCCAAAACTAAGGAAGGAGGGGCTGGGGATATAGCTCAGTGGAATAAGCGCCTGCCTAGCAAGCGCAGGGTCCTGAGTTTGATCCCCAGTACCGCCAAAAAAAAAAAAAAACTGCTCTCCAAAACTAAGGAAGGAGAGGTTTATTTAGCTGGAAGTTTGTGGAGGTTTCAGTCCATACTTGGCTGGCTCCAAGGCAGGATGGTACACGGCAGAGGGCAACAGTTCATGGCAGTGGAGGACAGCAAAAGCAACAAAGGGTGGAACAGCAGAGAGCACGCTGCTTTCCCTCCCTTGTATTGTATGCAGGCAACCTGCCCCAGGGCAGGTGTAGCACTCACACCCATAATCACAACCATGAGCCAATCAAAAACTCTAGAAGCCCACTCCGCCACTGTGTGAGGCGTTGGAGGGACATTCAGACACAAATCATAATAGTGTGAGTCCTTTTAGTTGACAGAAGGACCAGGTTACTTGATAAATCCTTGATGGCTTGGCCCCATTCTTTTTCATTTTGGAATTGATTAAATTACAAAAGAATCCAAGCTTACTGTTAGGACAAGTATGAAAGTTTTCTACCTGCCAGGCACAGTGATTCATGAATAATTCTCAGGATAATCTTGAGAGGCCAGCACTGTTCGTTGCCCCATTTCACAAATGAAGAAACTTTAGGGTGGAGGTTGCTCAACTGGAATGTGACTGAGGCCCCAGGTTCTTCACACCCCTCACCCTGTCCAGCCCCCAGGTAAACAATGCAAGCATTTATTGTCAACCTTTTCTACATTCTTTCTCTCCACCTCAAAATCCTTGGAGCCTCAGACATGCCAGACACATGACTGGAGCCCAGGACACAGCAATCCAGGAGATAAAGGAAGGGAAGAGCAGTAATGAAGTTTGGCCCTTATAGAGGCCTGGGGTACAGAAGGGGTGGACACCTGCAACTGCTAGGTGCCTATGCTATGCGCAGGGGTACGTGTGGAGCTGATGTACAGGGAAAATAAATGTGACTTCCAACCTGCTAGATGTCAGAAATGCCAAGTTCATGCTCCCCAAAATCGAAGAATCAATTCTAAGGCACAGTAGTGGTTAAGAGTAGGAAAACTTTATTGAGACAGCTCCCGAGAGATGGGTGGGGGGTGGGGCACGGACCCTGAAAGTGGGTTGCCAATGAGCCCACTTCTCAAAGGCAGTTTTATAGAGCAAAATCACAAGGTAGGTACAACGTGGGTCAAAACTATCACCAACCAATAAGATTACAAGTATAGCCACTTAGGTAACAGTGATCCAATGGGGAAGCAGGTCATATAGTGCATGTAAATGGAAAGAATAAAGCCCTTCCTTCGGAAGGGATGGATTTGGGATCCTGGTCACCCTCTGAGGTGGCTGATCTCTATCTAGACTTTATTGGACCAGGTGATACCAATTATCTTAACCCCCAGGGAGGCCTGTGGGCGTGGTCCTTCCATCTTTATTTTGAGGCCTCCCCTCCAAGAGACGCAGCTCTGGCTCTGGTTGTCCGTATTCTCATCCTCTGCACTGACTACCCCGAGGCCCTAGCCCTATCTGACTGCCTAGTAAAATGTGCTCTCTGTACACTCAGAGAGTGGCTGAATAAATCAGGTACCACATCAAACAAAAGACAAGTCATTCATTTAACTAACATTTTTTTCTTAGCCCTTTCTATTGTTAGGCATAGAAATTGGAGCTGATGCGTGAGGGAGAACAGGATCAAACCTACAGACTGCCTTCGAGACGCTGACACAGACAACAAGAGGGATTGGAACTGTGTGATTGGCCTACAGAGGAAAATAAAGTAGGCCAAGGCATAGACAGGCCAGAGTAACTGCTACTCTAGAACCATTTGGATGGTTTGGGAAGACCTTTCTCAGCAGGCGAACACTGAGCAGAGATCTCATTGAAGTAAAAGACTAAGTCAAATTTATATCCACTGAAAGAGCATTTCATGGGGCTGGAACTGAGTAGGGAAGGGAAGGGTAGGGGGATGTCAGGAGAGGGGTGGTGGAGCCTATCGTGAGGCAGGGATGGGAGCCATGATGAAGACTCGAGACTGACCGGGTTCTTGTTAGACACGGCACCCTGGTGTAATTGGACGCCATCACCATTCCTTTCACACAGCGCAGAGGGTCAGGTCAGTGAAGTGAAAACTGGCCAGAGGGGGAAGGCAGAGGGTGAGGGGGGGACTGGAAACCCACTCCCTTCCTCACCTCCATACTTCTCAGGGGGCTTTTGGTGTGCAGAGGTGCTAAAGATAGAAGTCAGGGGATACTGGGAAGGCCTCAGGCAAGGCCACGCTGCCAGCTTGGAGGGCTCCCACCCTCTGGATTTCAGAGGGCTCTGGGAGAAAACTGGAGCTTCTCATGATGTCTCCTCATAGGAACTCTATGTCCGAAAGACAATTTTGGTCTCATTTTATGAATGGAAGGCTGAATCTTGGAAGCTGTTAGCCATAAATGAATGGAATAGATGGGCTTTGACTCTTGTGCTCTTTGGGTTGGATATCTGTACTCTGACTCTTTATATCAACGACTATAAGCCCGAGTGCCCATTAGTATCACCCAGGGGCTTGGATGAAGCCAAATTTCTGGGTCCTACCCTCAGAGCAACTCATTCTGTAAGTCTTGAGTAGGGCATGATCATTTTCAAGGTGGGCCATATTGATTTTGATTTGCTAGTTGCCAGGGACCACATTTGAAAACAATTGCCTTACACTGCTCTGCTTCTAGGCTAAGCATAAGGCTGAGACAATTGCAGAGGATTTGAGTTCTAGCAAAGAATTTGGGAATGAATCAGAGCTGTTACACAGGAACTGAGCAAATAAGACCTGAGGTGATCATTAAAACCAAAAACAAATTATAAGAAAAACTTTGTAATCATAAATTATGATGCTCAGCTGGAAATAATATTACATTGTCATAATGTAAAACAGCACATTGATTTAACCAAAAAATATGATACAATTATTTTGGGAAAACTGGAGAGGCAAAGCATGTATGTACATGGGTGTATGCACAAGAGTGGGGGGGAGAAAGATACAGAGACAGAGAGGCAGAGAGAGAGAGAGAGAGAGAGAGAGTCTTCCATGACTCAATAGAGAGTTATAAAATTTAAAAGCCAAGAAGTGACACCATAATCAGCTATGGTAACTATAATGATAAAATTAAAATTATTGCCTCTAGAATGGGACAGCGTGTTTTGCTTACAAGATTTGCAGTAAAATCCAACTCTTAAACATTATGTATACTTATTACTTGGACTAAAGTTGATATTAAAAATAAAAACAGACACGGACTTCAGTTGCCACTGGAGCCACCTGTCCCCTTGGTGGCGCTGTTCAGCTTCTGGCCAGGAACCATCTGCTCTTTCTGCATCACCTGCCTGCGTCTGCAGGGCTCCTGGCCTAACTCTCACACTCCTGGACACTGAATTAGAGACATTGTACTCACAGCTCGCAACAGAGAGATGGCTTTTTGTCTGTGAAATAAGGGTTCCAGTCACAGGAAACAAAGATGGATGTAGATACAGCCACCCTGTGTCCAAAATTTAATGGGTGGTTTAATTTCAAGTGTTTTTCTTGGCTGGGGATGTAGCTCAGCAGCACAGCTCCTGCCTGGCAAGCGTGAGGTCCTGAGTTCAATTGCAGATACCAAAAAAAAAGTGTTCTTCCTTATCATCCACTAAAAAGGCCAAGAAGTCCCAATATTTCTTCCTCTCCCATCTGGGAATGGCATAAAAATTCTTTGTCAGCCTATGCATATGAATATTTGCCACAGAAACTTGGTTGCTAAGTTCTTGGGAGTGGTTTATGATTTTGTAAAGATAAAGAACTACCATGCAGAACTAGTAGGGTAAAGTACTTAATTCTGTAGTACTGAGGCATTCAAAATAAATTATAAGGGAGTCTGGCTGAAATGTACACAACCGCAAAGCACCAAGGCATACTCATTAATCAAAGTGTAAAGTGAGATAGCCTTTTAGAAAGGCCATTTGACAAGTCATTGTTTATCAAAATGTTTAAAAATTTATGTACTTTGATCCAACAATTCCATTTCTAGGAATTTATCCCATAGAAATACTTGATCTAAGTGTGGAAAAAAATGTGCAACAGCATTTTTTTTGTGGCTGTTTGTACTAATAAACTTGAACGCCCTCAGCAGATTGGTTACATAGAGCTATACACATATAAATACAATACAGCCATATGTCTGGTTTTTTGTTTGGTGTTTTTGGTACCAGGAATTGAACTCAGGACCTTGTGCTTGCCAGGCAGGCACTTAATGCCACTGGGTTTCATCCCCAGCTGAGTTATTATACCTCTGATTTGGGAGCTATCCTAAGTGTTCAGATGCACTAATTTATTATCCCAATAAGTCTTAGGGTAGATTTTATTATTAGCTCTACTTTTTGTAGAAACCAAGGCACAGAGAGGATGCATGGCTTTTTAAAGGCCATACCACTGAAAAGTGGTAAGATCGGATTAAAACTCAGGATACCCAATTCCAACGCTCATAATATTGAACTGCTACATGAACTAGCTTACTGGTTTATACTTACATGTTAGTATTTGCATTGAAAAGGAACTATTTGGATAAATAATGTTCCAGATGCCAAGAATAATTCTCTTTAGGTGATCCATTCATGTTCAACATAATTGAATATGATTTGAACTTTTTATGTGTGTATTGTGGGTATTAACTTTAAGTACTTTTTTGTAGGTATGAAAAAGCAATAATATTCAGTTAAAAACAAATAATTTAAAGTGCTCTTCACCACTCATTTACTCAATGAGCACTTATTATGTTCCTACTTTGTTTCAGGTTGAGGACTGAGATGAACAGAACTTAGTTTCTATTACGGAGGAACTTAGGGAAAACACAAAGAAAAGAGTAGCTGGTCTTTTCTGGCTCTGTCATACTATGGTTTTCCTCTAACTTTCAGTTGACCAGTAAAAAGAAGACTGAGCCAGTGGTAGAAACACTCATAATTGTGTGTCATTCTTTCCTTCTTTCTTTTCTGTTTTCAATTCTCCTTTTCCCTTTTGTGGTGCTGGTGATTCAACCAAGGGCCTTGTCATGCTAGGCAAGCACTCTACCGGTGAGCTACTCTCCTAGACCCCGTTTCCTTCAGCTAAGGGAACCAGGGTCTACATTGGGCCATGAACATTATACACTACTTTTCTTTGTGTATAGAAATTATTATTGTTCAACATATTCACAATACTGGGTGTTAGGCCTGGTGTAAAGAGTGGGAATCCTAGGATGAATGAATCTGGGTCTTGCTGATAAAATGTCACTGTAGGGTGGGGAAAACACACCTTAAAATTTTCCATTTGTGTAACTTCTAATGTGCTGTAGTGCTGTAGAATAACTATGCTTGACAACAATTAACTGAATTTTTTTCTTTTAAAGAGAAAAAAAGAAAACAAAATTTCAAAACAAGATAATAGGAGGGTACAATGGTTGATACATTGCATACTGTTATCTTTAAATTTGTTACTCAGAGTACAAGATATCAGCATTTAATTAGCCAAACAGTATTAGCACAAACCTTTCTTTTCAATGAACTAAGAGAAATTAGTAGTATAATTTTTTAAACTATCATTTTAATTTTTTTTTTTTTTGTCTTTATGAGACAGGGTCTCGCTAGCAGTTCAGGCTGGCCTTGAGCTCACTTTGTAGCCCAGGCTGGCCTCGAACTCCCAACAATCCTCCTGCCTCAGCCTCCCAAGTGCTGGGATTACAGGCGTGCGCCACCACGCCCGGCTCATTTATATATATATATATATATATATATATATATATATATATATATATTTTGCTTTTCCCTTTCTTCTTTTCTCAATTCCCCTATACAAATTTTTCTTTCCTTTTGAAGTTTCTTCTCATTTTATAAAATCTATTGTATATTTTGGATCTTATTTACTCTTTCAGCCTCTCCCACTAGGGAGACAATATGGTGTTTGCACATGTGCATCTGGTTTATTTCACTTATGAATATGGTTTTGAATTGCATCCATTTACCTATAAAAGTCTCCAGTTTATCCTTCTTTGTGGCTGAGTTGTATTCCATTGTATAAAGAGACCACATACATATATATTTTTTTGGTACCAGAAATCAAACTGAAGACCTTGCACTTGCCAGGTAGGTGCTGCACCACTGAGCTATATCCCTGGTCCCAACCACATCTTTTTTATCCATTCTTTGGTTGATGGGCATGTGGGTTGTTTCCAAGATCTAGCTATGACAAATTGCACTGCTATAAACACGGGTTCACATATATTGCTATGATATGGTGTTTGTAATTCTTCTGGGAAGATACCCAGAAGGGGCATAGCTGGGTGGAATGGGACCTCTAATCCTAGTTTTTTGAGGAATCTCCACACTGATTTCCACAGTGGTTGCACCTGTCTACACTCCCACCAACAGTGGAGAAGATTCCTTTTTCCCTGACAGTCCCTCCAACATTTGTTATTGGTTGATTTCTTGATGTTAGCTATTCTTTCCAATGCGAAATGAAATCTCAGTGTTGTTTTAATTTGCATGTCTTGAATGACCAGTGGTGTTGAACATTTTTTCATATATTTATTTGCTGTTTGTATTTCTTCATCTGAGAAGTATGTATCTCAGATGCCCATTTTTGGCCTGGGTCTTTAAATTTCAGAGGTCTGATATTTTTGAGTTCTTTATATGTTCTCAATAGTAATCCTTTGCCTGAGAAACAGCTGGCAAGCATTTTTTCCCACAGTGTGGGTTGTCTCTTCACTCTGTTTCTCTTGCTGTGCAAAAGATTTTTTAATAAGATGAGATCCCAGTTGTTGATTCTTTATAATAGTTCTTGTGCAATCAGGGTTTTATTCATAAAGTCTTTGCCTACACCAATGTCTTTAAGAGTTTTACCTATTATGTCTTCCTGTTAATTTAATGTTTCTGTCTTTAATCAGGTTGCCATATGGTCAACTCCACATAAAAGCCCCTGGAAGGAATTTTTTTTTTGTCTTTTTGAGACAGGGTCTCTCTATGTAGTTCAGGCTGTCCTTGAGCTCATTTTGTAGCCCAGGATGGTTTTGAACTCACAATGATCCTCCTGTCTCAGCCTCCTGAGTGCTGGGATTACAGGCATGCACCACCACGCCCAATAATGTTTCTGTCTTAATATTTAGATTTTTAATCCATTTCAAATTTAGTTTAGTGCATGGTGAAAGGTGTTGGTCAAATTTTAATCATCAGCTTGCACAAAGCCAGTTTTTCCAGCACTATTTGTTAAAGAGGCTATCCTTCTCCCAGGAAATATGTTTGCCACCTTTGTCAAAGATAAGGTGTCTAAGTATGTCTGGAGTTGTTTCTGCATCTTCTAATATGTTCTACTGATCTTTGGGTCTGTATTTTTTTTTGCCAGTACCATGCTGTGTTTATCACCATAGCTTTATAGTATAATTTCAAGTCAGGGGTTGTGATGCCCCCACCTTGCCTTTGTTGCCCAGAATTGACACTGCTATTCGATGCTTCTTCTGGTTTCAAATGAATTTTAGGATTGTTTTCTCTAATTATGTGAGATATGCTATTGGAATTTTGGTTGGAATTGCATTAACCGTATATAACAGTTTTGGAAGTATGGCCATTTTTACTATATTGGTTCTTCCTACCCAAAGGATACCTTTCCATATTCTGATATCTGCTTCAATTTCCTTTTTCAGAGTACTGTAGTTTTCATTTTTTTTTTTTGGTACCAGGAATCGAACTCAGGACCTTGTGCTTGCCAGGCAGGTGCTTGTGTCACTGAAATATATCCCTAGTCCAGCACTATAGTTTTCAATGTAGAGGTCTTTTACATCCTTATTAGACTGATTCCTAGGTATTTCAATGTTTGGATGCTATTGTGAAAGGTGTTTCCCTAATTTTTCTGTCAGTGAGTTTATTTTTCATGTAGAGGAAGGCTATTAATTTTTGAGTGTTCACTTTGTATCCAGCTATGCTACTGAATTTGCTTATTAAATCTAGAAGTTTTGGGGGGTAGTTTTTGGAATCTTCTATGTAGAGTATCATGTTATCTGCAAATAATGATAATTTAACTTCTTCTTTCCCTATCCTTATTCCTTTTATTTCTTTTTCTTGTCTAATTGCTCTGACAATTAGAGTCTGTTGCAAGATCCTACCTCTTTAATTTGTTGTCGATTAGAAAATTGCTGCCTGTTTGGCCCAACCCCCAGTTCTTTGGCACTGTACTACAGTATTTTCTGTGACCCTTAGTCAATGGCAGCCTTGAAATACCAGGAAGAACAGCTGTTTAGAATAATTATGTCACTTTTACCTATAGTGGTACCATCAGCAATGACAATAGCATTAAATATAGCCCAGAAAATGACAAACTGAGCTAACCATTCATTTGTTACCTTTAAGTGTATGAACTAGATTTGTCATTCTATAAGAAAATCTGAAACACGGGCTGGGGATATAGCTCAGTGGATTAAGCGCCTGCCTAGCAAGCACAGGGTCCTAAGTTCGATCCCCAGTACCGCAAAAAAAAAAAAAAGAAAGAAAAGAAAATCTGAAACAAACCAGAAAATTATATGCAGTATACAAGTCTGTAATATGTCAATTTTGCCCTCAGGGGTTAAATTTTAAAATGGGTTAGGGAAAATATAAGAGTAGAAGAAGTAAGGCTGGAGGACAAAGGAGTATCACACTAACTTTGGAAAGCTGGTACAGAAGAATGGAGGAATAGAGAGAAGGAGGAGCTAAAAAGTACAGAGCAACCACAGAGAGGCTGGAAACTGCATTCACACTCGCAAAAAAAGGTCAAACAATGAAGGAGCAAAAAGCAAAAACAGAAAACAAAAGACAAAACAAAACCACTAACACAACAAAAAACAGATGAGAGAGGAAAAAAAAGAAAAAAGAAAAAAGGCCCCTTCCAGGTTTGCCTCTGCTGCCATTGGTAGACAATGTGTGGAGACAGAGTCCCAGGACAAACTATCCCAGCAAGCCAGCAGTAGCTTTTGGGTGGGGTAGTGGATAATCTCAGTGAGCCTGCACTTCTGGCGGAGACCACACTCATTTGCCCTGCAGCCATCAACACACCTTCCTCGAGCCTGAGCCCAGCTGAGAGCCACTAGATGGAGCCGGAAACCTCCCTGAGTACTGAGCTCAACCAGCCCCGCTCTGATATGGTTCCTGGTCAATTGCTGTCTTGCTCTGGACATGAAGCCCTGAGCACTCGCTGCCAGCTAGTGCAGTCTTTTACAACCGCAGCTCCCCTGCACTGCTGAATCTCCGCATGGAGGCCACTGAGGTCTCCAGCAGTCACCCTGTGTGTGCAGGTTTGAATCGCTCCCTCACAGTGAGTCCTGTCTCAGGGAGAAGGCGCCGCCAAGCTACCTCCTTCTTCTTTGTTGAAGTTTCTCTCTTCACTCTCCCTATGGGCTTCAATTTGTGCCTCAATTCCTTCCTAGTCCAGGGGACCCACTTCCCTCCCTCTTGTCTTCCTCACGTTGCTTTATTCCAGTGTCTGGATGGCGACTCTTATGCGCTTTTTCTGCTGCTTACTGCTCTGCCATCTTGGTGCCCCCTCCTAACCTAATATTTAAAAGTACCTAGTAGACAGGATTTTCAATGTTTCTAACACCAAAAAATGACAGAGAACTGAGGTCATATATGGTGGTTACTCTGATTTGGTATCACACATTGCATATATGTATTCAAATATCCCACTATACCCATAAATATAGTTCCTGTGTATCCATTAGAAATAATATTTATTTATTGGTTCTGGGGGTTAAACCCAGGACTTTGCAATGTACTCTACCATTAAGTTACGTTCCCAGCTGAAATAAAAACATATAAAAAGATTTGTTTTCTCTTGGTGAAAACAGTGATGATAACTAACATTTCAGAAGCATCTACCAAACACTGGTTTAACTACTTCTTATATATACTAATATTAAATCACTAGCCCTATGAGGTGCTAGTGCATCCTGTTTTACAGAAGAGGAAAGGGAGACACAGGGAGTGTAGGCAGCTTGCCTAAGATCACACAGCTGGGGAGAGGGAGATCAAGGGAAGTGCTTCAAAGAGCACAACCAGAGCCCAGGTGGTTGTAGAACAACCATCACCATAATAGTGTTAACAGCCACCACAAATCACACAATTCTCATAAGCCACACAGAGCTTTGTGGGATTTAAAGTGCTTTATATACTAGATACATCTTGATGTTGGGTTGTCACCCACATAAGTGTTTTCCTATATCTCAAATCACTTACAACTGACTTGTGCCTTCAGCGAAGATGGCACCCACAGCAAACATCTGTCCCTGCAGTTTTGCCATCTTAATATATGAGTCTAACAGGTGGCACACACCTGGGTATAAGGCTGTGTCTCACACTCCTGTTTTTCACAATCAGATGATTGCACAACAGCAAATATTCTGGGGAGGTCAAAAAATATTCTGGGCACTTCCCTTGATCTCCCTCTCCCCATCTGCGTGATCTTAGGCAAGCTGCCTACACTCCCTGTGTCTCCCTTTCCTCTTCTGTAAAACAGACAATGCACTAGCACCTCATAGGGCTAGTGATTTAATATTAGTATATGTAACAAGTAGTTAAACCAGTGTCTGGTAGATGCTTCTGAACGTATAAATTCCTAAGGCTGTAGATGAAATAATCAAATGTCTATGTATAATATTTAATTTATTATTTTAGGGGTGTACATACTTTCAAAATTATTCTTTTTAGAAATATTGGGTTTTTTTCACTCTCATGTCACAAAACAATTTTTTTATTTTTATTTTTTTTTAATTTTATTTTAAAGACAAAAGAATGGAGACATATGAACCAGAAAAGCCATAAACAATACAGAAAATACAAAGTTATACAGAATATAGTAGGGAATTAGAACTGGATGTTGTATTACATAGTTATCTTCACATTAGTTAACACAAAAACATTAAAGGAAATACCAAATTGTAGAGAAGATAGTAGGGAAT
>PVLD010001121.1:0-220466 GCA_004027595.1 Dinomys branickii
GGAACATTTTCTCATGTATTTGTTTGCCATTTGTATTTCTTTGTCTGAGAATTGTGTATTCATCTCAGATGCCCATTTCTGGATTGGGTCTTTGAATTTGGACAGATACATGTTTTTTAATTCTTTGTATGTTCTAGATAGAAGACCTTTGTCTGAAGGACAGCCAGCTAGGATTTTTTCCCAATTTGTGGGTTTTCTTATGCCATTCTTAAGTTGCACAATGTTGTCAAGTATGACTTCTTTTATTTCTTCCATAATATTAATTGTATAATTATATAAATCTTCTTTTCCTTTTGCTCATTAGTGGGTTGGCTTTCTTTCATTCAAATAATGGCTCTGGGGAAATAGAAAATAAGAAAATATATGTTAGTACCATTTCAGGTGGTTTTGATTGGAAGTAATCCAAAAGCCTAAAGGGAAATTCACTCAATTCCAAAGAAAGAAGCTCTGGGTGGAATGGACCTACTCTGTTTTCTCCATGATGCCATAACACCATCAGGGATCCAGGTTCCTTCTATATTTTAAGTTCAACCATTTACTTTTCCCTTCACAAAATCCTCATGTGTCTCGAATTGGCAGTGACCCTCCTCGTCTAGGATGCCACACGCATGCAGGGACAAAGCCCAGAGGAAAACTAGAACTGCCTTTGCAGGTGTCTTCTGAGCATGGGTTCCTCTTCCAGGAAACGTATAGCATCTTCCCTTTCAACTCACTTGCAAAATTAAATCCTATGCCAACTGCTGGCCAATCAATGAAATAGTCACAGTTGGTTTTGACCAGCAGTCCAAAGTGTGTGGTCTCTAAATGTTCCTGGCATCCTCCAAACATTTTTAAGGTGAAAGCAATATCAGAACTAGCTATAATGCCACTGTGTTGCACTTTGCTTTTCATACTTTGTGGAGGCTCTGGTCCTGCAAAGGCAACGGTGGATAAAATAGCGGGTGACTTAGCGACAGGTAAGCAGGGGTCTCAGGTATGCTGGCAGCCCTCGTATTCCTCACCCCCACAGATTCATGAAAATTAAATTAAAAAGCTAAAAGTTTGCTCCACTTAAGAAAGTCATCAAGGAAACACTAAAAATTATTAATGTCTTTGGGCTTACCCCTTGAGTACATGTCTTTTGCTTATTTTGTGCAACAAAATGGAAAGTACATGTAAAGCATTTAGGTTGAAGATCAAAGGGTGGTGATTATGTGGGGGAAACGCTGTTGTGTAATTGTTACAGCTTGTGCTGAATCACCCACTACTTTCCGAAATCACCATTATTCTTTGAATGAATAACTGTGGACAAATTGTGGTTATTCTGACTTGAGACTTGGCAGACATTTTCTTGAAAGCAAGCAAAGTGGGTTTGTGGTTTCAAAGAAAACAGCTGAAGCTATTTTGTGACAATGATAAAATATTTGAGCTTTCCAGCAAAAATTGGACTTTGGGAAAGCTGTCCCCATGAGCTGGACAGCTTCCCATTACTTAAAGAATTTCCTGATGAAATTGATGATGGAATTAATACTCGTGATTTTTGATATTATGAAATGCAATGTGTATAACTCATTAAACCTACATTTTCAAATGACTCATACCTACTGCATTAAGATTGAACATGAGTAAAGGTTTCCTTACTAATGCCCTATAGTTCAAGGGATTTTAATTTAACTCAAACCAAAAGTTTGCAATTACATTTTCAAATTCTACAACATTATGGTTAGGAAATGACTGCACGCTACATTTTGTGTTCCATCAATAAAGAAAAATGCAATTGCTTGAAAAGCCAGTGAAGTCTGCCACTCTTTCTAACAAAGTAACTATAAAGACCACACTTTCATATCCTTCAACCAACACAAGAAAATATTGTGGATCAAATGCCGGGTGGATATGAGAATCTAACAGCCCTCAGTGCAGGTAAACATGAAAGGGTTTTATAGAACTGCAATGCTGTCACTTTTTAAACTAATTGGTTCTGTTTGGGAAAATATCTCAGATTTCTGTAAAATATGTTACTTATGTCAACACAGTGACAATCTTAGCCATACTGGTGATATTTTTAATAAATATTTGATGACTGTACCTAGTGAATATTTTCAGCCTTTCTCAGTTTCCATTTTTCATGAGTTAAATATTGATAGATATAACCAAAAAGTTCCTCGAAGGTCCTCAAATTTTGTGAGGAGCGAGGCACCCTAAGACATAGACTTTACAGCTTAGTTTACAGCTTAGTTGGACCAAGAGTGATGCTTCCAGTCTAGTGATAACAACTTCACTCAAAGTCTGTGAAGACCTAGAAGATTGGCCTGCTTGGGCCTTGGTAGAAAGGTAGGAGCAGATAGAAAGTACTTTGCAAAGTCAGTCAACACTGCAAATTACTTTCCAGCATCACAATCTTTCTCTTGTGGTGTCTTGAATTGTTAATGAAATCAGAGGTTTTCAAATTGTGCTTTTTGGTGTCTTCTTTTTTTTCAAATGAGTGATGTCGACAGGTGAGTGTTGGACAGTTTTAGACCTTGTGGCTCAAACCAGAATCAGTCTAAATGACTCTCTTTTACATATAAGGCTTCTCCCTAAGATTTCATTTGAGAAACATTTCTAACCAAGAAAATTGTTTTAATACCATTGGAAATCTTTTGATATCTAACTTCATACAATAGATTTCACATTTGTGGGATGTCAGATTATAGTATTCTCTGTGCAGAACATCAGAAGATGTTGCTTTGCACCTGACAATTTTAGTGCTGATTAACTTTAAGTAAGTTCCTAAAGTGATTATTTCCTCTTTTCTTATAGGTCATTCTACACAAATCAAAGCATTGTTCTTTAGCAATAATTTTGTCTTGGATACAAGAAACTTTTCTATCTAGTCCTTGTATCTTTTTTTTTTTTTTTTTTTTTTTTTTTTTTTTTTTTTTTTTTTTTTTTTTTTTTTTTTTTTTTTTTTTTTTTTTTTGCTTGTTTGTCTTTGATTTTTTGGGACAGGATCTCACTGTGTAGTTCCAGCTGGTCCGGAACTCACTATGTAGCATAGGCTGGCATTGAACTCATAGCAATCCTCCTGCCTCAGCCTACCAAGATTACAAGTTTGCACCACCATGCCCAGTCTAACCCTTGTGCTTGAGAATCATGTGTTTTATAATGAAATGGATTTGTGTATGAGTGTTTTGTACAATATACCTAGGATAGACAACAACAATATTTGATGCAAGAAAGCACTTAATCTTCAAAGACGTATGGAAATGTGGCAGGTAACTGATTTCCACAAGTTCATTAAAGCTGGAAGTTATCTGTATTCTTATTCTCCAGTGAGACTTTGGAAAGACTATAAGGAAGGCATCCATTTGAAAATGACTCAAATTCCTTTCAACGTGTTCTTGAGAGAAATGACTAGCACTGCCTTACAGCACAGCTTGCATTACAGCTAAACAAATTGGGTAGGAAGATTGCATTACCTCTGACCACAGGGACCAGTAACGCCTCAGTATCGAATCACTCCCCTCAGTGTTTATTTCCATGGTGACTTCCAAGGCCTTAGAGCTTCTCCAGAGCATAACTCTGAGTTCCCTTCCAACTTCTGTCACTGTGTCATTTCCTTCACTCTATATTCGGACAACAGGACATTTTTTGCTACAAAATGAACATACTATATTCTCATTTCACAAATGTGAATGGCACTTAACCAGGTTAGTAAATGATGGATGTGAACAGTTACAGAGAACATTACAAATAGCCCTCAGGACTGAGCTCGTCTTTATGTGCCCTGGGGTACTTAGCATCTGTATATGGTTTAAACTCAGGATGTCTAACATTCCAGTAGGCCAGGTCTTGTGCAAGCGCTTCACAGATATTAATATATTTGGACTTCACAGTGTCTTAATCCAATATACTGTTCTTTTAACATTTACAGATGAGGAAAGTGAGACTAAGTTACTTGCTTGTGGTGATATAGCCAGGAGGAGCAGGCTAAGGATGCAAAGCCAGGCTTCGGGCTTCAGTGTGCAGTCTTCTCTACCTCTATGCTGCCGTGGATAAGGCATCCAACATGATCTGGGGCAGTGGAAAGAAAATACAGTTGTGTGTTTTGGTTGCTTATGGAGCTATATCACTCCCAGTGAAGGAATGAAAACTGCTTTCCTGCTTCTGTCTCTTCTGGCCCATGAGACCCATTTCTGTGACCCAAGATACACTTGATTCTTCTTGAGACTTGCTTTGTTATGGTGATCCACTTTGTCATGGCGTCATTTTACCCACTCTGTAATAATCAGAACATATGCATATTAATATTCAAAGATCACTGTATACCTAGACTGTCTCTCCTGAGGAGCACTCTCCTAGGATATACTTTCAAATACTTAAAGATTCAGATGTGGATGAAAAATGGCCTTGCTTTAAACGACCCACTTTGTCACGGTTATGACTCTGCAATGGGATTCCTTCTGCTTGCTTCTGCAACATGGATGTGTGGGGGAAAACCACATCCGCCTGCCACAATTACCAGGGGACATTTTGGGTATAACCATCACCACCACCAGTATGTTGAGACAGTTCAGAGAATATTTTAAGTTAAATGGGTGTGTTCAAATTTATGAAATTGTATCAGCATGTGAACAATTTCTAACAGATGTGCCATGAAGTGATAAATTAGTTTGTATGGTCAATTTATAATGTTTCAGAAAATGTTGATTTAGAATATTTTTCACTTTAAAGAGAGAAAAAGACAATAAAAACATTAGAAATGATATAGCATTTCAAAACACAAGATGATAGGAATTCAACAATGGTTATTATATTGCACATTGTGGTATTCAAAGTATTTGTTCAGGTTACCAGCTATAAGCATGCAAAACTGGTAAAAAAAAAAAATTAAGCTTTCACTGTTCCTTTCAATAAACCAATAGAAATTACTAGTACAATGATCTTAGATTCTGTACCATTCTGGCTCACCAATATCTTTTTTCTTTTTCTATCTTTCTTTTTCTTTTTTTTTCAGTGTGGGGAATTGAACTCAGGACCTTGTGCTTGCCAGGCAGGTGCTCTGCTACTGAGCTAAATCCCCAGGCCCTCATCAGTATCTTGAGGCTTGTATGGACTGTAGATCATAAATACTAGGATTGCAGTTCCAGAAACCTACAGGTCTATATGACAATTATGTTTCTTAGCTTTATAATCTCACTCAATTCTCTTAACTCCCTTCGCACTAGTTCCTTAACGCTAAAGAAAAATATATTATCTACTTCTTAGGAGTGCTGTGAGGATTTAATGAGAACATGACACCAGGTAGACACAGAATGCAGTGGACTCTACTCATGTTATTTCATTTCTGGATTGAATTTGAGCTGATCAACACAGTGTCCTCCTCTTCTCATCTGTGGACTCTTCTCTCCGTCGGGACCGTGCCTCCCCTCCCGAGGCTTCATCTCAAAGGTGTGGACAGTAACAGACGGGAATGAAACTAACCTCGCTCTTCTTTTGTTCATCTGTGCAAGGGCTGAGAACCCTACCCAGGAAAAGTACCCCATCATTTGCCCTGCCTGTTGTAGAAAATCTTACTTTACAGTCTTCAAACTAATTCTGCAGCAGAATCTTCTTTGATGTATTTTTTTATAAATCCAGATTCATTAAGATCTACTAAATTGGATCAGGTGGTACAAGACCCAAGCACCTATATTTTTCTTTATTCTCCAGTGTATTGTGATACTAACTCACTTTTCTGCAGTTTGTATTCTCCTACAAATTTTCACCTTAAATTTTTTTTAGCCTGTGTTGACCACAGGCTGGAGTGCTGATACCAGTTGCAGCTGGGAGCTGCAAAATGCAGACTATCAGGGCAACCCAACCCCCAACCTACATAAAAACATACCCTTCAGGAGCTGCGCTGCGCGCACATCAAAATCTGAGAGCACAACCGTGAACCTTTGTCCTTCATTTTCCCTTCCTTCGTCGCTTTTAGTTCACTAGTGCTGCTAAACAGTACCTGAGACTGGGGAATTTACAAACAATAGACATGTACTGGCAATTCTCAGGCTGTGAAGTCAGAGGTCGAGGACCCTGCATCTGGGCAGGGCCTTGTTTCTGCAGCTGCCACGGTGGAAGGCAGAAAGGTAACAAAGGTAACTCAGGGAAGGAGTAAGGAAAGGGGCAGGTTTCATCCTTTTATCAGAAAACAAGTCCCAGAATAACTAAACCGCCACCCCCCAAACAGCATGCACACATTCCTGGAGAGAGCCCACGTCATCTTTTATAGATTTCACAGCTGAAACTGAAACGTTTACAGCGTGCTCTTCTGTAGGGGGGACGTATTGGTATTCCTTCAGGAGCTAGTGTTATAGTACCTCGGAGCAGAGGTGGCCAGGAAGGAATTTTTTTTTTAATTTTAAAAGTAAAAGCACAAAAACATATTAACAAACAGACACAAAGTAGCATAAGAAATAGTACAATCAAAACTGATTTACAGACAATATGACATGGACTCAACAATGGTTGTTGCTTTATCTATTGATATTCTCGAAGTGTATATTCATGAACACAGATACAGACATGCGAAATTGGTCAAACAATTAATCATCTTAACAACAGAAAAAAAAAAAAAAAAAGAAACCGGAAAGCATTAACAAAGAGGCACAAAGTAGTACAATAACAGTAAGATCAGAATTGAATTGTAGACAAAGCCACAGAAAACCAACAGTAGTTGCTGCTTTGCATATTGATATCTTCAGTGTGTGCTCAGGATAACACATACAGACATACAAGATCGATCGAATAACCAGTCATCAACTATTCCCTAGCATTAAGTGATATAATACAATAGTAGAACCATGTTAGCCCTCCTGCACATATGTACATTCATATATACATACATACATATTTGTCTCTTTTCTCCTTTACCTCGTCCCATCCTTTGCTTTTGAACAGATTTACTTCATGTCTCTTAGTTTATATTCCCACCCTCAGGTTCTTATACCAGTGATACAATACGTTGCCTGCTCATGTACTGCTGATTAATTTCACTTATGAGTATGGACTCCAGTTTTGACCACTTGCCTACAAGTCCCCCAAACTGTCTTTCTTTATAGCTGAATAATATTCCATTATGTAAAAATGCCACAGTTTTTTAATCCAGTCTTCTGTGGATGGACACTTGGGTTGAGGAAGGAAGTATTTTAATGGCTTGGGGAGTTGAAGGAAACAGTTAATAAAAAAACTGATATTTCAAAATAGCTAAAATATCACCTTGAGAAACCCTAAATGGTGTGTCAAAAAAGGAGAGCATTTTACAAAAGTCACTCAATTTATAATGCACGTGCTTGTAATTTAATTTGCGGTGGAGGAAAAATGGGATAGAAAGTGTTCTCCCACACTCTGTAATTATTACCAATATGTCAATATTGTCTGCACTGGAGCCCTCAGTGACTAAAAGCATTTGCCTGTGTGTACACTCTAATTCCTGTAATTTCCCAAGGCATCCTTGAGATCTCCTGTCAATGTACACAAAAGATCTAAACCAACTATAATATTAAAAAATTCTTCAAGCTCTGATATATACATCTTTCTTGTTTAAATTGGAGAAGCTTTATACTCTGCAATCTCCAACCCAGTGTAGGGAGCAATGTAGAAATATTTATTCTTTCAATCACATACAAGTAATTTTTTTCCAGTGATGAATTTTTTGTTGTTGAAGAATACAGTAACTATCTAACTCCAAATAAGCAGGTTGGGGCCAATGTGTGTTATGGATTCTTAAGGGAGAGTCATGCCTGGAGCACAGAGAATACATTTGTGTGTTTTGTAGAGGGGTTGTGTGTTTCTGCTTCTCGTAAGCAGAGACCCAGCTAGGGACATATCTAAACTGAAATCACCTCATGCTTTCCAAGTTGCACATTACCTTCCTACAACCTCCTAAACTGTCCTTATTAAATTCATCCTTGAAGAAAATGACTTCCTGTAAACATAAGCAACTGAGAATTTAACTGGAGGGATAGGGTCTGGTTGATTATGCATAGCTAAATTGCATTTTATTCATCTGGAAATAGAATATTTACATGTTTTAATTCAAAATGATGGAAGACATTTTCAGTCTCTAAGCACTTTAACACAGCTCCCTTTCAGAAGAAAACAAATCCGTTTGTGTTTGACACATGCCTAGGTATAAATATCAGTAAGATGTGATTGGAGATGACGGTTGTCTCTCCCCGAAGAAAGAGCCATACCCTAAAGGCTGTTATTTCAGACTGTGGTGAGCGCTCAAAAACTGATGACCTTTAGCATCCAGATTAATCTTGCTCCCCACCAGCTTGTCCCCGTAGCCCTGCCCACCCCCCTTTAATTGTGTTTTCATAGTGCAACACTGACATCAAATGGTACATACACTTAACCTGACAGATTAATTTTCTCCCCTTGAGTTATAATGGACCTTGCAGGCATAGAGGAACCCTATAAACGCCCTTATCCTTGAGTGACTTCCATAAATTTTTTTGAGGGAACGATATAGGGAGTTAGAAAGAAAGAAAAGGTAATCATTGAGTCATGTTATTTTTACTATATTAAAATTATTTCAAATATGTATGCATATGTACAACTATGCGGCTTTCCACAAACTGACACAGATATCCTTGGGCTGATTCTATTCTCTTGCCAATCTCATGAATGATCCATGTGTTAAGGATGCCTCCAGTGATGTAGAGATGTAAAACGTGCTTCTCGTTGGCTTCTAGACACAGACACTTGTCAAGCAACTTGCCGGCCACACCACGACATGATGTTGACTCCTGAATGGGAGGGATTCTCCACGTATTACAAACAGCTGAAGAATAAATACCTGGTGAAGGAGAAATACCTGCAGACTCCAGGAAGGGCTTCCTTAGCTTGGGTAGATGCGTAAGATTTGCCACATTTCAGTAGCAAGACCCCAGCCCTCACAGAGGTCAGTGTGACTCCCCTACTCCTCCGGATGCCGCTAGCAGATTTGCCGAGAGTGCAGAAAACAGTAGAGGCTGAACTTGTTCGTCTCCAGAGTCTTAGGGAATAGAATACATGGGGAAAGCGTGTATGCTGCTGTCACCTTTTCTTATGTGTTAAAGCAAGTATGTCAACATTAGTTCTAAAGTTTCTTACTTTTTCCACTTCCAGAATTAATAAAAGACATTTACATTAATGAAACTGTCAGTTCCATTGCCCCAAGGAGGAAATTTAATTTTCAAAAAGATTTATAAAGATGGAATTTCCAAAGGCAATCTGTCAAATTATAGTGATTTCTACCTCTAGCTCATTTAGACATAGATAATTTTTATCTTTCATTCATTGCTGTTTTGGGAAAATAATCCTCCTTATTAACATAATAGCTGATTATTCAAGAGAAGCCAATGGAGGTTATTAAACAGTTGTTTTAGAAAGCCACCATCTGATGGTGACTGTGCAGACCACCAAAAGGCTGCAGAGAAGCTCCATGTGAAGGCCTTGGGTTCAATCCCCAGTACCAAAAGAGAAAAAAATGGGTGTAGTGCTGAATGCCTGTAATCATAGGGCTCTGGAAGGCTGAGGCAGGAGGATCAAAGCCTAGTTGGGACAACCTACCAACATAGTGAGACCATCTCAAACATTAAGGAATAAAGACTAGAGATGTAGTTTAATGGGAAAGCCTTGAGGTCAATCCTCAGTACCACCCATACAAATGAAGAATCAATATCAAATAAACAATAATTTAAAATACATTTGCTCGGCATGATTGTCGAGCTGAGCTACAACACTATCTCTGGCCTCCTGCTGGTTATCAAGTTATCAAGCAGCGATTCATTCTGGTGCTCCCAGAGCTTAATCACGCATCAGGGTCAGTGGCAGCCATCACAGCCCCCAGCTGCTTAGGGCCAACATCAAAACGACGGAGGCAGTTTTATGCTATGACATCCACAGGGCGTTCTTCTCTGCGATATTTCCAAAAGGAGGCATCTTTCTTTCTATGGTTAACAGTCAATGATGGTTATCTTCAAAATATTTGAAATGACCTGATATCTCCAGTTTTTTGGTTTGGTTTGGTTTGCTCTTTTACCACGCAGAGCAGTCAGATTTCCATAAAGTCAAAATGACACAGCCCCAGAGTGGCCAGACGGTGTGTGCCTCTCCTCCTTCACTGCCCGTTGCAGCCCCTCTCCCGCTTCGAGTCAGGCTCAGTGGACAGGAAGGGATCATTTCAGTCTGTGAGGGCTGGGGATGTAGCTCAGTGGAATAAGTGCCTGCCTGGCAAGCACAAGATCCTGAGTTCAATCCCCAGCACCACAAAAAAAAAAAAAAAAAAAAAAAATCATTTCAGTCTGTGGACAACTGGTTGTACTTCCAGTGGTAGAAGACGCTATGATTTAAACAAGTAATGAAACCAGTGCATCCTTTTATGTATGTTCCTGCCATTCCAGCTCCGGCGAACCTAGTATTTCTTTAACATCTTCTTGCCCTGTCATCCCACCCAAACTTGGTTAATGTTTCTACAATTGCTTGATGGTCATTTCAGACACTTACCGTATTTGAATTTATTTTTTTTCTTCCTTTTATTTTCTTATTTCTAGAGCCAATGAATTCCTAAAAATTGAATTGTCTTTATTTAAACATATGTACCTTCCGGGACTTTGTGACTTTCAGCCATCTGAAAAAGTGAGAAATAAAAAAAAAAAAAAAAAACATTTGAGTGCCCTCTTGTGGAACAAAGTAGCATTGCATATATTGAAATTGGATGTGACTTAGTCGTCCTAGAGAAAAATAAGTATTACTTAGAAAAATAAAAAGTACTGACATACCATAGAAAAGAAGAAAAAGAAAGATGAGGAGTATTTACATGAAGCAATTGCCTAAAAACAGCAAAAAGTTTTTAATATGTAAAGTGAATAGTTTTTTAAATTCCTGGATTATAATAAACAGTATAAACTGCTTATTTGCATTTGAAACTACGGAAGATACCTGACCCTTTGGCTATTTGTTTAAAAATTAGTTCAACATTGATTAACTTGGGGCAAAATAAGTAAGGCCAGGAAGGATTTTGTTTGGAAGTCAGCGGTGAAAACCATTTCAAGTGAAATGGGCAAATAATGAAACTCTCCCATGGGCAGTGTGCAGCACATGTAAGAAGTCAGCCTCACACCACAAAATGTACTAATGAAACAAACAGGAAAATGTGAATTTGAGAGACACGGGGGGGTTTGTTGTATTTTGAGACCCTACATGTATGACAGGGAAAGGAAAAGCTTATTGATTTAAGTACAGTGGTAATGGGAAAAAAAATTAAGGGATTTGTGGGTGTCACAGTGGAAATGTGTGTAAGTTATAAACACCAGCGAGCCTTGATGAATAAAGCAACTGTGCTCATATAAGTAAGTGTGCTGAGTACAGCTAAAGAAAAAGGAAAATATAGGAAACTAAAGGTGACACAGAAAAATACTAAATTAATATTTTCTCTTTGTTCTGAAATAATTAAAATTAACAAAAAAGTTACAGAAGAGTGTAGAGAAAGGACTTCCAGACTGGCAAAGCAAGGACATCCAGAAATGCACTGCATAAAAGCAAGATGAAGATGACTAAAATTTATCAAAATCAATCAAATATAAACATAGGTGCAATGAATGCCTCGTATCTCCTCAGAAAATACAGAGGCTAGAATGAAATGCTGAAAGTGATGAAGTGCAAATCCAGCCTCTGAAAATCAGAGGAATGAGGGGAGATAAGGCAACTCCAGAAGAACAAAACCCAGGGCTGTCTTGCAGCTCTGCCCACCCTCTATTACATACTTAAAGAAGTCCTTCAAGTGGAAATGAAAGATCTTAATACTTCTAAATCACAAACCGAAATAAGTAATACAGGTAAAATTAACTATGTAAGTTCATACATAAAACATTGCAAATATATGTTTGCAACCCCTAGGGAAAACATTGAAAAACAACTTTGAAAGTGGTAAATGACATGAGACAATGAGAAGAAGCATGAGAAAAACATCTCGTCAATGAAAGAAAGGAAGGGAGACCTAAAGGAAGAACAAAGGATTTAAACAACATGTGGAAATCACGTGGATAAGGGATGGATTAGACCTTGCTGGATTATTAACATTAAATGTTAATGGCTTAAATGTTCCAATTGTGTCCGAGATTAGCAGCACGTATTGAGAGTACAAAAGTTACCTCAAAAAGCATTGTACAGCCAAGCATGAGAGCTAGAACTATACAAGTCCTCAAAAATAGAACTGAATCTCTACAGCCTTCAATCAGGTAATGGCTTCTCAGCCATAAGAGCAAAATCAGAAGTGACAAATGAAAAAGGTTGGAAAACTGGAATTTATCAAGATCAGAAGGATTCTCCAAATTAAAAGGGTTGTATGTCTTCTGGGGCATTATCAAGAAAAACAAAATGCAGTGTACTGAATTGGAAGACAATGTTTTGAAGTGATATATCTGATCAGCAATATATATCTAGAATATATGAAGGATTCTTACAATTCAACAATAAAAAGACAGCCCATTGCATAAAAGCACACTGGCACCATTAACTTCTTTATATATTGAAAGTGCTGAGTCAAACACAGCCATTCTTACTGTGCTCCTCCATAGTTGTAAATCCAGCCCCCTCACCCCAGCAAACAGATCTCACTCGTGCTCAGAGCCCAGTGTGCTGCTTTCATCTCCTCTGCACATCACCATTCCACTGTCAAACTGTCGTGGTACCGCCAAGAGGAGTCCTGTGGTCCTTGCTCAGACTCTTCATGTCTGACCAGGGACGACCTCTGTCTCCCTCATCCATTGCCTTCCGAACTCTGCTCAAAATTCAATCCCTGGAGCGAATCTTCTTCCTACACCCGCCTCCTCAGACAGGAACCCATCTCCGCCTCACTGAGCCATGTGCAAATCTCCACGGATCATCTCTGTGCAAATGTCCTAAGGACAGTGGCTGAGGGTGTCCTGATTGATTGCCACCTCCTATTCTGTGTGCTCTCCTCAAATATCCTTGGCTGCTCAGCTTCCCTTAAACCTTCCCTTCCCCTTCCCCTTTACCATCTCCTTTGCCACCCCTAGCTTCCACGCTGCCACACACTGCACCGCCATATTGCTACCTTCGAGGAAGACTCTGTCTCTGCCTCTCCAGGGGCCTAGTGTGTTGGTTCCTGTGCAATGACTGCTGTACTGAAAAATTAAAGAAGAAATTACAGAGAGAGAAAAAGAGTGGGGATGGAAGAAGAAGAAAAGAAACAGAAGAAGAAAAGGAACATGGCTAGGCACTGTGGTGTACACCTCTAATCCCAGCTACATGGGAGGCGGAGGCAGGTTATTTCAGAAACAGAAGATTGCAAGTTCAGGGCAGATTGGACAGCTTGGAGAGACTGCGCCTCAAAATACCAAGAAAAGGGGATGCAGATAAGATTTGATGAAGAAGACAGAGGGGAAAGAAGAGAAGAAGAAAGAGCAATCATTTCTTAAAATTTATTTTAAAAAATAAAAGAAGAAAAGCGTATTAACAGACATCCATTTACAAAATAACATAAGAACAATACAAGCAATACTGAATTACAGACAAAGTGGTAGGAAATTAACAATGGTTGTTGTATTACATATTGATATCTTCAAAGTGGTTTCACAGAGAAAACAAATAGCGACATGCAAAGTTGATCAAAAAATTAATCATTAACTGATTCTTTAAGTAAAGCGATAGTCAGTAGTACAACTATGTCAGCTATCCTGTGTATACGTATGCACACAGAGCAATCTTTTAAAAATCAAAGAACATTTCTGGCCAGATCCTACCTTGTGTATCTGTTTTGCCTGTTCCTCTACAATTTTATTTGCAACCGTTCATCTTACATCCCATATGAATTATTCAGGGCTTTAATTTGGTTCTCTCTTGGAGTACTTGGGGAGTTTGGTAGTGTAGGAGGTGATACTCTCACATTCTATCCCTAAAACACAAACCTCAAACGTAAAGATTTTATTGCAGCCTGGTGTAGCAGTGGTGATATTCTACAGCAAAGAGACATCCCCTGTCTTTTAAATGTATCATGTAAGACTCTACCCTCTGTCTTTTTACCTATGAGAGGAACTAGTGGGGTTCCACTCTATCCCAGCAAGAAATAGCTCAGTCTCTGCCTGAGGGACTCTCAGTCACCTAAATCGAGGGTAAGTCTGAAGAACGAGGGCTATCCTCTTTATAAGTCAAAAAAATGTATCTCAGGACATTGAAGGGAAGGTGCACAGGCAAAGAAATCAGGCTGTGTTCAGTATTTGGGAATTGGGAATCAAACTATCTATAAAATACATTATTCTTGCCAAATAAAAGAACATTAACTATTTGGAAAAACAAATATCTCCTTGCTTCACAGGGGGATTCTCATGACTTACTCAATTTACTAAGAATGAGAAGATGATCGAGTTGCATATGTCTGTCATAAGCACCTGGGAAACAGGAATGGGCGTCAGTTGACATCATCTCATTTCCAAATCCTATTTGGGAGTAGGCAGACATAAACAGAAGACTCTCAATTATGTGTATCTTCCATCAATATCAAAAGACAAGGGAGAAAATTCACCAAAGTCAGCGATCAGCTCAGTAAGTGATATTTTCTGTCCTGATTCCCTTTCTTTACATCCTGCAGTGCTGTGCACTTTTGGCTTTGATCTTGCAACTGGTTAACAGGAGATAATTGGTGTCTTTTGTCCATGTAAAAGAATGGCTAAGAGTCATTCCCATTTGCTTTTTGACTACAGGAGTGTTAATTAATGAAGCAGAGGGTGACTTACACATGGGAAGGTTATTTTTCAGAAACACTTAGGTTACTTCAGAGCTCAAATCAAAGTAAGTAATAAGACATTAAAATGCTGCATTGAATTAGGAAGTTGTTTATTAAAATCCATTTCATCCTGCAATTTACTAAATCAGCCTTTTTGCTGAGGGACAAACAAGCTCCATTTGTCAATTATTCTGTGTCATCAGAAGTCTTGGAAAGTTACCAAACCTTTCCTGGGCATAATAGGCTTTGAATTTCATTCATTTTAAAGTATTTTTCTGAGGGAAAGAAATTATTTTGCCATCTCTCAGATTTTCTGCCCTAACTAGTCTCACAAACCCACCGTGTGGCTTTGGTGTTGGGAATGAATTTGGAGGCACAAGCTGGGAACGGCATTGGGAAATGGTGGGAATAAGATGAGTAAAGTTGCACGAAAAGATCTGAGTGGCTGCTGATAAGGAAGAAAGAATAGTGGCGGCCTACAGCATTGTAACTTAAAGCAGATCCGAGCCTCTGCCGGCCAGGATCCAACGAACATGTTTTCACTAACAATCTTTTATTACTTTGAGGAGTGTGATGGTGAACTTTACCTGTGTCGGTGTGACTGGATCGGGATCTTCTCAGGTGACTAGAAAAGCAGACTTGTAGGTGTGCCTTGGTGACTTGGCTCTCAACGCTAGGTATGACCCTGGCCTCTTTCTGCCTGACACTGTTCTGCCCTGCTTTCTGGTAGCCGTGAGATAAACAGCTCTGCCATGCAGCACACTTCCTGTATGGTGTCTCTGCCTTTGGAACACAAAACACAGACCGAGTCCTCTTTAAATTGTGATTGCTGTGCCTTATGTCCTACTGACAGGAAAACTAATCCAAGGATGGACAATTGGAGAAGTACATTTGTATTTCAGTTTCTCAAATAATCATAGACACTAATCTTCTAATGGTAGAGATGTAGTGCCAATCTTCTTTTCTTTTCTTTCTTTTAATTGATAAATAATATTTGTACATTTTTATGGGTTTCAGAATGACAATTCAGCATGTGTATACAATGTCTAATGATCAAATTAGGGCATTTCACATTCATAGCTTTTCAAACAATTGCTATGTTTTGGGATGTTCATACTCTTAAAATTTAAATTGTGGCAGACTTTAGTCATCTAAATGTACTGTTGGACATCAGAACGAATGAATTCCTCTTTTCTACCTTTTGGTATCCAGTAATGTTCTCGTCACTAAGGTTTCACTTAGTCAAGTTCTGTATGTTACTATTTATGTCATGGTAGAATTGTAGCTGCTGTTCCATGTCCTGATCACACGTCTGTATTTTGGGGAATTTATTCTGTTATTACATAAAGCACCATATGTATAACAGAAAGGAAGTTCACACTCATTTACAGAGAACAAAAGCATTCTTTAAACTTTTAAAAATTTATTGTAAGCACCTAGTAAAACAACAATGAAAACACAATTGCAGTAACACCTGAGGGTGGCTGGGGGCGGTGAAGGACACGTGGAAAGAGAGATGCTGGGTTTGCGGCGATGATAGCAAACATTTGGTGAAAGAAGAATATCTGCAGTTCTGGTCCTAAGGGAAAATTTATGAATTTTGAAATTGTAAGAGAAGCATGTACAAGAACTGTAATGTTTGAATTATGGGGTGTTACCTTGTGTCTTTAATGAAGAGGAAATATGTTAACATGTTAATATGTGGTGCAAAGAATGAAATCAAAGGGTAGTTTAACTATTGCCAAGGGGCTAAATCTAGCTCATGATGCTGTTTTGTCAATAAAGCTTTATTAGAGCACACAATCATACATTTGCTGGTGATGGCTTTTTATTTGTGGAATTCAGTAGTGGTGAGAAAGTGTGGTTCACTAAACCTAAAATTGTTATATAAAACCTCTCTCATTTATGTGAAAGTGATTCAAGCATCTCAAATCTAAATACATTAAAATATCTACTTCAGAAATTTTTCTTCTTATGGAGGAATTAATATTCCCTTCGTATATTTTTATATATCTTCCTCATCTTGTGATCAAATATTAACAAAAAAGAGCACTGGGTGAATTACATTAAGGAGAGGGTATTTAATAGACTATGTTTTTACCACATTAAACAGATTTTCTAATATTGCTAGAGCAGGGCAAATAGCTAAGGTAGGGGCTAATGCAGTAGAAAGAGAGCTGAGAATTTACCCTGCTCAGGAGTCCCGTGTGAATTCTGAATAAGAGTTGTATGCCTGTGGCTCCCAGCAAAAAAGAAAAGGAAAATTCAACATAACTTACTTTAAAGGAAGGATAAGCAATTGTGCAGAATCGGAGGGGGAGGAGGGGAAGGGTCCCTCAGCTTTTGCTCCGTGCTGTTTAAAACCCCCTTTGCTCAATAGAGACACTTACTATGTTGAAAACCGTTTCTGACTCTCAGGAGATTTGTAGATTTACTTGATAGGCACTTATTGTTTTAACAGACTTTGTTTTTAAGGGCAGTTTTAGATTCACAGCAAATTGAGCAGAAAGGACAGAGAGTTCATAGGTACCCTTTCCTTCCCAGCCTTCTCTACCGGAACTGTTCTCCACTGGCGTGGCACATTGGCAGTTACAGATGAATCTGTAAGATTCGTCATTATCACCCGGAGTCCATAGTTTCTACTGGGGCTCACCCCACACAGTGTGCATTCTATCAGTTTTGACAAAGATACGCGACGCGTATCTACCAAATTATTGTAATTATTTGCATTTGTTTTAAGTAGCACGAGGCACAGTGGCTCACCCTGTTAAACCAGTTTAACGTTGCTGAATCTTGATGTTGTTATTGCTACTGAATCAGTTCAAGGAAAGCTATTAATGAAGAGAACGGACTTGTGTTGAGCCCCTAAAATTATGAGAAGTTTTGTTCAGATTATTTCAGTGAATGGACCTTTCCTTTAGTCTGAAGTGGGTACAGTTACCCTTTCCAAGGTGTGGAAAAGAGAATGGAGAGGAAGGAGAGAGAGAGTGAAAGAAATGCAGTGAACTGATTCTGTGACTAATAGAGGCATCTTGTTCAAAATCCTGCTGCCCTCATGCAGTAGAGACCAGATACAAATGGAAGCATGTGATTCCCTCCCGATTCACTCTTCTCCCCAGCCTACCAGTCTGGTGATATGTAGGACACAGCTTTCCAGCATGCGAGGGTGGCAAGGTAGGGGCAGGGGTGTATATCAGTTGAGAACTGTCATCTTTAAGAAAAAGAATGAATTCCATCAGATTCAAGAGTAGTCCCAGAAAGAAGGTTACAGACAACTGTCACCAATATTGCCAAAGGAGGTGAGGGAAGCTGGAGCTGGGGTTCATCCTTCCATTCTGCTTACCGTTAGTGGGGAAAATTCAGCCAGTAAAAGCAGCATTGGGCAGCAAGATGGGAGGCGGCCGGGTCTTGCTGGGGAAACACACATCGGCCACATCCTCTCCTGTTAGCTGAGCTTCTGGCTCTTCAGTGGGTCAGTGATTACTTTCCTATTACTGACACAATAAATAACCAGAAAACAGTGGTTTAAAGCTATGTTTGCTTCCTCTCTCTGTCTCTGTCTCTGTCTCTGTCTCTGTCTCTGTCTCTCTCTCTCTCTCTCTCTGTCCCTTTTCTGTCTCTCACATCTTTATCCCTATTTTTATGGCACTGGGGATGGAAAACAAAGTCTGTGATTGAGCGTTATTTATTTATTGATTTTACTTTCTTCTCTTTGTTGAGATCGGCTCTTGCTAATTTGCTAAGTTTCCCAGACTGGGCTTAATTTGTGTTCCTCCTGCCTCAGCACCTCATTGTGCTGAATACAGGTGTGTACCAACCATGCTGTGGGGTCATTTTCTCTGGATACACTGTCATTATTCAAGTTTGAGAGCTTTTAGATAGAGCTACATTCCTTACTTCCTTTGACTTCTGGTCCCTTCATGTTGAAACACTGTGTCAACCTGTTTCAGCATCTTGTCACTTTCTCTTTCTTTTGCTTTTTCTAAGACAGAAACTGGAGAGATGACTGGAAGAATTAGGTGCCTGCCCTTTCCCTGGAGGCTCAGGTCTTAGTGAATTGGGCTGGTCACTGGAAGCAATATTTCTGGTACCCTAGTATGCACAGGGGTCTCCTGGGGAACTTATTGAAACCTAGACTCTTGGGCAGACTATCAGAGTCACTAGGTCTGTGTTAAATGGCAAATGTACTGGTTTGCTTAGAGCTGCCAGACTAAACCTATGATATTCCTAGACAAACCAAGACAAGGTATCACTCTAGCTTGGAGACCATGAATTTGCATTGTTAACAGGCTCCCAGGCAATGCTGTTCCCAATCAGCACAAACTGTGTGCAGCAATGATCTGAACAAAGCAATGATCCAAGTCCTCTCAATGTGGCTACAAGACAGGACAAAAGTCTTCTCTATTCAACAGGTGATTTCCTCTCACCCAGTGACTCAAGTTAAAACTTGGAGTCAGTCTACTGAAGGAGTGTAAAATATCTCTGGTTGATACAGAGGCTGCACTCATATAGTCAATAATAAAAACAAAATGGATAAAACACTGTTGAGTTCCTTTGGCACCCATGAGTCAGATATGATCTTGAAGTATTTGTTGTGGCGTTGCTTAAAATCTGTAGCTGTGATACAGAAATGAATGCTGGAAAAGCCTACATGGAATGTTTTTTTTCCAAAAAGAAGAACACAAATCAATTTTTTTCACTTATGTTTTAGATTGTATTGATGTAAAGTGTTTTATTTCCCCAATCCGCTCTTCTCCCCAGTCTATCAATCTAGTGATCTCCAGTATGGGAGAACGATGTGGTAGGGGCAGGGATGTATAGCAGTGTTGAGAACCGTTATCCTTAAGAGAGAAAAAAAAGTTCTATCAGATTCAAGATTAGTCCCAGAGAGAAGGTTACAGCCAATTGTCACCAGTATTGCCAAAGGATGCAGGGGACTACCTCCACGCTTCTACTCCCTATAGGTTCCTCCAAAGGAATTCAGAAGTATCACTGATCTTCCAAAGAAGCATGTATTCCCAGTCTTTGGATATTGTATTCTCAGTCTTTGGAAGCTCTCTGACTTTCTCTAGAGATTTGCTTCTTCCATGCTTATTGCTACGTAATATCTTTCCAGAGGCACAGATCTTGGAAGCAAGCACTGAATGATTTGTTCAGAGGAGGGGTGACACTTGCACTGAGAAAAATAAAAAGGACTACCTTTTTACTTATCAGACACTTTTATCATTCTTACCTTTGTCAGGTACTGTCTTTGGTGGCTTACAAAACATCAATCCATATAATACTCAAACATTCTATCAGCCCCATTTCATAGAAGTGGAAACAAAGACAGATATAGGTAAAAGTCACACAGCGAGCGGGAAGCTGGAGTGTATGCCCAGGCCACCCTTTCCTCATTGTGCCTTTGGAGTCCACAGAATTTTAGCACACAGTGTCATCACCCTTCACTTCCATTACTGGCAACTTGTACAGAGCCTTGACTTAAATCATCTGCCCCATGCAAGCAACTCCACTTCTGACCTACTCCAAGAATAGTTTCTATGATTTGCCCAGAGTAGGGATGAATACCTTGGTTTTACTTGTCTAGAATTTTCACTTTCACCTGATGTCTTAGTCACATTCCCATCACTGCACACAGTACCTGACATTCACAGCTTAAAGGAAGAGAGGGTTGCTTTGCCTCAAGGTTTGGGTCTGTGACCCTCTTTGGTTTCCAAGGCAGAAAAGCACAGCAGAAAAGCTCAGCTCAGGGCATCCAGGAAGCAGAGGGAGAGGGGAGGAGGTGGAGAAAAGAACGTACCCTTCCAGGTCACACCCCCAGGAGCCCACGTCCAAGCAAGCTGCACTTGCTAACTTTCACATTCGGCCACTAAAAATTAGCAGTCCACCAATGAATATAGGGCCTTCCAAGATCTAATCACCTCCCACACAGACACATGAAAACTGGGTGAACACCTTAAATCTAATCCTCAACATAACACTTCGTGTACAATTGTTGAGCTTTGGCAATGTGTAGAGCCACAGGAGAGGAAGGGAGGTAAATAACAATGTGGAGACACATCAGCACTCTTTAAATTCTCTCACACGTAGTTGATGAAATCCACTCAATGTCATTTTGGCAAAAACTAACTGGCCTACACCAATTTTTTTGGGAAAAATACCAGAAAGGGAGAAACTATGAATTAAAGTATCAGAAAGCATCCAGGTCTCCCTTGCATCTCTGCTTGACACTACTCCCAGTTCTCTCTACAGGTTAAGGGAAATCCCTACTAGAAGCTCCATGTTGTGATGCTCCATGAAGCAAAGAATATCAGTTCCAAAGACTGGCTCTGCGCACGTCATATGATCACAGATTAGCTTGAACATTGTTGTTGGGAGGTCAAAAGACACTGTGAAACAAAGTCAAGCCTGGGTCACACCCTCCCCCAACCTACAATGAGTACTCAGACTAGAATCAGAGAATGTGGGATGAACCTGCTGGTCAGAAAATAATAATTGATTGACTCTACAAGACACCACTACATCACCCTGTGGTTTGGGAATAGAGAGGGGGCATTTATTTACAACTATTTTTTCTATCTTTCTTTCTGTCTATCTATCTATCTATTCACTTCTATTTCTATACATCTATTTCTATATCTATTTGTATTCATCTATCTATCCCTATATCTACATGAATTTATGCATTTATCTATATATTTCTCTGTCTCTTCCTAGCCCTATCTCTGGTTGTATTTATCGAGAACAATCTGGCAGATAAAGTTTGCATTTTTATTTTCCCAAAAACCTTTGCAGCTAAGACGTTTTAAGGTCAATTGAACCGAGTTCACTGGATAGTTTTAGTTGCAGAAGAGAAGCGGTAAGGCAGGAGCAAACTAAGTATCTTCCCAGGAAGTGGAACAGAACAAGGAAGGGGAAATGCTCTTAGAAATGACCTTATATTTCATTACTGGAACATACCATTGCAAATCTATTTCTAATGCTTTTGCACATTTCATAAATTCAGGTAAATGAAACCAAGGAAAATAAAAGGGAACCTTTGGCTGTCAAATGGACAGAATGAGAAATGGGAAAAGCTGTGCTTAAAATCACAGTAAAGGTGAGCCACGCACAAGTTCAGGTTTACATTGTAGAGAAAAAAGTACAATTGTGAACCCCTTGGTGAGAAGCATACTTGGCTGGTTGGGAAATCTGGATGAAAGAAAGAAAGAAAGTGGAAAAATGTCCTTATCAAACGAGACTGCAGGAGTGAATTAGAACAGGTCCAGAGACCAACATAAAAAATGGTCACTCTCCAGTAAGCTCTTGCTGGGCCGCTTTGACCTTGGTCTCTCTAAGGAAAAAAATCCCTTTTATTGGTTGCTTCACCACAAAAACGTCTTCAACAGAAACTCTGTTGGAGGCCTGCAAGTTCCTTGGTACTGACTAGAGTACACAAGACCAGAAATTCATGAGCATCGAGGTGCTTTTGGATTAGCACGGACACTATGCTTCAATTATATCTGAAACATTTTTTTCCAATTTACACTAAACATACTCAAATATTTTTGCCTGCACTAATAACCTGGGAATCTTTTAGAGATGCAGAATATGTTCCAGTGGACTTAAGGTGGCCTCAGAGAATCTGCAATTGTAAGGAGCTCCTGCATTTGCTGGCTCCTGGCCACAGTTGAAACTAAGTATTTAAGGTCAAACGTTTTGAGCCCTTGTTAGGGGTGTTTCCCCAATTTCCCCAAAGCTTTGCCCTACAAACAAATACCACATCAAAGGAACATGTCACTGTCAGTCAAAGACATGGGAATGACACATTTCTTTAGAAATTACATCTCAGTTATGACTAAAGAGGCTTTCAGGAATTGAAAGATTGACCTCAAATAATGTAAGAAAGTCAGCTCATTTTCACATTTACATAAACAGGCAATTCTTAGATCCACTTCCTGGACAAGAAACCATAAAGTCCCACAGCAGCCAATACTCACTGCTCAATCTGTGTGGATGTTAGAATTACCTGAATGGTTGTAGAATACTAATTCCTCATTCTGGATGTATTGATTTAATTGGTGATAATTCAACCTGGAAATTACGATCTAGTTGATTCCTAGTCTCCGTGGAGAATAAAAATCACAGCTGAAAACAGAAGTGGTACTGACTCACACACTGACTTCAAGATCTATCAGCAAGATTTTCACTAGAGAAAGAAAAATATATTTGTGAACCCCATGGTGAGAAGCAATCTTTGGTTGGTTGAGAAATCTGCATGAAAGAAAGAAGGTGAAAAAACTGTCCCACCCTCCCATAAACTTCCCATACACACTTTCAAACACATGAAACCAAATAAAGAAATATGTCAATCAAATACTGCTTATGCTCTCTACCAGAATCACTGCCATGTTAGTAGTTTTAGAGGACTTATTTTTTAATTCTTATTGATTTAATGATTGGGCACCTAAAAGAAAAAATGAAAAATGAGGAGATTGCAAGTAGGGAAGGAAATGAGTACCAGTTTCCCAAAGTAAGAACTCTGCCCACAGTTTCTTGAACAAACTTTTCAACGAAGAGAGAATAAAACACAGTACACTGAAGATATTGGTCAGTATTGAAATGGCAGTGCTTTGGGCACCAGGTCTCACTTCTTACTTTGCTTTTTTTTTTTTTTTTTTTTTTTTTTTTGCGGTACTGGGGATCGAACTCAGGGCCCTGCGCTTGCTAGGCAGGCGCTTATTCCACTGAGCTATATCCCCAACCCCAGGTCTCACTTCTTTCTAACTTCTTTCCTGTCTTCTCCCTGCAACACTCTCTGCGACAACTCCATTTTGGTTCATAGCAATGTGAAATGGAAGGAATACTTACCAGGCTTTAATATATGGAATTATTCAAATTAAAGACAAGCTCCAGTTACAGAAGGAAAGTATAGCATGTTTATCTGTGAAAATTGCCTAATAAAATATTGAAAAGGGCTAGCAATATAATGTAGATTCTGAGATTGTCCTAGATAATGAGGCCTACTAGAATATAAACTCCAGGAGGGTAGGAATTTGGGGGATTTTTATTCACTGTAACATCTCAAGAATTTAGAATCATATTTAGCAGCTAACAAATATTTATTAAATATGGAATAAGTGAATAATATGTAGGAAACATCTGTTAGGGCAAAATCCTGTGGTACAGATTGAAATAGGTTCTGATAGTCACAAATGCTCATCTAGAGAACACCCCTGCGTGATACAGTAAATACAAGGATTGTGTGGCCAATGAGAATTCAAAAGGTAGCAAATCTTGAAGCAGGAGATTAGTGTGTGGCAGGCTGGCTGGGAAAGTGGGCATCACCTGTTAATTACAAAGTTCCAGGATACATTCCAAGGACAGTTTCCAAAGCCCTGTGTGTGCACTTCACCCAAGAACCTAGAAATTTTGGATAGGATGGCCTCTACCTGAGGTCAGCCTAAGGAATGGGAGATACAAAAAGAGTCATCACTGACCTGCCCACTACTATGTTCTCACATGGCAGTCCTCTTTCACGCTGTCATGTACGCTTCATTTCCTGCTTTTACTTGGCCCAAACTTGCTCTGCAGATCGTGCTGCTTCTCCTACCTGAATTCTGAAGAGAGAACAAAAATTGCATATAAAATACATAAGAATAGTTTATTCCATAGTTATGCTACAATAATATTTTGGGTATATTGGGTAAGTATATTACTAATGTTAATTCCACCAAGTTTGTACTATTTTCAAATGTGGCTGTTATAAAACTGAATATTAACTCTGTGTCTTAATCTGAAGGCATATATTCTATGTCTATTTTGCATAGTTCATGTAGGCATTTTACATTAGGTCCATTCAAAAAGAGAACATGAACTACTGAAAAAGTCACAAGTGACTTTTATCTCATAATCTAGAAATTATGCAAATAAGTTACACACGTATTCTTTACATCTGCATTTCCTATATGTATCCTGTTTCCTGGGCATTTATTCATTTGCATAATTTTTATACTCTCCATTAACTGCAAAGTTCCAGGCTCTAGAGAGGCAAAGACTTTATTCATTCACCACAACTATGCCAGGACCTAGGCATGAATGAGACTCTGGTAGGCACTGAACAAATATTTCTAGAATAAGTAAAAGAATAAACATTTATTTCTACTCTTCACTCATCTACAAAAACATCTATGACTTGTCAAAAAATCACTAATTGTAACGTTCAGTTCCAGTAGCCCAACAATGATATGTCATTCCTCCCCACTACTCCATGTGTTTTGGTAAATAGAGAAAGACAGAATGTTAAAATTTTTTTAAATGAACAAGTGAATTAATGATGAATCAATGAAGGCTGTTTTCCGCTTTTGTCTTTTCTTCCTTGATAGCCTTGGGACAAAATTTTTGGGTGCAAAAACTCCACAAAACAATAAGAAACCTAATTAGTTCTTTGAAATGCAAGCTCACCATAATTAAAAGCTGAAAGCTTTTTCAAAATGTCATTTATACTATAAGAAGATACACCAATTTGAATATCAGCATTTTTCCAAATTGGACCAATTAGTCTTTTCTTTAATTAATGGCATTTTTAACTTTGCAACCAGTGTACTGATTATCAATTTGGAGCATAAAACTTAGGAATGTACCAAAATCACATGAGACTTAAAATGTAATGTTTATTTATAGGTTAAATTAAATTATGAGAGTGAAACACTTCCGGGCCAGCCTTGCTTGCCATTTAGACAAATTGCAGAAATTCTTGAACATGTTGAGGTCATACCCCTCACTGGCATTTAGTCCTCAGTAACAGGGAAGAATTTGTTGTGTCTTGCATCTCTTAGGTGAGAGACAAACTGTGCTCAGAATTAGAGACTCATTTATTACCATAGTTTAAATTTTCAGAGTGACCTGGCTTTTCACTGAGAAAGGCTTTTGTACTTTCAGTTGACTCACAACCATTTAAAGTTTTAGAGTTGAGCCACAAAGCAAACCTTCGCAAGCAGACTAGAAATAGTTAATGAATCACCACGAAAAGACAAGGTCTGCTGTGTGGGATTTCTCAACAGGCTTGGCTTCAGAAAAAAAAAAAAAAAAAAAAAAACTGTCAAATCAACTGTGGAACTTTGCTCAGATCTCAGTCAGAATTTCCAGTTTCTGCTTCAAAGATGTGGACAGACGCCAGGAGATAAGCTTTCAAGCTTTAAAAATACAATTATGGATTGGGGGGAAACGTTGGAAGCCTACCAGTACAGAACCACCAGCAGACGTATTTAAACAACTGGGAAGTTAACATCACTCATTCATTTGAATACCTCAGCCCCCACTTTGGGCCCCATGTACTCAGATAGTACCTGCTCCTATTCCTGACCTCCATATTGATAGCCTCTCTGCCGTTTGCCTTCAAGTTCCTTGTCTCCCTCAGTTGGTGTCTACTTTAGATTCATCTCTATTGAAATCTTATCTAAAAGGCAACAAACCAAATATCCATCAACTGAGGAATGGATAAAAAGATGATGTGTTCATTTTATACAAGGGAGTACCACTCAGCCATTAAGAAGGTTAACCTGGAGACTTTTATAGGTAAATGGATGCAGCTTGAGACCATGCTCATAAGTGAAAAAAAAAAAGACCCACATGTGTAAATATCATATTGTTTCCCTAGTATGAGAAGCTGAAAGAGTAAATAAGACTCAAAATATACAATAGATATTGTGCAATGGAAAGAAACTGATCAAAAGTAAAGAGAAACTGGGATGAAGGATGGGGAAAAAAAGGAAGGGAAAGGCAAAAGAATTATATACATAGATATATATATAATAGATAGTTAAGGTAGTTATACAATTAATGTCTCTTAGTTCACTGAAGAGGCAGGTTTGTGTGAAAATTGTTTGCGCAGTTAAATGCCAACCTCTTGTACTCTGAGTGACTAATTTAACAATAACAATACTCTAGTAACCGTTGTTGCTCTCCTACTCTCTTGTTTTAAAATTTTGTTTTATTTTTCTCTTTAAAATAAAAAAAAAGTAACAAAAGTATTTTAATTGATGCCTTTTAGGGACCTGTCTCAGCTGTACTCTGATTGCTATTTCGTAAGTTTAGAACCTCTGACATTTCGCAGAGCGAATGTAACACATCTCTTGGGCACACAAAGCCTTGTCTGAAAGTTTTATTCCATGACTGTATCTGCTTTGAGGGCAGATGTGAATCAGAGAAACTTTGCCCTGTGGTCTTGTTTACATGGAGTTAGGGACAGAAGGAGTGAAATACTGACCACAGATCTCTGCAAACACATTCACAATGGAAAGACTATTCAACACAATGCGAGTTTTAGATTTATAGAAAACTAAGCTGGGGATTGGTTTTTAAATCTTATTGGAAGTGCATTTACTTCTGATAGGTGTGAGATGTGTGTGGAGCATCTTTATTCCACAGTCCCTTTCTTCTGCTTTTAAAAACATTTTTAGAACATTTCAGAAGAATTAAATCTTAGAGCAAAGGAATGACATTTCTGGTGGAAATTTCCAGCTGGGTTGATGAGGTTATGTCACCCTGCATGATTTTAGCAAGTGGCTTTGAATCACTACCTGTTCCATGTAATAGTCACTCTGCCTCTGAAAGCTGGTATTTAGAATCATGACTTAGCCCAAAAGGGGTCAGGCATGCAAGAAAAATGGGCCAAGAAAAACAGAGAGAGGGCAAGTAAACGAGCTTAAATTTCTGATCAGAAAAATGGAGGCATTTATCCCTTTTAGAATCCTTCATCTTTTTTTCCTGCAATTTCATTTCCTCATTACCTTCCCCATTTTCCTTGCACTGAATGTGAAAAGGGGTAGAATTTGTTCATTTAAAACGTGTTCTTGCTAGAGCCACACTCTAACTGCGAGTGAGATAAAAAGGAAGTAGAGGCCACATCTTGAAAAAAAAAATATTGCTCCAGTTAAGCCTTGGAAACCCTTGTGATGAGCTTATTGGATATTTTTTATGATTGTTATCACTGTGATGCCCTCTGATCTTATTAGAATTGCTCCTATGGGATGCTGTCTTGTGGTAACACTCAGATGAAAGTTGAAAATACAAAAACCTTCTGGCAGAGGTGGATATTAGGGGAAAGCAGTGAAGCTAAATAACAAGGCACTCCTCTTATAATCCTAACTGTGCCCAGGAGAAGAGCAGCTCCATGTGCCCTTGGGGCCATAAGTCTTTGCAGAATTTGTAAAGTTAAAATATGCTAGCTGCAATACTTTATATCCAATGTTATTGTTTTTCTTCCATCCCAACTCTGCTCTATGACTCCCTTTGTGTGTAGTAACACTAGAAAAGAAGCCCATGTTTCCATAGTCTCTGGGAGGAGTAGGGAAATACATTTAGTTTGGGATACAAGGATAGACTTTTGATCTGAGTCACATGCATGCTGGGTTAAGTGGCAGCAAAGGAATCCAGAAGCAAAATGGCTTCTGAGAATATTTCTTGCACTCCTGGTGCTGTTACCCCAACTGTTTCTTCATAAACATCAGAGCCAGAAGGTGTATTTTGATGTTAGCATGACCTTTGACACTTAGCAATGGTGGTACATGGCTAGCAGAGTAGAAGCACCATTTTGAAATGTGAAGAGCCATAAGCCATTATGTGGACAATTCTTTCACATCAAGCATATAAAAATTTCTAAGTGTAGGATTTGTTTCTCATTGGCATCTAGTCAGAATAGAATTTCTCTCTCGCCAGGAATATTGCCAACAAACACAGCAGCATGCACAATTGTAAATGCACCATATTTTGTTTTCCTTTCACTGAGCAGAGAAGCAAAACTAGAATCTGTTATAATATTTGTATTTGGAGCTTACATATCTACAGAACACTAAAAGAAAAACCCAAATGTATTTAAGTAAAATCATAACTCTTATACATCCTAAGAATTTTGAGTGGAATTTTAGAATCTCTTTTTGTATCTTGCTTTGGCAAAGTCTTGTGGTCCCTGAAAAACACATCATGCAAATTTTCCATGACACAAGAAAACTGGGTAAGGAAACAAGTGGTAGGAATGATAAAACTCCTACCTATGTAAATTATCAGCACAGCAAATGGCATAAACATAATATATGTACTCAGCTGTGTATCCCATTATACTGTATGTCGACTTATAAACAATTTAAATTGCTCTTATATATGCTTTCATTTCAGATTAATTCCATACTTTTCAGAATTACTGGTGTTTAATAAAAAATCAACATAATAGGCTGAAAATATCCTAGTGGAATCCTAAAAAACACAAAAAAATCTGTAAAAATAAGATTGGGAGAAACTTCTACATATTAACAGCACCTAATATGAACTCAGATCAAAATTATCATGACAGTAGTAGAATAGCAATAGTACAGAAAATATAGATTGTAAAAGTAACGAGAAGAAATAAGGAAGATTAGGGGAACCAGGACACTCCCAAAATAAAACAAATTGCAGAAAACAAAACTGTTATAAAATAAAGCAAAATGTATAGATATCAGATGTCAAAGCATGCATGAAGTCAACAGGTCTGTCTTTTTAGCTTTTTAAATTTAAATTTATTTTTGTAACTGATACATTAAAATTTGTGCCTATGCTGGGGTATAATGTGATGTTTTGAGAAATGTACACACTTTATGATGTTTAAATCAGGACAAACATAGCTATTGCCTCAAGTATTTGTCGCTTCCTTATGTTGAAAACGTTCAAAATGCTTTTCTCTGGTTCTTTGAAATGTGTAGCACGTCACTATTAACTATTATCACGCACTGTATAACAGCACAACAGAACACCAGAATTTCTCGCTCGCGTCTACCTGTGAATTATCGATCGATCATCCCAATCTGAGTATAACTTAACGGTCAGCCTCTCCACCCCTTCTTCGCCCTACCCTGTGGTGAATGCCGTGACTGCCGTTCCACTCTGAAATTCTATGAGATCGACTCGCTTACGTTTGGCATATGTGTGGGATGATGGTACTTATGTCTTTCTGTGCCTGGCGTATTGCAACTTAACGTAGTGATCTTCAGTTCTGTCCTGCTGTTTCTTCTTGGTGAATCCATTGACTTAAGTAACTCAGGTGAATTTTTATTATGGCATTTTGATAAGAAGTCACTGTATTCAATACTATTTCAAGAAATTCAGATGTTTCTTAAAATCTAGATCCCGAGAATATTTCTTAATATTCTATTAATATATCAAATCTATTATTATATTAATATATATTAATGTATCAAATAGAATTTACTACATCCAGAAAATATCTTTCAAACAAAGAATTAAGAGATTTAAAATAACCTTTTATATGATAGCTTAGTCTAAGTGAGCAAGTTAAGTATGGTATTGTATTTTTACCCAGGAAATAAATGCTACTTACTCAGGTTTATTTTTTTCAGATGAATGTGTTGAAATCTCTCAACAGTCCTCCACAGAGACTAATTCTGTTGCTTGTTTGAATTTCTTGTACATAACTAAAAATGCTTCCAGAAAACGTGTTAAATTCACACTAAAGGACAAGCTTGAGTCACTTGGAGGACAGTAGATGCATCTTGAAACCATAAAATTAAGTGAAAGAAATAAGTGGAAGAAATAAGAAAGAAGTTTAATAAACTGAAATATGTCATGATTTCTCTTGTAAGAGAATCCCAAAATATAACTACAGAGCAAAATGAAATTAAAAAGAGAGAATCTTTCTCAAATGGCAAATGGGTCCAGAGATGAAGGGAGAGGCGAGAGAAAGGAATGAAAAGAGGAATTCAGAGATGTTATGTACTTGTACCAGCTCCACACAAGAAATGTAATTATTATGCCCGGGAGATGTACATGTCTACATAAAAATAAAAACTGAAAAAGGAGAAATAGGGTCAAGGATATAGCTCAGGGCACAGCACCTGCCTGGTAAGCGCAAGATCCTGAGTTCGATTCCTGACACTGAAGGAAAAGAAAGGAGAAAAACAGCATTTCTTTTAATTGCTCTAAAAAGTAGTTATAATCAGTAATTTCTTTTTCTAGTACTAAGGATGGAACTCAGGGCCTTACTCTTGCTAGGCAAGCACATAATCTCAGAAACAGTGACCAGCCAGAATCAATGCATTTTTAGGGGGAAAAATTTCCCCTTCGAAGTTCAGCATAAAAATTCGTAATCTTAGAATAATGAAAATGCTGTGGTTAATTTCAAATGAATTGCTGGATTGATTCCTTTTTCCACAAGCACTTGGAAAAATGTAAAAAATGGACAAAATATAATGGATCTGCCAAAAGAATTAATCAAAGTAATTTGAAATCCTGCCATTTCTTATTAAAGGAAGTAACAAACAAGTAAGGCAGGCACTGAGCACCACTGCATTGTTGTAGATTATAGAATAGATGATATGAAAACATATTATTGGTAATTATTAGGTATTTTGCTTTTAGCAGAAAATGCTACAAGTGGCTTTTGCCTTTTTTTTTCTTTCCTGGCTGTCTTAAGACTCCATAATGGTAATGTTATTTGACAAAATAGAGCTATGCAGTTGTAATCAGACATAGACAACACTTTAAAGTTTATCCCAAATAAATTTTGGGAAATGACCCTCCTCCCAGGTGCCTGAAATGTTGACTGCTTAACAATTTTCCAAGCTTGGTATATTTTCCTTAGATGTCTGGTTTACTAAATATCTTTGCCAGCTTTTTGGAGTGCTTTGTTTGTAAATTTGTTTGGTCAGGTTTTGAGTCTAAGTATAACAACATGGTCTGCTCTTTACGAAGCTGTTGTAAAACTCAAAGGAGTCTGAACTTTTTCAGCGTTTGAAGGAGAACCGGGGAGAAACCAAAATGCTGAAGTTTATTCAAGAGTTGATAGAGTTCAAATGCAGTATTTGTATTTGGAGAGTTATCTTGTAATATTTCAAAGAAATTGGGATATTAGACCCCTGACTTGTATGTGTAAGAAGACAGCCCTCTTATTTCAGTTCATTTACTAAGGCATGGGAGAAAAGTCATGTAACAGAAATCCAATAGGTAGTGAAAGCTTTGATATGATCAGCACAAAGTATGCTGTTATAAACAAAAAGAACAAAACTTGCTCTCATATCAAGGAATAATGTAAAATTTCAGGTTTATGGTGATATTTTCATACAATCAGAAGGCATATTTTGATCATTTCTATTCCTCTTATTACTCTGCCTTACATTTTCTCTCCTTTCCTCTGACCTACTTCCTCTTGTACAATCATCTCCTTTCTATTTTCATGTGACTCTTTCCTATTTTCCAGACTCCACATACTGATAGAGACACGCAATACCTCTCTTTCTGAGGCTGGCTTATTTCATTTAACATGATGCTCTTCAGCTCCATCCATTTTCTTGCAAAGGACAAGGTTTGTTTTTAGTGGAACAATACTTCACTGTGTGTATATACCACAGTTTTGTGCGTTTATTCATCACCAGGCACCTAAACTGATTCAGTGTTAAAGACCGTGAATCATGCAGTGATAAACATGGATATGCTGATATCTCTGCACCATGCCAACTTCAACTCATTTGAGTACACACCAAGCAGTCATGCAGCTGGGTGGTATGGTGATTCTCCTTTTAGTGTTCTAGGAGAAATAAATTATACAATGATTTCCACGGCGATTGTAAGAAATTATATGTCTACCAACAGTATAAAATTGTTCCCTTTTCATAATTTCTTTATTTGTTTACTTATTCATTTATTTATTCTTGTATTTTTTATTATAGCCATTTGGATTGGGCTGAGAGAGAATATCAATGTAGTTTTGGTTTATACTTCTCTAATAGCTAAAGATATTGAACACATTTTCATATAGTTGCTGGCCATCTGTGTTTCATTTTTGAGAATTAGCCATTCAATTAATTTGCTCATTTCTTGATTAAGTTATTTGTTCTTTTGGGGTTCAGTTTTTTTAACCTTTTCATATATTCAGGATATTAATCCTTTCTTAGAAAAGTAGCTGGCAGCAGAGTGTCTCCTACTCTGTGAGGCTGCCTCTTTACTATGAATTGTTTTCTTTTGAAGTACAGAAGCTTTTTAACTTGATGCAATCCTGCATGTTGGTCTTTACTATTATTTCCTGAACTATCAAAATCTTATTCAGGAAATCATTCTTTGAACCTGTATCTTGAGATGTTTGTCTTCCTTTCTTCATCCAGGTTTAAAGATTTAGCTTGTGTATTGAGATTTTTGACTCATTCAAAGTTGATTTTTGAGTAACATGAGAGTTGAGGCTGTAGTTTATATCTTCTGCATACAGATAACTAACTTCCTCAGCACCATGTGTTAAAAAGTTATCTTTTCATCAATCTATGTTTTTGGCCTCTTTGGGAAGATAACTTTAGCTGTGTGAATTTAGTTCTTGTTTTCTCTTTTATTCCTTTGGTCTACATGTTTTTTTTTTTTTATGCTAGTATCAGTGCCACATTATTGTATTAATACGGCTGTGCAGTTTATTTTGAAATTGGATATTTTCAAATCTTTAGCGTTACTCTCTTTGCTCAGTATTGCTTTGACTATTTGGTGTCTTTTGGTTTCCACATAAATTTTAAGATCAATTTTTTTAGTTTTATGAAGAGTTTCATTGATATTCTCATGAGAATTGCAGTGAATCTCCAGATTGCTTTTGATGATATGGCCAATTTATACCAACTCTACTGTGCCTTGAATATGAGAACTCTATTCATGTTTTATTTCTTTACTTCTTCAGTGGTATATATTTTAAATTTTAAAGGTCTTTCTTCTCCTTGATTAGCTCCACTCTCACCAATGAACAACTTACTCAGACAACAAAATCAACAAAGGCACATCACCTATAGCTGTAACACAGGTCGAATGGAATTAATGGGCATCTACCCAAAACCTTCCATCCCCAAACTGCAGAATACTCATGTGTTGAACAGGTCGTGGGACTTTTTCCAGCATAGATAATATTTTAGGTCATAGAGCAAGTCTCAAACACAAAAAGGAGAATGATGACGTGGTTTCTTACATCTTACTAAACCATAGTGGAATGAAACTAGAAATCAACAGCAGGAGAAACTGCGGAACCGGGCAAACACACAGAGGTAAAACCATTCACTATTGAATGATTGGTGGGTCACTGAAGAAATTCGGGGCATATCTAAAAAAAAAAAAAAAACCCTCATAGAGTCAAATGAAAATGGAAACAACATTTCAGAACCTGTGAAATACAGCAAACAGTCTTAAGAGAAAAGTTTAGAGCTTTAAGTGTCTACCTCAGAAATCAGAGAGCTCTCAAATAAATAACCCGATGATTCTTAAGTTGAAAGAAACAACAGGACACAAATCCAAAAGCAATGAGAAGGAAGGAAGAATAGAGATCGGAGCTGAGACTCATCAAAGAGACTAAATGAACAATACAAAGGGTTGATTAAACGAAGAACTGGATACCTGAAAAAACAGACTGGGAACTCCTTAGCCAAACTTACCAAAAGAAAGACTTAAATTAAAGCAATTGGAGAACAGACATCACTGAAACCCGGAAGATCATTAGGGACTACTTTGACAAAAAGGACATTTCAGTAAATTGGAGACTGTATAAGAAAAGGATGAATTTCTAGACATAGGTTACTAGTTTAAATTTAAACAAGACAATGTAAAATTCTAAACTGCTCAATAACAAGCACATGAGAAGTCTTTTGACAGAGGCCAGGCCCTGAGAGAATTACTGAAATTTCAAATTTTTTTGTGGTGTTTTGTTTGTTTGTTTGTATTTTTGCTTATTTATGCAAATGTAGTTCAAAGAGGCCTTGAACTCACTATGTAGCCTATGCCAGCCTCAAAATTGTGGCTATGCTACTGCCTCAGCCTTCTGAGTCACTGGCTTAGAAATATTGAATTTATTAGAACTTTAAAGGAGAATTAACACTGCTTCTGGAATGGTTAGTGAAGTAGAAGGGGAAGGAAGGCTCCCAAACTTATTTTAGACCACTAATATCTGTTTAGGTTTCATTTGAACCAAAGTTGTCACCCAAAGGCTCCAGTGTTCAGAGGTGGAGTTTCGAAAGAGATTATTTCATGGGGTGCCAGCATCAGCACCGGATTTACTCGGTGATAAGTTCATAGTGGCCTGTCTCTCAAACGCTGGATCCTGGTTGGAGAAAGACGTTCACTAGAGGCATAACCTGGAAGGGATGGGCTTGTCCTCAGCTCCTTTCAATAGCTCAGCCCCTTTCTCTGTACTGCTGACTGCTTCCTGCCACAGCATTCATAGCTTGGAAATAGCCAGTGGTGATGCAAGCCTGTGAAACTGAGAGCTAAAATAATTCTTTTCTCCTTTAAACTGTATATGACGGATATAGTCCTACAATCTGTGTGTGTTGGGGAAACTCCACCTCAGTCAGAAAGGTGACAACTATATACTGAAATCAAAACTATAGTAAAACACAACCACAGCAACAAAAATAAAACTATAGCTCAATATCCTTGATGAATATAGACACAGAAATCATTAATTCAGTACTTGCAGACTATATTCTGCAATGTATTAAAAGGATCACACACAATGATGAAATTGGTTTCATGCCAGGGATGCAAAGATGACTCAATGAAGGTATATCAAGAAACATAATACACCACATAAGCAGAATCAAAGATAAAAATTATACTATCCCAACAGTTACAAAGAAAAGGCACTTGATAAAGTTCAGTATCTCTTCATGAGAAAATCCCTGGAGAAATTAGGTATAGCAGAATCATAGGTCTGCATGATAAAAGTTACACATTGCAAACTCACACATACCATTACATTAAGTGGGAAAAAAATCTAACTGATTTCCTCTAAAGTCAATAATACAAGTGTGTACACTCCCATCTCTCCTATTCAAATTAGTAATTGAAAATATATCCTGAGCGATGAAGCAAGAGAAAGAAATAAAAGGGATATAAGTAGAAAAGAAAAAAAATTCAAACTAACCTTATTTGAGGTGGATAATCATTCTATACCTAGAAGGTCCTAAATATTCCACCAAAAGACTTTTGTATGTGATAAAAAAGTTTACCAAGTTATCACGGCACAAAGTCCATATAAAAACCAGTAGCTTTTCCATTCAATTACAGTGAACTCAGTGAGAAAGAAATCAGCAGAATAGCCCCATTCAATAATAGCTTTAAATACAAATCTAGGAATACAAATACAAATCCAGGGTTTCTCTTATAAGGACCTTAATCCATTCATGCAGGCTCCTCCCTCAGGATCCAACCACTTCTCAAAGTCCCTACTTCCTGATCACCTTGGGAATTTCTATATATGAATTTTGGAGGACACAAACAACATTCAGACCATAACACGTGGAAGAAAAAAGTGAGAGGGACTAATAGACAAATCAGTCATTAAAAAAAATTCTTTCCTGCACACAATCATGTCTCTGGTGACCACTTCTCCATAGTATGTGAGAAGCTGTCACTTTTCCTATAACAGGAAGACTGTGATGTTCTTACTTGGTTCAGGCTCTATTTCTAATCTGTATAGTTTATGGAATTACCAACTCAGCTATACAGTGCTTGACTTTATGCCTTTTTCTTCACTGCGCATTAGCCCCCAAAGCCTCAGATTCTTTTACTATGTGTAGCCATGATCAGAACAGGAGATAAAAATAACATGAAAATGAAATTAGAAAGTAGGCAGATAACTCTGAAAACCAGATCTTTTTCACTCATGAATTTCTCCATCCAATTAACTAATGCAGTAAAACCTTGGTTTGTGAGTTTAATTAGTTTAAGAAACATTCTTGTAATCCAAATCACTGGTATATCAAAGTGAATTTCCTAATAAGATATAGTGGAAACTCAGATAATTCATTCCAAAACCCTAAAATATTCATATAATATTATTGTAAAACTATAATATAATAAAAATGAGAAAGAAAATACAAAGTATAAAGAAACATAGAAGGAAATTAATTTGCACTTACCTTTGGAAATGGTGGTGGTTGATGAGGGAGACAAGAGAGAGGAGGGTTCTTGTATAGGACAAATTTCACTACCACTAACACAATCACTGCAATTGGCTCAATGGAATCTTTCTCGTTTCATGAAGCTTTAAGAAGGAACCTATCCAGTGACACTTGCTTTTGCCTCATTTTGAGGATTTCATGGAAATGTGATGTTGCATTGTTGTTAAACAGATTCATTGCTTGCATTACTACAGCCTTAGTTTGGGTGGTGCTTTTCTAAAACGTTTTGCACTATTTGTCACATTTTATAAATCTCCCTAGTCGCATTTGGAGTGAGGGATTCCTCCACATTTTTCTCCTCCTCCTCTGCAGAGAAGATCTCCTCTATAACCTCTTGCTGTTGGGAGACAATTGCCCAAACTCCAGTAGTGAAAGAGAAACAGGGAGAGGGAGGGGGAGGGGTGGGGAATGGGAAGCGGAAGATGGAGTGGGAGTAGAACAGGAACCATTGGCTCAGTCTTGATCATGTGACATTGAGCATCAGATCCTACTCATATTGCAAGACATGGCTTCTTTTTCAAGTTAAAATTTATTGGAATTTTTTGTTCATCTTGAAGAGTACTCATAAAATAAGTTACTCATAAATCAAGATTTTACTATATACATTAAGAATGCATTATTTTCTAGATCTCATCTAGGACAGATGTGGAAAAGCAAAATCATGCTAAATTTTCAAGCCTTGATAAAAGGCTACAGTGCTTGTGTAGAACAAGTGTTCATCAGAGGAAGAAATATTTTGTTCTGTTTTCTTTTCTCAGTGACCTGACAGTCTTATTCCCGTACAGACTATCATAGTCAACAAATGGCACTGCTCCTGTGCTGGATTGTACTGAAGTACACTTGCTCTAATTTGAAGCAATATTTTCTTATTTGCACTTCTCTCTTGTCTGCTCTATTTCCATGTATCAGTCCCAACTACTGTCCTAAATGAATAGCAGTGGTCCTAAGACCACTATGAAATCTTGGGGTACAGATCCAGAGCCAATAGTCCCACAGATGCAAAAGCTTCCAGGGAGCTCTGCATAAGCTCACCCTTTGCAATTCCATTTCAGTTTCTGCACATTCCTGGCTTTTTGACCTCCCTTTCCCTCACGATCATGTCCCTCTCCAAAATTTTCAGGAAGAATGGGTAGGTGTTTTTATCTGACTCTTCAACTATCATTTTGTGCTTTCTCTTATCTGCTCTTTTCACTGTTCTATAAGATCTAATCTACATAGCAAATCCTTACCCTATAATACCTAGGATGGCTCTGATGCCCTTTAGAAATTCGTACTGATCTAGTGATTGGTATAAGAAATGGTTCCAGGGGAATAGAAACTCAGCGATGGAAACCTGCAATTGGTTTTGCTCACCTAAATAGACATAAATACATTACTTACCTTACTGTCAGGATAAAATGAACAATGGCTTGCAGTGGCAAACAAAACTTAAATTATCACTCTAGTCACCTAAGATTAATTGGTGCTAGAATTCACCACTCTGGGTGGCCAAGAAGCCCCCGCCAGGGAACATGTGAGGGGAAGTGAGGTGCAGCAAGATTTGGGGCTCGGTTGTCCTTTCAGTGCTCCAGACTGATGGAAAATGAACCAGTGAACTCAGGTCTAAACAGACCTCTGTCAAGCTCTAATTTTAGTTTCTATGTCTATGTCTCCCTGAAAGAAAGTCTGATTTTCTGGTGTTGCAAGGTCAAGATTACTCAAAAGGAAACTACACAATCTCTTATGTTAAATTCAGGCTACTGATCCAAAGGAGTAGAACCATTTAAAACACTGCAGTGGGTCACATAAGCAATTTCTTATGTCTTCAGGGAATCTAACCCCCCACTGGGTCAAGCATGCTTTGTCAGTACAAGCTTTTCTTCCTCTCTAATCTAATGTTAGTCTCCCATTTGTCTGAAAAATCCATAATGGCCCCCCAGGTGGAAATTTTCTTCGAAGCTCATTTCTTTACCATTTCCCACACCAACATTTTTTTGTTAAACAGTTTTACTAAAATATAGTTCACAAAACATGTGATTCACCCACTTTAACTTTAGTTCTGTGGCTGCTTGCATTTTCACAGTTGTGCAATAATGACCACAATCAATTTTAAGATAGTTTCATGATCCCAGAAAGATGCTCTCCCCCTTAGCTATCACTCCTGCAGTCTCTCTCTAGGCTCACTTTCCTGCCTTCAGTCCCAGCCCCGCGCAGCCTCGAATCTACTTTATGTCTCTATAAATTTGGCTACTTTGAACCCTTCACAATAATGAAATATATACTGTGTAGTTCCTTTTCACTGACTTATTTGACATAGTATCTATCTCCTCAGGACACTTTCCCATTTTAGCAAGGATTAGTGCCTCACTTCTTTTACTGAATAATACTCCACTCTAGGGACACACCATATTTTATTTGTATGCCAATAGCCATTTGTATTGTTACACTTTATTGCCTATCATGAGTAATGATATAATAAATATTTGTTGATCTGTATTTTCATGTTTGTGTGTGTGTGTGTAATTCCTAGATCACATAATATGCACTGAGATTAGAGAATTAGAGTGCTAGAGTTTAGTTATTGTTAGAAATTCTCATCCATGGAAAATATACTGAGGAGGGAGTGCCAGCCTCCTCAAAGGGACTAGTTTTAATTATGCTCTAAAAGCAACAATGAGAGAGGAAGTCGCTACCAACAAACAGTGCATTCTAAATCTGAGGACAATGAGCCTTGAACAGTAGGGGTCATATTCTGGCACTCAACGGTGAAGGCCAAGTGGGTCTGTGGAGTAGGCTGAGAACAATACAAGTTTTAGTAAGTTATATAAAATCTATAATCTTTAGCTTTTGTAAACCTAAAAGCTTAGGTCTCAGAAAGAGAAGACCGATGAAAGGCACCTCAGTGTATGGACATACATCCTCAGTCAATTCCCAGTTGGTTCACAACTCCACAGCCCTTTGACTGAGGAGAAAGCTGGATCCATTCTAAGGAAGGAACCTGTTATATTCCCAACAGGTAGCTAACAAATGTTCCCCCTAATGTGACCAAAAGGGACTTGAAGTTCTTCATCAGGTGGACTGAACTTAGCATAAGAGACAATATCTAATAGTATCTAGATTTTGAGTGTTTATTTGGCAATGTTTCTGAATCAACTAATTCTACAAGACCTAAAATATCATTATAGACTACCAGTCAGAACGAGGATGTGTGGAGGTAAACTGCTGAATGCCTTTTGGGCTTAGTTGTATTTCTCAGTGGTCTAAACGGGCCTTCAACCCCATCCCATAATTATTTCTCAGTTCTGCAATAAGTACTTGGAGGGAAACACTAAACCACTGGCTCAACGCTGATTTTTTCGACCTGTGGAGTGAGGGCTGTTATGACGAGAAAGGCCAAGCAAAACCCCTAGGAGCTGCCTGAGTCTGAGGGGAGTGTGCTGCAAGCAACGCTGCATTACTAGAGAGATTTCTAAGATTAAGGTTACCATCAAGAATTTGAAGGGTTTGGGGTTGTGATTTCTTTTAGGTCGTTGCCATTTAACCTATTGACTTTTACCCAGAAAGCAGATGGAGAGCTTTCATCTTGTAGATAAAATGCACTATTCTGACAGTGGTTTCAAGGCAGCTGTTGTTCCAGATGTGGCTTTGTTGATGGGACAAATGAGCACATTCCCTTGTACCTAATAGGAGATGATTGATCTGGTGAATGATTTTCCTATTAGTAAAAGGCCATTCAACTGCTTGTTTACTTGCATTAGGACTAGCAGTATGTACTTACTCTCTTGCTAGCTCTCTCCAACACTGGATTAAAGTCTAGTGCGGAGGACATTTCATTCCTTTTTTTCCTACTGGACATTACCCTGTTCCATCACACGGCTGTGATGATCAAACCCAATAAACAGAAGTAGCCTTCTAGTTGGGCGGCATGGTACACCTAGTTGCTGAAATCCTTCCTTAGTTTGGCAGTGGCAAAAGGTTGAAACTTCACAAAGATTCACAATGCATATTGTAATTCCTAGGTTTAATCAAATATTTCTGGCCACAACTCACTTTAAATACATTCTTCACTAGCGTTCTGTTTTATCAATAAATTGTACTGTGGAGAAGTGTGGAAGCTTGGCTTTGACCCACATTCAACCAGGCTATTATTCAGCTTTGATTTTAGCCTCAGTCCTCAGAATATTAAAAATCTTGATGTCTATTGTAATGTCATTTATGCCTTACTGAAACTGATATTTCCATGATTAATGATCCATGATCCTATACATTATCATCAAATCTTTTTTCAGAACAAACATTAGTAGTAGGAACAATCATCTTATTTAGATTTTCTAGTATTTTTTAAATATTCTCAAACAAGTTTAATAAACGTTATAGATGTAAACCAGTGTTAAATATGTTATATTTTATATGACATCTCCCACTTATAAAGTATAATGTTTATCCATTATTGCATGAGAAAATTGATGATTATTTACTCTAATACTGTTTCAGTAACATTGAATGAAGTATTTAGTTAATTGAATCTTAGAAACAATCCAGATGCCCATCAACAAAGGAATGGATAAAAAAAGGTGTAGTATTTTTATACATTGGAGGGCTGCTCAGCTATGAAGAAGGATAAACATGAAACATTTGTAGAAAAATGGATGCAACTTGAGACCATACTCATAAGTGAAATAAATCAGTCTTGCATGTGTAAACACTGTATTATTTTCCTAGTATAACAAGCTGGAAGAGTAAATAAGACTCAAAATACACACTACATATTGTGAAATGGGAAGAGACTGATCAAAAGGAAGGAGAAACTGGAATGGAGAAAGGAGAAAAGAAAAGGAAAAATATCTGTACACAAGTTGGTTAAGATAGTTGTACTACTAATAGCTGTTAGTTCATTCAAAGGAAGGGCATATGCCTATATTATTTCATCAATTTTTCCTGCCTATATCTTATAATATGAGCAACTACTTTGAAGATAACAATAGGAAATGTGCTAACCATGGTTACTTTCCTACAATCTTGTTTTGAAAAAATTTATACCATAGATTTTTTTTCTTTCCTTTAAAATAAAAAAAAGAACTTTAAAAACACAAAAATAAAGAAAATGGAAAAATTAGTAGGTATAAAAGTAAGGGAAAATGTACTGCCTAAACTGTAGGAACAACATGTTATTTTTGAGCTGGCAAATGATACAATATAAGTAACAATGAAGGAAAGAATAATAAAAATTAGATGTAATCATATGCTAATCTTATAAGACTGCATGAATACTGTATTCATCATATTAAACATTATAAAATTTAGAGGTTCTTTATTTTAAAATGATTTTCAGCTGCTTGGATGAGGACTCTTAAAAGTCTTATGTAAATTTTCTGAAATACTATGGAGACACATTAGAAGCAGACTATCAACTGTTCCAACATAAGATGAAAAAACCCTCCAAAATAAAACCTAAACATCACCTACGACAATCATCCTAATGTATTGTTACTCAAAGCAAAACCGAATGAAATAAGTATGATAAAATATGAGACACCAAAAATATATTCTATTGTCACTGATGCAACTTCCAGAATCAGTTTTTAACAAGAATAGTTTATAAAGACAATTCCTTATAGTTTAGTGTCTATGGAGGCCAAGCTTTTAAACAAAAAGCTTTCCAAAATTATTGCTATCAATTGCCAACAATTTAGTAATTGAAAAAAGAAGACTATTCAACATTTTCCTAAGACAATAATTAGAGGGATAATGTTCTTTCAAGAAAATAAAAAGTTGCTCTTCCAAAATTCCATTGAAAATATCCCAGAATTCCACATTATCTCTTTTCTTCTGGTTGTGGTACTTGGCTACCCAAATAGCAAGTGCTGACTCATTAAGGACAGTCTTCTGCTATAATGGACACAGAAAGCCATAGATCATGTCCATTCTGCCAACTCTCCTTGGGGCACACAGATTCCCTCCTGCATCACAAATGCCTGCACTGCAGGAAGTGCTGCTTCATTTGAATCAAGCCCATTCCACATATGCCCGTGCCTGTGAATGCCGCCACAGGAGATTTTCATTGTCCTTTTTGACTCTTGCTGTGAAAATAATCTCATTTCCACAAAATCTAGCATCAGGATTTGCTACCATTACAAAACACTCTCATCATTTTTTTGGTCGCTTTCCATCTGTCACAATAAAATATCTCCTTAGTTGCATCTCTAAGTAATAAAAATTACCTAATAATGAGAAAACAACCTCAAGAATTTGACTTTTGTTTTTCATGGACGACGAGCTCTTTTTGATTTAGCCCTTATTTAACTGTAACAGAGTCCTTATGTCCATTCAAGTCACTCACTCACCACAGTCACTGAGTCCTTACTATCTGCTAATCAGCCCCACGTTCTGTGGTTTCTTCTCCCTTATAAATAAAGAAACTAAGTTAAAAATAACTGCACTCAACTTGTTATCCCAGTTCATAAACTTGAACCCAATCCTGAGTCTTGCTTTTGGCCCTAATTCTGTGATGCTTATCTTATAATTGTAATATTTCATTCATTTGAATTGAACAAAATTAATATGGTTGGGTTGAGATGACCAGACTTTTTATTCTATTTTTTCTATTGTTCATTTCCTGAATTTTTACTTATACAGTTCAAAATTATCATTCCAGAGATTTAACTATGCATCATCATCTTACACTAGTCTACTGTGGGTTAATACTATGCATCTCATATGTCATTACAGAATCTTTCCATGGTGAAATTTCATCCTTCCAATTTTTTTTTACATATTTTCCTTTAGCTTGTATAAACCTATTATACTATTTTTAAATGTCAATTGTCTTTTGAAAAAATTAGAAGTAGAGGTGAAACCAATAGCTTATCCAAACAATTAATATTTCTACTTATTCTGTCTTTTTAGATTTGAATTCAATATATGATTCATTCAACTTGATGTAACTTACTTAGTTTTTCTTATAAGTTGTTTGTCACATGGCTCATGCAGAAATTACATCTCTAATATTTGGAAGGCAAAAATTAAAACAAAATAAACTTTCAGTGCAAATTAGGATGTGAAAGATGAGATTGCACAGTGTAATTCAGTGACCCCAGCTACCCACTTTTTTCCTGATGAGCATCCATTATTGTGGTCATTAATGTGTAGCACCTGATATCTACAGCACCAGCTGAGTTGAACTAGAGATCATGAAAGCATCTTTAGGAGAGAAGTGTCCCAGTATTATAGACAGCTAAATTAGATAGAAATTAATGTATGGTCAGAGAGGGACTGGGCTCTGAAGAAAGTCAGTAAAAAATAAAAATATCAGAACTAGGGCTGGAAGCACATAGGAAGAAGGCCAGGCCTCAACATGAAGATGCATTGCCAGCCTGACAGGCCTCCCTAGGGATAAACAGTATCTTGGAATTATACTATAATCATACCACCTGGTCCAGGAAGTCCACATTGGCATCAGTCAGCCAGGTAGGTGACCAAAGCATCCGCACCCATCCCTTCCCCAAAATGCCTTTGTTCTTTCCACATACCCCTGCTGCATGACCTGCTGCTCTATTGGATCAATATTAGCTAAGTGGCTATACTTGTAATCCTATATGTTGATTGTAGTTTGATTCACATCATACTTTTGTTGTGACATTGCTGTATAAATAGCCTCAGTGGTAACCACTTCAGCATCCTCCTTTCTCCAAAGACTTGTTTCCAAAAACCTTTCCTACTCTTAACCTCTACAGTTCTTTAAAATTCATTTCTTTGATTCTAAAGGCCAAAAATCCAGCACATTTTTTTTTATTCTGGGGGCCACAAAAATTCTAACAGGTAGGAGTTATATTTCTCTTGTATCATGAATATTCCTTGTTTTCTTTAACTCGGAAAGTAGCACAGTGTATACATTACTTTCACTTTGACACTACCAATACTTGGTGGGAGAATTGGTTATGCAGTAGGTAAAAAGAACCCTCACAATGAATGCAGTTGTGTATGTAGGACAGCAGAGAAAGTTCCGAGTTCAGTGGGCTATTTTCTACCTTGCTGTGCCTCCACCAACAAACGATACCACTCCTTTGGTAAATATAGCAGTCTTCCTATTTGTGACAAAATTCTTGAATTTTGCTAACTTATGACTACAAAGCTTCTCTCACCTACTTAGACACTTGGCAAGTCACTACTTGAAGTTTCCTTTATAAGAGAGTCATAAAGTCTCACAGTCCTTGAGTATGACAAATCCCTTGAGCCCTAGTGACTACAAATACTTGGAAAGGGTCTTTGGCTATGGCTTTGTATAAAAAGAAGAGTCTGATTTGGACAAGTCAAGAAATTGAAGCTCTTGAAACTATTTGCTTTTGAACTTAGGTTCTCGTTTCCCTAAAGTTAGCTCATTGTGAAAAGAAACAAACAAATAAGCAACAACAACAAAAGACTCATGTTTAAATTGTGGGTCTTTCTTTTCCATAGCACCAAATATTAAGAACCAGTCAATGATATATTCAAATGTCAGAACAGAGTGGAATTTTAACATCTAAGTGTTTTATTGTTTGGACTTTTAAGTATAAAGAAAAGTTTTCAGGTAGGTTGCCCTTTTTATGAGTTAACAGTAATGACACGAATATTTGAATAAATATTTCTTGTTACCATATTGCACAATGGTAACGTTATTTTTGAGATTTTGTTCCAAGTCTGTAATAAGGGCATTAGCAAAGGTAGTGTGTTTGCACTGCCTTCTGTCGGTACCAATTCTTTCATTGAAGGGAGAAGTGAAATCTTACTTGATAGCCCAAATTTTAAAAAGATATTCTACTTCTTCTGCTCATATCTGATGACCAATAATACCAATATTTCCCTGGACTCACTCAACAGAGAAAAAAATTGGTAGCAAAATACAGTTTGAAAGAGGATCCCTCTCCTGCCACTTAGGGACAACTGGATTGTCTTTCCAACCTCCACCCATCCGTTTCGTTCTAATGTGTAGTAAGAATTAAAATTATAGTAAGCATTGGTTTCATTAAAACACATAGTGGACCTGCGGGATCCCTCCTGTTTATTGAAAAGAAGCACATGCTACACTGCAAACTGCGTTTTAGGCCTTGTGCAGAGATTAGTAAAGAAACGCTTTAGTCTGCTGACAGCATAGCAGAGATGTGACTTTTTCCACACCAGGCCTGCAGGAACTTTCTGCCCTTTAGAAAACCATGAGTCACTGTGCTCTTTTTTTGATGTTGTTGTGAAAACTAAAGCTAATTTCTACATGTCCCAATCACTGCAGCTGAGAGAACTCTAAAGTGGAGGATGCTTGTCTGCTCTAGAGGCCCCAGACAAGGAATCTTACAGTGAAAGCTTCTTTCCAATATGTGGTAACACAGAACTCTAAAGCAGGGAAAATGAGATGGAAGGGTGAGGGCATCTGAAAAGACAGGCCTACGGTCGAAGGAGAAAGGCAGACATTGTGAAACTCATCTACCACAACCAGGAGCACCGACGTCACAGAGCATTTGTTGAATACGTTGCAAAAATTTCAATTACAAAATGGCTTGTGGTGCTGGCTGATGTAATTCCTTGCTACCTGCTCTCTTCATGTTATTACTCGGGCTAGCAAACCACTCAGGAGAGGAGTTTCTCCATAAAATGCAAAGGTAGTTGTGAGCAAAGAGCTCAACGCAGGTGTAGACTTTTTTGAAAGGTGGCTCCTGTGGACTGAATATTTCTTTCTTCCCAAAATTGAAATGTTGAAGTCTCAACAAGAAGGTGACAATATCGAGACGTAAGACTATTGAAAGTCCACTGGGTAATGAGAGCAGAATTTCAGAATAAGATCATTATCCTTACATATGAGAGCCTTTGTGCCATTCATAAAGATGTTGGCAGAATATAGACATCAATATGAACACGCCCGTAGAAGACAGCTTGCCGTATAGCAACACCATACTTATTAACATACTGTGTATAACTGTGCTTAATGCTGCTGTAATAGCAGCCAGTGACTAACATCTCAATTTGAGGGGCTAAAATTGTTTTCTTTTTATGAGTGCTTGCTATGATCAGAATTATGGTTATGATATTTTCTGTATGTTTCTTATTATCTCTTTCTTCAGACTCCTTTATAATCAGGTAAGTAAACTCACTGCCTGTATTCTGTTGTATTTCAATACAGTCTTGCAATACTGAATGTAGGGCACACTATAGGCATTTGTAAGTGCTTATTATGCAAGCCTTAATCACAGCTTGCTCTCTGCCTCTATTTGTTTTCAGTTTTTACTACTTTCTGTGACTCTTTTCACTCCAAAACTGAAAAGCTTTGCATATTAATCTAATTTTGAAGGGCATTTATAATTTATAAGTGAATTTCTAGAAGAAGCTACAAAATAATCTATGAATGCTAGTATTTGAGATTCTAAGTCTAATTATACCATTCTGCTTCTGTATTACTGTCTCGAATTATTCACTGTATAGGGGAAAAAGAAATAATATTCAAAGTTTAGACTCTATTCGAAAATTGTGAGTTTGGCTTTTGAGGTCACACCTGATCTAGTTGATTTATATGAACATCTGCCTTTAGTGAATTTCACTTTCAATTAATTTTAAATGATTTTATTTTAAGAAGCTCCTAGATATCAAAGAACTTTTACAAAAACTGATCATTAAAGCCCTCCTCAACCTTGTACAAGTAAAGTCAGTGTGATTGCTTGAAAGAGAACTGCATAATGAAGTACCTTTTGGGTTTAGAATGAACCTCTAATGCCAATGGAGTTTGATCCCTGACAGATGCATCTGTGGCAGGATTTGCCAACACTGATTTAAGAGCATCTCATCCTCACAGAAGTAATCAGTGTTTAATCTTGTCTGTTCCTATCTCTCCATATCAGAACTGATTTGGGGCCATTGGGGAGGAGACGCTGACCTTCTTACTGTTATCCAATAGCATGTACCTTCTCTAGAACAGAGGAAAGTGTTTCTCCCTCTCTTCTGTAATAATACAGGCTTATGTTATGCTATACCTTAAATTTGATATTATAGTAACCTATGAACAAGTTGTAGTTAATAAATAGAGATGGTCATTGATTACTTTCTTAAATATCTTACAGTAATCGAATTTATAAAATAATTGCCAGAATATAAATGAAAAGATAAAAGCATTGATTATTTTCTATATAACTCTATTTATTGTGGCACATATAGATGGAAGAAAATGAAATCCAAAAACAGTAAGAAGAAAATACAAAACGGAGGAGGAGGAGCTGGTGAAGAACAAGGGAGACCTCACTTCCTGGTCTCTCTTTCCCTGACTCAGTCTCACCATTTTTTCATCTCCGTTGCTCATTTTCTTTTGTTACTTCACAGAATAAACTCGTCATGCATTTTGGAGCAAGTGTAAATAAATGTGACAAAACAGAAAGAAGGAAATTTTAGAAATGATTTTGTAGATTTATGAAAGCAAAATATTTCTGTTTGCTCGTTTGTCTTGGTACCAGGAATCAAACTCAGAACATTGTGCTTGCCAGGCGGGTACTTGTGCCTCTGAGCTATATTTCTGGCCCTTGAAAGCAAAATATTTCTAAAGGCATCAAAAATATGTCTCTAATGTTCAGAAAATAGCAGTGTAGAAAGGCAGACAAGGTATTCTGGAGTATATGATCATTTTTTATACTTTGTTGAACACAAGTTAGAATTTTTTTCTGCTTTATTCCTGGTAAAGCTACACAGGGATTCTACACTATGTTATCTGCTACATGAAAAAGATCGCAGAGCATTTATGAATGTCATAATGATACTGTTCATTGAAATCAGTGCTGAGGGAGCAAATGCAATGATAGTCTCACTGAATATTGCACTGGAACCCAGGATTCCCTTTGCATAATATTTTGCAGTTGTAGGAACACAACAGAACGTTCAGTGGTGTCAATATATAGTATTTCTAGGCTATTTCATCCACTCCCTCACATGTATATTTCCAAAGCAAAAGTATAGCTTTTGCAAGATTTTTCCTTTGCTATTTTGTTCTTTTTTAGTGTAGTCTAGCAAATATTTAATTTTAGCTGGTGTTCTATTGTTAGATCAAATCAAAACCCTCAATATGTATCAGGATATTTCCACCTGGAAATATTGTAAAATGTGTGTACTCGATTGAGCACAAACACTTTGAGAAGACAGACTTTATCTTGTTCACCACTACTCCTAGTGATATGCCTCATGTTTGACACAGAAAGTATATGCAGAATGTGTTTTATGAATGCATGCAGGGATAGAAAAAATTACTTGTATGTACTCTTGTCGAATATGGCTGGATGCAGTTCATGCTATTTTAAAAAAACTGAATCAACTTCTAAAACTCAGGAGATCTTACACAAGTCATCTTTCCAACTGCTTTATCTATTACTTAACAAGAATATCTGGCAACACCAGGCCCTGCTTGGTTTCTATAGAGTAACTTCATGGAGTTGAAAAAGGGCTGCTCTTTGAGATAGAGTGGCACGTTCCGTAGGTCACAATAGCTGCCTGCCCTGTGAGAGTGCACAGCTACTGCATGGCACTTCATTCAGTCACTCAATTACCAGCCCGAGTCCCACAAATATTTAAATTTTCAGCCCCTTCTATAAACACATATGAGGACAACTGATAGCACTATAGTAAATTCATGCCACAAAACAATAAAGGTTAAGGGCTGGGGATATAGCTCAGTGGAATAAGCGCCTGCCTAGCAAGTGCAGGGTCCTGAGTTCGATCCCCAGTACTGCCAAAAAAAATGGGAACTATGACAATATATGCTAAATAGATGAAATTGTTGAAAACAATAAAGGTTAACCCACCTGGAAGGTCATTTGAAAATGTGCGGCAGGTTTCAGACTTCCTCTGCAAAGCACACATAGAAAAGAGCTGATGGAATTCAATGTGGCTTGCCCAGTTCTTTACACTGGTATGCTTAGAACAGAATTCTGTATGGAAGGGTTTCCAGACACAGTAAATGATAGAGGCAAAGTCATAACATTTGGATAAAGATGGTCAATAAACATTCTATTAAGGATGTAGGATTATCTACAGAGGACGTACCAGAACAGGAAAGATGTTTACCTGCTGTAAGAACGAGATCATCTGCAATGACTAGTCTTATAACACCCTAAGTACTGATGCACTCTAAACATTCAGGGCCAACAAAGGTGTTATAAAAGGATATTTTTAAATTATGTTGATTTTACAACTCAGATATAGGAACAAATTACTTGCAGAGGTTTGGCAATAGAACAGAGAGGAATATGATGAAAAAAAGAGAAATACGAAGAAAAGAAGATTAGTTTGAATAATTGAGTTGTAATTTGTTCTCAGTGTTAATTAACATAAGCATAGTGGTTATTTATGCATTCTTCATATCACTCCAGAAGTGTCCTGGAAGACTTCATAGTGTAACTTGAGAACAGTATTATATTTTCAATCTATATGAGAGCAACAGAAAAGCAGGTAAAAATAAATGTGCAAATTTTCTCTCCATAAGTATAAAAATCAGCATTTAGAGTTACTCAAAGTTTCACAACTAAGTGTAACTTCAAAATTTACTCTCCACACATTCAGTACTGAAGCAGGCATCAATAATGTGAATTCTCCCACTTACACAGAAGATAAAACAGTTGCTGCGTTTGTCTCTTTACACCCATTATATTTTCTGCATTAAAAATGAAGACACCTTTATTAATGGCATTTTCCTTTAAGGGTTGTGTATGAACTATTGCTCACATTTATGGTTAGGCAGGCTGGGAAAGAGTATGTGGTCAGGCAACACTAAATGCAGTTTACCTTGGAGATACTACTAATAAACAGTTCGGTTTTTCTTTCGAGGAACTTATCTATCTTAGGTAATAGTGAAGTTGTGTCCCAGTAACTCTTGTGGGAGGAAAACAGAAGTGCAGTGGTGCTGGGAGCACATTATTATGCAAAATACTCAGCACAAATCTCACTTAATGGCACATTACAGTGGTCCATAGCTTAGATGTTTTGTTGATATCTGAACTTAATGTCCTGTACTAAAGTCTATACACTTCCAAACTCACACCGTGAATCATAATGTCATGCAGTATCACTGAAATCATATCTTCATCCCCTTCTCTTTCCAGATCTTTCTCCACTTTAATCTTTTAATCTTTTTTTAATTTGCTTCCCTCTGCAATTTTCTATAATTCCAAAATAAGTCTAAGTAGACAACTGTATTCAGAAGGGACTTAGCAAATTGCTTTGGATAATGTTGCTTAAAAGAAAAGAATGAAACAAATAAAATTATTGAAGGAAAAAATTTCCATATATCTTATTTTAAAGCATTTTAAAAGTGTAAGAGAAAGCAAGTGATTACTAAGTAATCAATATCTAAGTTTTAAGAGAAAATATAAAACAGGAAATATCTAGTTAAAATAATAAAAAGCAATGTGATTTAGACCTATGCATTACATAACCTATTAATCTGCTTTGAAACATTCATTTTAAAACATATGGTTTTAATAATACCAGAGAAGTTTCCACAGATAAAGCTATTTATGGTGAGTGGAAATGTGTACTTCTCTCTGGATACTAGAGGAAATAGAAGGTGAGCTTCCTGCACCAGAAATTATTTTGAGTTGCATAACATGAGGTTTATTATGTAAATGTACTTAGCAAAGATTTCATATCAACCATTCTGACAAGTAATAGAAGTCCATTGGAAAAGTTATGTATTAATAATCTAAGTTTTAAAATTGTATCAAATTTAAAATTCAATTCTTATCTAGATTAATAAACAGCTCTCTTGAAACACAGGGAATTAATCAGTATTTTTCATGTTCTGGTTACTTCTTAAAATTTATCATATTAAGTGTTTCCTCAAAGACTTTGCAAGTGAAGAAATGGTAACATGAATCCTTTCCACAAACTTTAAAATAAGTTTAAAGTGCACACAGTGAACTGGTAGTTGAATGTATTTCATGGAATGTTATGTTGAATTTATTGAGACCAGTTTACAGTAGTGTCAGTGAAACAAAAACAATTCCATTTACTGAATAAAATCCCACTCAGTGCAGAGGAAAATACTTGCTTAAAAAAGTCTTACAGGCATACATAAAATAAATAATAAGGAACAAATGGAAAAAATATATGAATTAATGTAATTTCTGATCTTTAAATCTGGGTATGTGTGTGTGTGTGTATGTGTGTGTGTGTGTGTGAGAGAGAGAGAGAGAGAGAGAGAGAGAGAGAGAGAGAGAGAGAGAGAGAGTGAGTCCTGGGAATTGGACCCTGGACCTTTTCACTGAGGTATAAGCCATAGTTGAGATAAATTCTCATTAAGCTTCTAGGTTGCCCAGGATGGGCTCAATCTTGCCATCCCTGCCTCTGCCTCCCAGAGTACAGGGCTTACAGGTGTGAGCCACAATGCCAAATTTACAGATCCAGTACTGAATCGTAATTCCATCAAGGTAGCTGTAGTATATACTTTCTACTGCTAGAGTTCTCTAGCCTGCCCTGTTGCTCACGCAGTGAGCTCAGCTGTTACCAGTCCCTACTTCAAACACCCTCTGAGGTAATCATTTCTGCTGGAGCCGTTCCTTTCTCCAGGAAATGATACATTACACAAAAGTCCTCTCCCATGGTCCTGGCATTGTTTTCACCATGTGTAATACATATAACACAAAAAATTAATTGGTTGTTTATGTTTTCAGTAAGGCTTTGACTGAACACTAGATTCATGGCCGTTAAATTTTGAAGGGAATCAAAGGGGATATACAACTGAGCACTGGCAGGGGGCAGCCGTCATCCCAGCCACACGGGGGTTAAGACCACAACCTCGCTATTTCGAGCCCAGCCTGGGCAGCATAGCAAGATCTTGTCTCAAAATAAATGACTGAGGATGTGTCTTAGTAGCAGAGCACCCCTATTCAGTCTCAAGTACAAAAAAAAGTATTATACACAGATTTTCAACTGCTCAGAAGTCCTCCCTCCTAACTCCTTATTTCTCAAGGTTCAACGGTATTTGCTTTATATACTCATTGACTTGTAAATTCTCTTTGTTATGAGTGGTCCAACTTCAAGCTTTTCTCTAAGGAGTCTGGCTAAGGGCAATGTCACATACATGTTTTAAAAAGCCTTGATTTGAAATATTTGGCAACGGCTGCTGGAAATATTCTTATCATCATCAATTTCTATCTATCAGCACTGCTCTGGTATTGTTCTTGTGTCAACAGGAACTCTCCCAGCACAGAAATGATTTAGGGACTTTATACTTTTTAAACCTGTATTGTGAAAATAGGAGACTGCTTCTGGAAAGTAGCAGCCTGGTCTTGTTTTGGGCAGAACAGAATATTTTCTGTGGGGTCTATTTGTGTCACTAGGAGAGGGCTTGAAGCTAGATATATTATGGGGAAAAATCAGGTTAAAATATGTAATAGTTTCTGAAAGAAATTGGAGGTATCTGAGATATTAGATTGGGTATTGAACTTCAAACATAAATAGCAGGCACACCGCTGGTCTTTTACACCTTGACAAATATGATCATTGCACCGAGTTATCAGTTCTTGTAAGGATTCTCTTTGATCTGAATGAACATACTCATCATAAATATGGATTTTTGTGTGACTCATAAATATTCAACATTAGATGTCATACTTCACAATACTTAGATTCAATTTCACATGTAGTACAAAACAACTTCAGAGGAAAAAAGAGTTGCAGTAAGTTTATGTTTTCTTTCTATTTTCCCGTTCTGTTGTTGTTTAATAGAAGATCTCACATGATCTTGCTGGGTCTCACTAGGTCGGGCAGACTTGAGCTCACTGTATATCCTAGGTTGGCCTTGAACTCATAGTTTCCCTGCTGCAGCTTTCCAGTTACTGAGATTACATGCATGTGCAACTACATCCAGCTAATTTATTATGTTCTCCTAAAATGCAAAAACTATTTTATAGAATAAGATGCTACCAAAATTCAAACACTTTAAATAGTTGTATCCAAAAAGGAACAAAAGCCAGTAACAAAGATATGGATCTATGTGTTGTATAACTTGTTAGAAACCAAGATCCTAAGTGGAAAGTGAATAAATCTTTACATAGTTGAGTAAATCACTCTTTTAGTTTAGTTAATTATTACTAAAGCTTTTGAAGCATGTGGAGGTGCATGCATAATATTAATTTCAAATTATTTTAGGAAAAGCTTTTGAAGCATGTGGAGGTGCATGCATAATATTAATTTCAAATTATTTTAGGAAAATATATTTCTAAATGTAAATGAATACAAAATATTTCACTGCACATCACAAATGTTTATGTTTAATGGTATATAATTTTTGTCCGATGATGAAAAACACATTTCATATAGAATATTACAGTGACATGAAACAATATAAGGGAACACTTCATATTACTGATAACTGAAAATGAGCTGTTTTGCTTCAGAGTACACAGTGCAGATAATGCTAAAGAATAATACAAATATGGCCGCTATCCACTGTAAAGATGAGCATCACTCACTGCCGTCTTGTTTGCTAGGACTATGACGCTTTCAGTAGAGAAGAAAACGCACAGTGACTATTTGAGCAATGCATCACACCTGAAGGATTCTTGGAACCAGTGAAGACAGAAGTTGGGTAATCTACAGGAGGGCACTTGATGAGTTGCAGAACAATTAGATAAAGTGATTTTATATAGAATTCATAACTTCTTTGCAGTTTCTGAATAGTTGCTTCCAGAATGAACAACTGCAAAATGACCATGAATTAGTGCTCATCCTCATGCTGCATTTGAAGCTCTGGATGATCTCCGTTAATCACTACTTTTCTTGAAATCTGTGGTCTTTAAAAGAAAATCAAATTAAGAGACACATTACAAATAAAAATAAGCACTCTAACTTTTTTTTTAAGCCAGGAACTCAAGTTCAGATCCTAACCTGATTGGACTGTGAAAGCTGAAATGGAATTCACATGTTCAGGGCAACATGTTCTGAAAAAAGTCAATGAACTCAAAAGACAGAACTCAAAAGACATTCGTTTTTTTATCAGACTAAACATCTCAACTGTGAAAATGAGCACTGACTTCACTAAGGTTAAAATTATCATGAGTGAAGATGTTTCAGTTTTTATATTACTAAGCTTCCCTGAAAACCATAAATGTTTGAAGTTTAGTATCTTAAATCTTTTCCCTATTAATAAAAGTGCGCTGTGCTCATCACTGAAAAGCAAAACTAAATCAATAAATTTGACTGCCCACAAAGTTAAATGAATCAAAGAGTATTTTAGAAAACAACATTTAACCTTACTAACCTTTAGACACGAGCTATAGGCATTGAGAAGGATGAGCTGTGGGGTGGTTATATAAGTCTTTAAAAACCTGAAAACTGCTAAATATTTCTGTACTGGAAAAATGCATGGTTTGTTCAGTTACGAGCTTATAATCCATGCAACTGGTTCCCCTGAATTGTGCATTTTTGAGTAATTTAAACCTCTCTAGCCTTACATCTTTGACTACACCCAACACTGTTTACAGTTTGCATCCATATATGTCTCAGATATAGCACAGTCTTGTTAATCAGGATTCTCCAGATAAGTAAAGGCAAAAGGATGTAGCTAGTTTTAGAAAAAGAAAACAATCATGATGGGGTGAGTCACGGAATTATGGATCATGGCTGAGAAGGCCCATGAGCTGTCATCTACAAGGTAAATTCCCAGCAAAGGCAATGCTGTAGTTCCAGCCAAAGCCAACAAGCCTGAGAGGAAGGGAACAAGCAGTACGAGGTACCTTCCCAGGTCAGACACCTGAACACCAAGAATATCCGGGTTCTCTTACACTGGATGGACCCAGATGGATGCAGCAAATGCACTCTTCCTCTGCCCTTTCGTTCTCCTCAATCTCTCAATAGTTTGATGTTGCCTGTTCCCATTGATGAGGGTGTTGTTTACTTAGTCTATACTTTTAAATGCTAACCTCTTCTGTAAACCTTCATACACACAAAGTTTAGTATTTTACCAGTTATCTGGGCATCACTCAGCCCAGGAAAGTTGATATATAAAATTAACCATCATAGTAGCAAATACATGATTTTTAAGTGTGAGACCTACACACCTGGAATGTCTCAGGTTTATCCTTTTTGGCAAAGCAGTGTTCCATTGTATAAAAGTAACACAATTTCTTTATCCATTCATTCATTGATGGACATTTAGATTGTTTCCAAGATTTAACTATTTACTAATTGCACTGCTATAAACATAAGCGTGCATATTTTACTGTGATATGGTGTTTTAATTCTACTGGGAACATACCAAGAAAGGAAACAACTGGGTCAAATGGGACCTCTACTCCTAGTTCACTGAAGAATCTCCAGACTGATTTCCACAGTGGTTGCTCCAGGCTACACTCCCACCAACAGTGGAGAAGGGTTCCTTTTTCCCAACAGCCCAGTGGGCGTTTGTTATTGGTCAATTTCTTGATCATAGCCATTCTTTCTGGGGTACAATGGAATCTCAATGTTGTTTTAATTTGTGTCTTTCAAATGATCAGTGATGAACAGTTTTTCATATATTTGCTGTTTGAACTTTTATCTGAGAAGTGTCTACTCATTTTGATGCCCATTTTTGGGTCGGGTCTTTAAATTTAGGGAGTCTAATTTTTGTCAGTTCCTTACATATAGATATTAGTCCTTTGAGGAAAATCTGGCAAAATTTTTTTCCTATTTTGTGCGTTGTCTCTTCATTCTGTTGGTGACTCCTTTTGCTGTGCTGCAGCTTCTTAATAAGATGAGATCCCAGTTGATTCTCTGCAATATTTCTTGTACTATCAGGTTTTTGTTCATAAAGTCTTCACCTAACCTATGGTTTTAAAAGTGCTAACTATTCTATCTTTAGAAGATTTAGTGTTTTTATTTTAATATTTATGTCTTTGCTCTATTTTAATTTTAGTTGAGCACATGATGAGAGACATGGGACTAGTTGTAATCTTCACCATGTGGAAATCCAGCTTTTCCAAATTTATTAAACAGGCTGTTTTTCTTCCAGTGAAAATGTTTGCCCCCTATATCAAAGATAAGGTGGCTGAATGTGTTTGGAGCAGTTTCTGAATCATTTAGTATGTTCTGTTTATCCTTAAGTCTGTGTGTTTACCAGTACCATGCTATTTTTATCACTGTAGCTTTGTAGTATTATTTCAAGTCAGGGATTACGTTGCCCCTCTTGCCCAGAATTGCATTTGCTATTCTAGGTCTCTTCTGGTTCCTAATGAACTTTAGGATTGTTCATTCTAATTCTGTGAGACATGCTGCGGGTATTTTGATTGGGATTGCACTGAATCTGTGTAACAGTTTCCACAATTAAATAATAATGCCAGAAGAGCATACTGAAACTTATGGGACATGATGAAAACAGTCCTAGAAAGGTAATTTATAGCAGGGAATTCTTACACCAGGAAAACAGAATGAGTTCAAATAAATAGTCTAATATTGAACCTTAAACTTCTAGAAAAAGGAGAACCAGTCGAGCTCAAAGCTTATATACAGGAGAAATTATAAAGATTAGAGGAGAAATTAATGCAATTGAGACTAAGAAAACAATGCAAAAGTCAATGAACTAGCAATATGAAAAGTCAATGAATTGAAGATTTGATTCTTTGAAAGACTAAACGAAATTGACAATCCCCCTACACAACCTTATCAATAAAAGGAAATAAAAGATTCAAATCCATGTAATTAAGGACTTACATCTAGAATATATAAAGAATTGAAAAATCTCAGACCTCACAAATTCAAAGACCCAATCCAAAAATGAGATGAATACATACTTCTCAGACTAAGAAATACAAATGGCCAATAAATACACGAAAAAAACTGTTCAACCTCATTGGTCATCTTAGAGATACAAATTGAAAGAACACTGAGATTTCTTCTCACCCCAGTAAGAATGGCCATCACCAAGAGATCAACCAACAACAAATGCTGGAGAGGCTGCGGAGAGAAAGGAGCTCTTCTTCGCTGGTGGCAGTGTAGACTGCTACAACCACTTTGTAAATCAGTCTGGAGGTTCCTCAAAAAATTAGGATTAGACGTCTCATTTAAACCAGCCGTTCCCCTTCTGGGTATTTTCCCAGAAGGACTGAAAACATTATACCACAGCGATATATGTATGCCCACGTTTCTACAAGTACAATTTGTCATAGCAAAATTTTGGAAACATCCCAAATCCTCATCAACTGAGGATTGGATAAGAAAAATGTGGTACTTTTATACAATGGAACATTACTCAGCTATAAAGAACGATAAACTCGAGGCTTTTATAGGTAAACGGATGCAACTAGAGACCATACTCATAAGTGAAATAAGTCAGACTCACATGTGTAAACATTGTACTATCTCCCTAGTATAAAAAACTGAAAGAGTAAATAAAACTGAAAGGTACAATAGATATTGTGAAAGCGAAAGAAACTACTTAACAGGGAAGAACAACGGGGATGAGGAAAAGAAGAAAAGAAAGAAAGAAGGAAGGGAAATGTGTGTATTTCCCCACACACATACAAGAAAGCTAGGATATTGTACTACTAATTTCTATTGGCTTACTGAAAGGAACCGTTAATGTTTAATTGTTTGATCAATCTCGATCAACCTTGTGTGCCAGTATCTGGTAATCTAAGCAACTGCTTTGAAGAAAACAATAAGTAATACAACAACCATTGTATATTTCCTATCATCTTGTTTGAAAATTCAGTGTCATTTTTCATAGTTTTTGTGCTGTTTTGTTTTCATCTTTGTTTTTTATTTTTGTTTTGTTATTTTCTCTTTAGAATAAAGAAAAGAATGAAAATAGAGAAATCACAGCAGAGCCTACAGAAATCCAGAACATCCTGAATACCTACTAGAAGGACCTGTGTTCTAATGATATGGAAAACACAGAAGAAATGGACCAGTTTCTAGATATGTATGAATTATCAAAGCTGAATGAGTTATCAAGATTCTAAATAACCCAATATCAGTCATTTAAATTAGAGATGTAATTACAAAAACATAAGCAAAGAAGAGCCCAGTCCCTAATGGATTCACTGCTGAATGCTATAAGAAATTTAGAAAAGGTCTAATGCCACTACTCCTCAAACTATTTAATGAAATTTAAAGGGAAGAAATAATCCTGAAGACACCCTGAAAGCAAATATTACCCTGACTCTCAGACCAGAGAAGGACCCAACCCAAAAGGAGAGCTACAAGCCAATTTCCCTAATGAATAAAGTTGGAAAAATTGTCAATAATATACTGGAAAATAGAATGGAGCCAAATATCAAGAAGATTATATATATACTATGATGAAGTAGGGTTCATCTCAGGGATGCAGGGGTGGTTCAACATCCACAAATCAATAAATGTAATATACTACATCAACAGAGCCAAAGGGAAAATGCACATGATCATCTCAATAAATGAAGAAAAATCATTAGACAACGTTTAACATCTACTCATGAAAATTGGTATAGATGTCCTTTATCTCAATCTGATAAAAACCATCTATGGCAAACCAATAGCCAACACCATTCTAGATAGTCAAAAACTGAACACTTCCACTGTAACATTAGGAAAAGATAAAAATGCCTACTATCACTCTTCCTAGTCAATAAAGTTCTTGAAACACTGGTCAACACAGCTAGACAGAAAGAAATAAAATGAATAAAGATAGGAAAGGAAGATATTAAATTATCATTATTTGAAGACGATATGATATTCTCCATAGAAGACCACACAATCTCTTACCAAAAGACTTCTAAATTTAATAACCAGGTTCATTCTGATATCCAGATACAAATCTAACACTCAAAAATAATAAGATTCCTGTACACAAATAACAAACTCAATGAGAGAGAAATTAGAGAAGCCACATCTTTCACAATAGCACTGAAATAAATGAAATACTTAGAAATCAGTCTAACAAAGGAAGTGAAAGACTTTCACATTGAAAACTGCAGTATTTGGAAAGAGAAGGTTAAAGAGGATTTCTGAAACTGTAAAGATATCCCTTGTTCTTGAATTGGAAGAACCTACAATGTGAAAATGACCATACTCCTAAAATTGTTACCTGCACTTTTTAACTTTCATTTCAATTTATAAGAGTGATATGTTCTGAATAATAATTTTGTATTCATTATTTGCCATAGAAAATATCTTTCCCAAATTCAAGGATTACTTTATCACTGTCTATTCAATTTTATGTTAAACAAGGTAATTTTTAATTTGGTAAAGTTTATCAGTTGTGTGAAAGATATTTTTGTGTACTTCGTCAGAGTTTCTGCACAGAAGTTAATACAATTTTAAAGTACACTTCACTTTTTCTTTATGATCCCTATGCCATTGTTTTTCTTGCCACGTTCTTATACTTAGGATTTGTAGTATGATGTTCTGTAAATGTGATGATGATAAGCACTTTTGCCTTATTCCTGGTCTTAGAGGAAAAATATGTATTTATTTACCACTAAATATGTTGATTGACATTTTTATCGAAGTCTCTTACAAGGAATAGAAGGAGATAAAGACCTTCTACTCCTAATTTTCTTAGAGTTTTAGCTTTAAATAGATCTGTTATTTCAAAAATACTTTCTCCATGTCCATATAGATGACCATATGGTTTTATTTTTCATGCTGAACATTTAATGAATTATGTTGATTGATATTAGAATGTTGTACCAATCTGAATTTCTGGGTCAATAATCCTACTTTTTACTGTATTAATGAGATCTCTCCAGAAAATAGGACTAACAGAAAATAGGGACAGGGATGGACAGATGAACCAAAAGATAGAAGATAAGTATAAATTATACAGAATTGGTTGACCCAATTATGGCCATTGGCAAGCCACGGATCCTGGAGAACCATTGGTATAGATCCATCTAAATGTTGACTGGGATGGGAACTAGAAATATCTGAGGGCTCACTACAAACCTGAAGAATTAATAAAACTCGGTGCTCTAGTGTCAACAAAAATCAGGGTCTGACCTTTAATTGTGTATGTCAGCTTGAGTGGATTAACAAACACCCAGAGGTGAGGAAATTACATTTCAGGCTATGTCTAGCCGGGTCATTGAGGTATGGCTTTAGAGAATACTATTACCTGACTCCTTCTTGTTTGTCTCAACTGCTCCCTTCCTGGCCTCCATGATCTAAGTGTCTTTGCTCTGCCATCCCCTTCCACCCTAATGTTTCAGCCTTGGTTTCAGCTGGCCATGGACTGAATCCCCTAAAACAATAAGCTGAATTCACTCTTACTTCCTGTCACATTGTAAGTGTTGGATACTGTGTCCAGCATCAGAAAATCTGACTAATACATAGTCATGTCATAAGAATTACCTGACTCTAATAAGAGGTAATAAGAATTCTTCTTACTGTAGATGGCATCAGTGTTTTTCTTTTCTATTGAAACGTTCAACTAATTGCATGAGGTTCACCCTCACAAAGGAGAATAGGTCTATCAAAGTAAGTAGCCACTCATGAAAATTCCCAGACTACTGATTAACCAAATATCTGGGTTCCCTGTGGTCCAGTCAAGAATGCATATAATATTAACTATCACAATTATTATCTTTTTTTATAGAGAGCTGGATTCAATTTACTAAAATTGTGTTACTAAAATCTATGTATATGTATATGTATATGGCCTGGTTTCTTTAGAATGGTTTTGTCTTATTTTGGCAACAGAGCAATAGTGGTCTTATAAAATAAGTGTTGAATGTCCTCCTCTTATGAACAGAATCAGTGTTATTTTATCTCAAATGTTTTATATTATTGACCAGGAAATATATCTGTGCCTGTGAATATATTGGGTCTTTAAAAAGTTTTTAGCTATAAATTAGATTACTTTTAAGATCATTCCAGGCCATTCAAGATATGTAAATTTTAGGTCTATGTTAGTTTTAGGTACTCAAAAATACATTGAACTCATCCATGTTGTCAAATATATTTGCATAAAGTCTATAATAGTCTTTCTGAAACAGATAGTAAGAAAGTATTAGCAACACAAAAAGGTATTAGGGGAAAGGGAATGAGAGAAATGTGGGAGGATCCAGGACAGCTTGGTAGCTCCATCCTGCCAACTGCTTGCTGGGCATGGTAGTGCATAACTGTAATCCCAGCACTTGGAAGGCTGAGGCAGGAGGATTGTTGTGAGTTCTAGACCAGCCTGGGCTACAAAGTGAGCTCAGGGACAGCCTGGGCTGCATAGCAAAACCTTGTCTCAAAAACACAAAAAAATAAATAAAATCCAACTGCTATATAACGAATGGCTAGCATGGAGAACCTCAAACCAGGTAGTGGGTTCTTAGAAGATAAAATGCCCTGAGATAAAGTGACACACTGAAGATCTCAAGGCACCAGGTGTCTTAAGGTGGAGCCTCCATCCTCAGGCAGCTGAATAGATACTGTCTAAATGAGAAAAGAACACTCAAGCTTAGACCTTTCTGCACTCCTTGTTCATACTATTGTGAGCAAAATGAAATTGGCCTTGTGGAATAGTCAGTTAAGTAGAAATGCATAACTGAAAAAGAAGAAAGAGAAGGTGACAAGTGTGAGAAATTCTCACTCTGTCTTTCTGAAGTCAAGCATTTCTAACTTCCAAATATTGCAGTGTGAAAGAGAAGACGTGTTTGTGCCTTCGAGCCCATGTTAAGTGGGTGCAGGTGAAACTGGAGTCGCATCTGATCACCAGCAGAACCTGCCAGAGAAAAGAGCAGGACACAAATCAGGAGAATAAGTACAAACACTCTGTGTCTGTCTGATACTATGTGTCACCATGGCAACCTTAAGAAAGTAATGGCCAGCTTTGCTCTTGCCTTTCTCAATTTGAATGTTCTTTTGGTGATGACCTCACACATGAAACCACACTGCCAAAGGGGAAACACTGTTCCCCAGGTAAATGGGTGATAATAGTGTAATTCCAATATTTTAAAAATAATCTTCTCAAGTTCTATGCAAAAAATATGTTTGGATTTGGGTTGCAATTATATTAAATATACAAATACATTTGGGAATTCTTATTATTTTAAGATTTTTTTATCTATGAACAAATTGTTTTTCCTTTTATTCAATATTTATAGTTCAATTCCAAATGATGAGGCCAGTATGTCTTCAGCTTTTAAAAAATCTGCTCTTTTAAAAATTTCAAGCTGAATCTCCCAACCATTTCTTTCATTCTCTAGCCATAAAATTACTTTTACTGTATTTTAGAAACTCTAACTTTATTTTCCATCTTTAAAATTTTCTTCAATTTCTTTTATATTTCTTGGGCACTTAAAACTGTCTCCTTTTTATGTTCATACGTTTTGGTTCATGTTTTTTTTTGTCTTTTGTTCTTGTTCATTTTTTCATTCATGCCCATTTTTCCTTCACGGAGTATCGTAAGTGTGCTTGCTTTCAACTTTATGTTGCTATTCCAGGAAGTCCATTTCATCCAGGATGAGTTCATAGTTTGATTTTTCATTTTGTTGGCTGCCATTATTAACAATAGATTTGCTTTGCTTTTCAGAGTCATTTTGCGACAGAGTTTTTAGGTTTTGTCTTCTCTTTGGGCCCTTTCTGACATCTCCTATAGTCCCAGGTCTATAGCACCATCAGTGATATGAAAGACAAATCAAAGAAATCCATCCTGGGAGGTTCTCTCTTTGGCAAGTTTGCTGACCCCAAAGTGCTGTGTAAATTGTGTATACAGCTAACAAGATGGCACCATTTCTTTCAGGTTCATTTTCCACAATCTGAGTGCCAGTAATGGTTCTGTCTCTGGTCTGCGTCTTACATAAAATACTTGCAAGGAACACCAGCAATGGGAGATTGTGCTTGGAACTTGGAACACTAAAGCTGCATATGCAGCACTGGTCTAATTTCTGTTCATCTGATTAAAAATGCCAACTTGTCTTCTATAATTTTCTTTGGTCTCCTGGAAGAGAACACTTTCAAAAATGAACTTGTACTGAATGCCCATAGAAATCATTATATCTGTTTTACTGTTTATGAGGTTTTAATTTCTAGTTACACATATTCTCTTTCAATTTTTGATGTGTTCACTTACTATCAAGCAAAAGGGGAGATTTATCTATATCAATGCTTTTGAATAAGTACAATATGTGTTTTCTATTTACCCTGCATTCTTACTTTAAGTGTGAATCTATATCCATCCTTCCTGCTATCTCCCAAGCTTTTATCTCATAGGAATTGGCTTAGCTGGAATGGAGTCTAATGGCAGCATTTGTAACATTACAAGCCTCAAAATGCAGACATTCTAAATCCATGAACAAGACTTTGCTTCTTAAAGTGACACATTTATTCTTTTGAAATCACCCTTTCCCACCAAACCTCTCACTCTTGTTTCTGGCACAGAAGATTACAGGACCTGTTGTCCCCAAACTAACACATGATGGAAGGTGACATGGTGAGAAGATACCACAGGAGAAAGTCACTGGTTTATTCACAAAACAGTGTGGAGAACAGTCTGATTCACAAAACTAAGAAGAGGCCACGAGGGAGACTAGAATGTACGAGTCCACCTTTGTGCTTCTTATGCCCTTTCATTAACTTCACTGATTGTGCAATCCATTACCCTAGAGTTAAAGTCTCCCTAAATTCTAGTAATAGACTAATTTACAACCCTCATCCCTAGAGTTGTGTGGCGAGCAAGGGGAGTTCTTCATAATATTTAAGAATATCCTGGGACAGAGTATGCCGGGCACTGCTAATCACATTCAGATGAAAGGACCCACAGGTATAAAACAGCGATGGGCGAAGGCTGGTGCACAGTGACTTGTAGGAGACCCAGGTATTCTGAGAAGGGCATGAACATAAAGGACAACCGTGGTGGTAACCAGTTGCCTTAAGGAGGACCACGCCTTCACTGTGCTCTTCTGTTCGCAGTGCTGTTTCTCTGAGGACTTTCCCTCCTTTTCTTCCTTAACTGAATTTCTACTCACCTCCACTTGTTCTTCTGACATACTGTCTTGCATACTCCTTTGTGGGTGTAGGGAAGACTTTATATTCAACTTGCAAGACTTTCAGTTTGTCTATTTTTTATTTTTTGTTCTTTCCTAGAAGGAACTACTCAGACTTTCTTGTTAATGTAATCAATACATTATAAATTACCATACTGAAATTTTGAGATGGATTGATGCTGTTTTAAATATAGTCACTTTAGCTCAGTCGGTGTACATTTTAAGGTTATTTCTTTCCTTCTCTGTGATCTCCCAATTAAAATTGAAATTTTGTATTCTGCCCCAGAATAAAACTGCTTCCCTTAACATATATTTCTAAAAATTTGATCTCCATTCCTGACACAAGTGCAAAGCAAGCAGCATTCCATATTTCATCGGGAGTTGACACAGCTTGAATCCTCCCAATGCTGTCTTCATTTTAGCATAGGCTGAGACAAGAGTTCTAAAGGGATGGAAACATCAAATGCTCTTCACCAATCTGTTATCTTTCATGTCACTTAAGAAAGTGGGTTCTACTTTTTAAACTTCATTTCTCCCATTGCATTGTACCCATGTGAAGGTTTGATCACCTGAAGTTTGTAAAGAGGAGTATCATATCATCACGAACGGTGACCGTGCAGTCACGGTGCAGCATACTGAATCTGTACAGCAAGTCAGAGAAAGTCTACCGCTGTGGCTATTTTCTTTTGCACTTTTGTTACTTCTCTGTTAAAAAGCCTTTCTGATTCCCCTCAAACTCTAATTCCCAGAACTACGGTGGACATTTATTGGGTGATATAGGCATTTAGCAATTGTTTTGTTTTTGTAGCACTAGTGGTTAATCCCAAGACCTCCTACATGCTAGGCAAGTATTCTACCACTAAGATACACCTATACTCCTAGGATTTTCTTTTAATAGTAGCAAAATGACTGTTTTCTTTTAAATATTTCTATATGTTCGAGTTCAGCAAAAAGTGAAAATGTTGAAAGACAGGGTATGTATCTAGTAAGTGATGATAGGCAGAAATGGCAAACAGGACAGGACAAATGCCCACACAGAAAGGGTGTGTGTAGACTCCAGGAGTAGGACTACAGTGTGGACATGTCTTTTGCTTCTTGCTGTAATGAGGTATCTTATGTGCTGATTGTAGAAAAGTACTTATTAATATCAAGTGAGTGGATTTTCTATTTCTCCTTTAAATTTGTGTGTCATTGCCCAGCTGCGCCAAGAATTAATATTTAACTGTATTTTGTGGGTTTCATACACTGGTGTTTTGATGATTTAAATTCTTTCCTAGGATTGCTGCAGATGGGCAGCCAGGGGTGCAGACACATTGGCCTCTTTTCTCTTGGTACTCAGGGCCTGACTTTTCCTTTACCCACACAGCCTACTCCTTGCTTTTCCTGCAGCCTGGAGACAACTGCATTTAGAACCTCTAGCCTCCCTTTTAATTCAGGAGAGGCAGGAAGGGGGACTGAGGAGGACAGCGTCTCTTCTGAGCTCTTTTCTCCACTTACCCATTGCTTCCTCTCCCAAGGGCTTAGAAACAACCTCCCTTGGCCAGCCTGGAGTTTTGTATCTCACTCTGCTTCCATTAGATTCTAGAATTTATATGGTAAAACCACCAAACACTCAGAACATATCCATAGGAAAGCTATTTTTTGTCTGTTAAAATATAGTTTTCTTCTTCCAGCCTTACTGACCTATAAGTGACAATTAATTAAATATATTTAAATTATAAAACAATTATGTGATATGCACATATTAAATTAATCACTACAGTCAAACTGACTAATGGAACGTTACTTCACATGGTTACCATCTTCTTTTGTATTTGAACCTGTAAGATCTACCCTCTTAGCAAATATCAAACATATATCACTGTTAACTGTAGTCACCTTGCTGTATAGCTAGGTTTCCACAACCAACATCTTCCCTCTCCCCTTTTCCTGTCCTGACAACTACCACTCTACTTCCCTCCCCTCTTCTCTGAGTTGCCCATTTTAAATCACACATGTAAGTGAGATCGTGCAATGCTTGTCTCTTTCTTTCCTGTTTATTTGTCTCTTATTGTCTCCCTGGTTCACCCAGAGTGCAGCAAATGGCCAGATTTCCCTTTGCTTAAAGGCTGAATGATGTTCTGTGTCTATGTATGGAACTGACACCTGCTATTCATTCCTGAATTGCTTACAAAGAAATTGCCTGTTTCCCAATTTTATGAGGACTGAACATAGTTCAACAATCCAGTATCAGTCATTCAAAGGAAACCCATGCTCGAGGAAAAGGTGGAACAGCACCACTGAGGGCACCTAGGTCCCTGCGGCCCTCATACAGCAGAGCTTGCTCCCGACCTGGCCAGCCTATCTGTCACAAAGAAAAAACACAACTTTTATTGGAAATCATTGTGCTTTGGGATCTCCCTTATTAAAACAACTTAGTCTTTTTGGTCTTAGACTAGAAATGAATGTTTGTTCTTGTAGTTCATTACTAAGGTATAACTCTTCAATATCCCAGTGCATTGAGTAGCCAAAAGAAGAAAAGATCTAAAAAGTACAGAAAATAATATGCTGACATGGCACACAACTGTAATCCCAGCACTCAAGAGGCTGAGGCAGTATGATTGTTGTGAGTTTGAGGCCAGCTTGGGCTACAAAGAGAGCTCAAGGCTGGTCTGAAATGTATAGTGAGACCCTGTCTCAAAAAGACCAAAAAAAAGTATATGCTGATCACGGAAATACCTTGATGAATATATTCAAATATTATCCCAACAGAGCAAAGTTTCTGGAAAGCAATTGGTGGTACAGGAAAGAATATGCTCAAAAGCAGATCCCTAGGGGACATTTCCGTGGCCAGGAAGAGAAGAAGTGGTATCCTATGTAGCCATTCTGCCAAAAGGCAGCCTGTACTAACACTGGCTGCCACACATTTATGTAAACCCCAAATATGGAACCTTTTACATCATACATTTTTGTCATTCTTCTGTCCTTTCGCAAAATTTTTATTCTGAAGTATATGTAAGTTCACAAAAAGTTACAGAGAAGTGTAAGGGAGGCCCTGTGAATCTGTCATCCGGTCTTTCCTAGTGTTCACATCCTCCACAACTCTAGTGCCATACTGAGTTAAGGATATAATGAGTACTTTGGAGAGTGGTACAAGCCATAAAAATGATTCCTATTTCATAGTTATATATGCACACATTTGTGCCCTGTGTTCAGGTAATGCTATGCAACTTCATTGTGTTGAGAGTCACATGATCCATGTTATGGTTTATATCTACTTGTTTCACAAAGCCTTGGGGGCTCCTAAGTGGAGCTCTTGGGAAATGGCTGGATGATGAGTGTGTGATACCAGATTAGTCCACTTGGGTTTATAGCTGGGTGTGATACTGGGAGGTAAAGCCTGGTGGGAGGAGCTGCATCACTGTGGACGTGGCTTCTTCCTTCCACCTTGAGCACCCTACCTCCTATCTTCCTGCTACGCACTGTTTCTCCTCTAGTAGGGTCCCCTGCCTTGGAGCCAGCTGAGTGTGGCCTGAAACCGTTCCAAACTGTAAACCAAAACAAATCACTCCTCCTTTAATTTGTGAGTGTTGGGTATTTTGTCCAAGCAGTGAGAAAGTAACTTAGGCACAGCAATCTCAGTGAGACTGACTTGGAGACTGAGGGAACATCCGACAATCTGCTGATGTGATTTTGGTCGGCAGAACGGGACACACCAGGGATGCTCCTCACCACCACCCCGCCCAGTGCACAGATCAGCCTACCCAGCAGAGAGCTACCTGGTCCCACACAGCAATCGTGCTCAGGTTGAGGGCTTCTGCCTTCAGGATGTGTAAAAGGATCCAATAATATTGACAAAGTTTTCCATTTTTGTAATCCACTGATCATTGTTGAAGTTTTGCTATTTGGAATAATCATTAAGTCTTAAGTATGATAAATACCTATAGTGAATATATATATATATATCACAATCTAAAGGAGACAAATTCTTCTCTAAGACACAAGTGCAATGAATATTCACACATGTTCTGTAGTCTACAGCTGTTGTCTTATTATATAAAGAACGGTTTCACAGAAATGAAACTAAGAAAATATGACAGGCCAATAAAACACATTTTAATGGATGCGAATTCACTGATATTTGCTTTTAATATATGGCACTGATTAGGTAGCTTTCCACTAACATTTCAATAAAGATAGCACTCAGCACTTCCACTTCCACTAACTCTAAGGTAATTGAAGTGTACAAAGCAGGTAGAAATAGTCTGATGTTGTACTTTTGTGATAACCAGATTATTTCATAAAGATGCTATAAATCATTTGGTCTTTAAGAAACTAAAGTGCCAAATATTGAAAGGAAACAACTTACTTGAAGGAATCCTAATGAGAATTTCTAACCATAAGATCTTTTACCAAAAGATAAGTCTCATAATAAAAGTAAACAATTTTTCTCCACAACTCATGATTTTAATACTTTGTTCAATAACATTTAAATATCTTAGACTTTTATAAGTTTTTTGTAGCCATTTATATTTATAAGGGCTTCTTTCATATCAGGATGAATATAGAGACATCATTTCTCTAAAACAATTTGAATTTTGTCATGTATATGAAAAGTATTTACTTTATAGAAGTTATTTGTAAGATTGCATATTTTTCTCTTAAGAAAACATTAATGCAATTGAGTAGACAGAGTTGTAAGACTAGGGTATTTGTTCTTGCAGTAAAACCTGCAGTATCACTATGCCTCTATTTTATTATTAGCTAAGTAGAAATAATGACAATCAACTATCTCCCAAAGATGTTTAAAAAACACTTAAATATTTTCTTAGCACAAATTATTATATTTCCAATTTGGGGATAAGAGCACTAAAAATGGTATTGAGATGATCCAGCTCAACATTAATTCCTGACTGTCAAGCACAGAACAAAAGTGTTCACTGAGCCAAGGTCTACCTTGATTGCCAACATGAGAACAAGAGCTCATCACAGCTTCTCCCAGTTAAAAAAAGAAATTCACAGTCCAACTCGAAACAATTTACTGATGCTTGCTGTATAAGTTGGGTTTCAAGATGCAGCTTATAACAATCTTATTCTAGCCACCAAAAGTAACATCAAATTAACATAGTCTTTAAGGAAAACTTCAGAGGCAATGCCTCATGCAGCCACTTCTCAAACTACATAATTTCACATAAGCTTGCCTTATGCAGAATCTAAAGCTCTTCTTTTAGGAACATAATAATCTTATCCACTTACAGGGATACAAAGTAATATATGTGATTGTTTCTGAACTCTTTGTGAACTTGCTGATTGACCAGGTGATTTCATGCTTTCTGACTGTTATCTACTGCTTCTCCTCAGAGCAGTGGAAGGGCACACAACCTCTATCCACTTGTGCTATTACTTGATAACAAAGAGCAGAGACTGTGTAATTCAGAAACGACAGAAGAAAGAACAGGGGCTTGTTTCTCACAGTTCTGGCCGGTAGAAATATCAAGGTCTAAGTGCTAACCTGTTTCGTTGTGTTTTGAGGGCTGCTCTTGCTTCCGTGATGGTGCTTTGTTGCTGCCAAAGGCAGAATGCTGTGTCCTCACATGGCAGAAGGCAGCAGGGCAACAGGAAGCCAGCCTGAGTGCAGCCTGGTTTGTAAGGGTTTCTTGGTCACTTTTGTACCACTCAATTTCTTGCAGGGACAAAATACTCAACACCCACAATTTTTATAACGAGGATTATTTTGGTGCACAGCTTTGTCCATGGTCACCTGGCCCCACAGCAGAAAGGCAAAGGCCAAGGTGCATGGCAGAAGAAAATGTTCTCAACTCTATGTAGACAGGATGAAAAGAGAGAGAAGAGAGAATGTCTTGGAGACAAGAATACACCCCTCCAGGCCATGTCCTCTGGGATCTACCTGCAAGCAGGCCCACCTCCGCATAGCACCTTCAGCTCCTGAAGTCATCAATGCAGGAATCCACCGATAATAGCAACCTATAATCAATCACCTTCTGAGGCACAAAACACTGGGGAGCATTTTAGATCTAAACCAGAGGGAAGGACCTCAGTGCCATTAGCCCTGCATGACCTAATCACTCTTAAAGTCTCTGATTGCTATGGTTACATTGGCCACTGAATTTTAAGACACAGATATTGGAGTGGAAATATTCAAACCATGGCAATCATTTTCATGACTATGCTAGGGAAAATGGAAGAAGGTGGCATACCTTCTCCCTGCAGGGACACCTTTGCTTCTCATTCCATCTCTTTACTTCTGTCAATGAGGGAGGGAGGCAGTTTGGCTTTGGTGGTTCTACCATTGCAGCTCACTCCATTTCAATAAGAACCAGATGAGAAAGGCAAGTTTATGACAGAGTTTCCACAGCTGCTGCTCCTGTTGAAGGAAAATGATTTTGTTATTACTGAGGTCAAAAGAATTACAGAAATTCTCAGTGAGAAAAGAACTGATCATTTGCATTCTTATTTGGCTGAAGGCAAAGCTTATGACTTCTACTGAAATTCAGTTGTGTCGGATACCGTTCTTCACTTCATGGCCCATCTGGTTACAGACCCCAGTAAAAATAAAGCGCAGTCATAGGCATTACTTCAATGGCCACTGAGTTGTTCATTACTTACTTCCTATGGGCTGCCGAAAAGTATAAACACCCTTATAAATAAAAATATTCCAGCCTGATAAATCCCTTCACCCCCTGGTTCAGTGTGAAATACTTTACTGTGAATGAAAAAAAAAATCCTCCAAACCCAGGAAAGAAAATGAACATTAGAATAAAAATACTGTTTTCAAGGCCAGAATAGTCACATTAATTATGTAACTAGTGCTGCTTTGCTTAAATTACCACAGCCTCTGCATTTGAAAAGCCTTATTAAATAGTTATGTCCCTGTATATTTAAAGAAAGAGGGCTTTATTCAATTGATTAAACTATTTCTATTTTGTAGAATGGCAGTGTAATAATCTTATGCTTTTCTTCCTCTTCTTCTCTTTCTTCCTTTCCCCAGCAGGATATATAGCAAGAAAACTGATATCATTTCAGCTGCACCACCTTACCAAAGTAAATACATGAAACTTCAACATGGTTAAAAAAATAGTGAAGAAGAGAATCAGGACAAAATTGCCAACTGCTGCCTGAGAGAACTTTCCTCATAAACACTTCAGCCTTTGTGTGTTTGTTTAAAGCAATTCTAAATGCCATTCAAACACTTTCCCTTGCAGTATGAATTAATTTTAGCTGACAAAGTAAAAGTCCGCACTCATCTTCAATTCTCATCAAGTAAGCAAGTTTACTTCTTCCTTTTTAAGGAAGAGACAAGCTACAATGCATTCTCTTTTGATAATTGTAAGAAAAATAATCGTAAGAAAAAAATAAGTGTAAGAAAAAAACAACCAGTTATTTTCATGAGAAAGTGTCTCTATATCTCTGTAAGGACACTCAGTTTGATACACTATTGTTTGCATTAAAAGCAAGAAATGCCACAGTCACATATGAAGCTTGGCTAGAGTTTGGCTTTCATGGACCACTATTTTTCTTTAATGTTTTGAAGCTTAGTTATTACAGTGTCACCAGGATCTTTGTTCAGTTTCCACAGATCTGAGCATGAGACTTTTCCTGAACTTTGAGCAGAAAGTACCTAATTAACATGGACGGGAAGATGGCAGCTCCTCCTCTGCGCTCCCTTGGTGTAATCTCAAAATAGACCAAAGAATATTAAAATTTTATGCATCTTGCAAGGAGACTGACTACATAATTTTCACTTTTATATTAGGATGTATCAACAGGAGGTCAATGAAACTCAATCTACTCTGGTCCATTCTACTGGATAGTTGATCAATCATATGGTTATGACAAAAATAATATTGAGCTTAAGGCTAAGTATTAAGGCTTGTGTAGGAGGTGATGAAGTACTTTTTGAGCATTTTCTGTTGTGATGAAATAACCCTGAGGTAATTCAACTCTTTTTTTGATAAGTTATTCATGAAACAAAAAAGTAACTTGCTTTTCTAAAAAAGTCATAAATGAATGAACAAATTTTCCTTTTGAGTTCTAATTAAAACTGTCAGTTTGGATAATAGGAATATTGCCAATAAAAAACAAATATTTAACTACAAAGTACACAATTTTTCCGCAGAATAATTTTTAAAAGGTTTTAAATGCTTAAAAATTTTGAAAACCATTTTTTTTGCATTTTAAGTACATGCCATACATATTTTACAAGTAAGATTTCTATCACTGGGACATCTGAGGAAGCCAAGGTAAAGGACTGAATTTCAGCTCACAGTGTCACGGGTGTTAATACATATGAGCCTAGCTCCAAGGCAGAAGTGCATGTTGTGTATTAGTGACCTTTCTTTCCTTGCTGAGACAAAATACCCAACCCCTAAAATGAAGGAAGAGAGGTTTATTGAGCTCACAGTTTGTGGAGGTTTCAGTCCCTATTTAGTGGGCTCCAAGGCAGGGTGACGCATGGCACAGGGACAACAGTTTATCACAGCAAAATGTAGCAAACTCAGCTGAGTAAAAGCAGAGGAGGAAGCCTCTCTCCCTCCCTCGTGTTTCATGCAGCCCATGCGCCCTAGTGCAGGTGTAGCACTCACACTCCCAATTCCAGCATTGGACAGTGAACCAATCACAAACTTTACATTCAGTAGCCTTAGAAAACTGCGCCCCCCATGACTGCACGAGGCTTTAGGGACACATCCAGACACAAACCACGACCTGGTGGGAGAGCGTGGTGAAGGGGAGCCGCTCAACTCATGGTAGCCAGGAAGCTAGGAGGCAAAGAAGAGTTTAAGTAGAAGAGACCAAGGATCAGATATAGTCTCAGAATTCATGGCCACGTGACTCCATCAGACACACCCAGAGGTGCGCTTTAAGAATACCCTGCTTCTCTCAAGCCAAGCAAGTTATCAATCAAATTTAACCATGACACATATGCTTTCTCTCTCTCTCTATCTCTCTCTTTCACACACATATAAACATACACTCTATATGTATATGAGTGTAAACACTTAATTGTCCATGCATGTGAATAATAGCTTTCTTGAAATAGATAAATAGCTTCCCATAAAACAAAATACTATGGCCCTATACAAAAATATTTAACATATATAACAACACATTCTGCGTCATAAAATTAAGATGAATGATTTTCTATAATTCTGTTGTATCATCAAAGTGTTGATAATTCCAAATGTTCCCAAATGTCCATCTTAATCTGCTCTATATTCTTTAATCAGTACTCTTGTACTGACTTTGGCGATGATGTTTCCATAGTCATCTTCAATCAATAATATTCCTCTGGAGTTTTGTGTTGTTCATAACACTGAATTATTTTGAAAGGAAAGTCATTTTCTTCAGTCTGCCTGATTCTTACTTCATGTTTCTATTCAGATTTAACATTTCTGAACGATGTTTTCATAGGTGGTATATACTCATCCTGTAGGAAGACATGCAAAATCACGTTGTCTTACTAATGGTGATGCTAAATTTGGGATTTATTTACATTAAAGTAAAAAATGTACTGGATCTTGTCAGAGTAGAGTCATATTTTCCCTTTGGTAATTGGCAAGAAAGCTGTGTCTATGTGAATGTCTCTGTTCCTCAGTAACCATACAATGATGGTTCTTGCCTGAATCAAATACTCAGGATAACAAAATAAGAATTCTTACAAGTCAAATCATCTCTTGTGTATTTATTAGCCACTGGTCTTCTGCTTAATATCTTGTCTTAATTATCAATGATTGAAAACCGTTCTATGAACTCAATAGGGAAAATTATTTGTTTCCCCAACTTAAAATAAAATATGTAACAGAGGTATGTGTATAAGAACGATGAAGTACCAGTGAAGTGTTGTTTCAACACATCCTCACAAGACGCTACCAAGTCTGCATAATCCAAAACTCACAAATGAGGTAACCAAGTCAGATTTAATTTTAATTAATTTATTTAACTGAGGCAAAATTTAATTTTCTCTATAGTTAAGCAATAAGGAAATATAAAACCTATCTCTTAAACACAGTTTATCTGTCTCTTAACCATAACCTCATGATGCATAAATAATAGAAACTGTTAAACAATATTAATTTTTCTACTACAAAGAAGAGACTGATTCCCCTGTAGATTCAAGTATCCAGGGTGGAGTAAATGACAAATAACTTCTGAAGGGAAAGTACAATTTTTCAAAATCTTCACCATTATGAGCTAGATCAACATGAACTTAAATGAGCACATACTTGAAACTGCAGTAAGCACTGTGTAAACTTTACTGTGTTAGGAGTGAAATATAAAACTACACATGAAAAATAGGCCACCAAAGAGCAAGATAAATTGAGGAATAAAGTGATTGAACAAGAAAACATTTCAGATGCATACTTTCAGTTATACCTACCTCCTGAGAAACTCCGTATCTGCTGCTTCAGAGCAAGAAATAGTTTTAATAATGGTGTCTTCTTCTCCAATATGAGAGTATCTGAGCTACAGAAAGGTGACATTTTTGTTGCTGTGAAGACTGTGTATTCCTAGGTTAGAACAGGGTAGAAAAATTTCATTATAGCAGGATATGTGAACTAGATAGATCCAACACAATCCCTTTGGTCCAAGATTGTTATTCTCCAGATAAGCAAAACAACAATCTATCATCTCAAAGGATATTTATTAATGGGGCTTATCTCTGTATCCATTACAGACATTGTGTTGAAGATTCATGTGTCAGCTTGATTGGCTTGGGAGTCACCTAAGTATGGGGGAGCGCACTTCTAGGTGTCTGGATGGGGTCATGGAGGTGTGTAATGGGTACTATTCCTGGGTCCTCCTCCCTGCCTCTCTGACACTCTCCGCCTGTTTTTCTTCCAAGCTTCCATAAACTAAGCAATTGTGCTCACCAGTCCCTCCTATCATCACGTGTCTTCACTGGAACCAGGTTACCATGGATTGTATCCCCTGAAACCAAAAGTTACACAGAACCTATCCATTAAGTTGTGGGAGCTGGTTACTATGTCCTAGTAACAGGAAAGCTGACTAGTATGAACATGGAAAGTATTCTTTCTATCGTTGATGAAGTTAATATCCCCCAAGCTGTGAGTGAATCATTTGACCATATTAAACAGATCTCCATTCTGTCAGAATTACTGGGATGTACAAGTCATCTGAGTTTTGAAGGAACACGAGAAAAATCTTTCAAGTATTTTAAAACTTTAAATTTGATTTATACTCTGACTGACCTGAGGTTTCTGTTTTGTTCTAAGTGGTAAGATGGGAAAGCAAGCTTTTCCAGATGGCTTAGCAGGGGCCATATTTCCAATGCCATTGCATGGCAATGTAGTTTTCCTTAACAATAAACAACACTGCTTTATTACACAACGACATCCAAATTAACATGCCTATTTCTGGATTCCGGGAGTGTTCACATTGACTTGTATTCATATTTGTGAGAAGAGCAGCATTAATTACTAAATCATTATAAGAAGGCTTAAGGGCCTATAGCCAATCCTCCATAAACATTTCTCTGGTTTTTGAAAAGTTTCTGCCTTTTTAATACAGACTTGGTTGTCCAAATAAGCTCTAGGCTCAGGTAAAATAGCTTTCAGAACATTGTATTAGTATCTCGTTTGAGTCCTAATGTCTTACAAGAAAATTCATTGTCCTATCAAAGAAAAAAATATAACCTCTTATTAATTCTTTTTGTCTCTTAGAATTTTTAGTTGTTTTGTTATCTAGAGCTTGTGAGCATTTCTTAATGTGGTTATTCTTAAGTATTTATTAGTGTTTTATTGTTTTAAAAAACAAACATGATTTCCATTCTTTTGCTTGCTGTTATAGATTTGCAGAAATAACATATTTTAATAAAGAATGTGCATTCTTATTTGAAAATATTGGGAAAAGAATAATGCCATTTATCATTAAGCAAGCTACTAAGGTATGTTTATTAAAAAAAGTTTCACTTGAATATTTGTCCAATTAATGCATTTACTCACTTTGGTTTCTAATTCATTCAGTTCTTAATTTATATAGAATGCATTTACACTTTTTGTTGTAGAGCTTTGTGACAACTAAATACATTAAGTTAGAGTAACTACCACCAATACTGAGATAGAGAACAATGTTGTTGTCACTAGAAATTCCTCATGCTGTCTCTTTGCAGTCACTCCCTCTCACCTATCAACCTCTGGTGATCATAGATCTGTTCTCCAGTTTTATTGCTTATTCCAGAACCTTTTATCCATTCAGTGACATAATGAATCTCACCACTGTCACTAAGCATAATGCACTGAGATTCATTTGTGCTGTTGTTTATTAATGATTTGCTCCTTTGCACAGATAGAAAACAAGTTTTGTTTTCCCACTAAATAGTTGTAGGACATTCTGTTTTACATTTTGATAAATTATCAATAAAGCTGCTAAAAAGTTTGTGTACTTGCTTTTGTGTGGTAGATTCATTTATATTAAGGAAATACTTGGGACTGAAATTGCTTTGTCATACAGTAAATGTATATCCAACTTGAACACTGTCAAACTGTCTTTTCAATTGGTTGAATCATTTTACGTTCTTCGAATAATAAGAATTTTAATTTTTATTTTTCCTTGGTTTTTTAGCAGAAAACCAGTTTTGGGTTTCTTTCAATTTATTCTGTTTGGGTTTTCCATATTTCTTGAGTGTATAAATAGATACCATTTCAGCAAATATGGGAAACTTTCAGTCATTTTTTCCAATTTGCTTTGAAAATGACACAAAGCTGAGATCTTTGCATGTTGTCTCAAAGTTTACCAAGCTTTTTGTTTTTTTCAGCCTTATTTCTTCCTCCTCAAACTGGAAATTACTTTCATTGAACTTTGTGTTCCGTGGCTCTCCCCTCTGCTTTCTCCACTGGTATTGAGTTAGTGCAGAGATCATCTCAGATGCTATAATTTTCAGTTCTAGATTTTTCATCTGGATCTTTTCCATAGATTTTTTCTTATTCTAGCAATTTCTATCTCTCCATTAATTTCAAGAGTGTCTACCTTTAAATTATGGAGTGCTGTTCAAATAGATGTTTTATAGTCTCTTGTCTGATACTCATAATATCTCTACTTCATTCTGGAATTGATGTCCTTTAGTTTTCATTTTACCTGAGAATCTGTTACAAATTTCTGTTAAGGTTTTCGATTGAGCAATTTTAGATGGTATCCTGAAGTTCTTAAATAATATCTTGTAAGAATCTGCATGCTATTAAAATTTTCCTAGAATGACATTTATGTTTTGTTTGTTTGTTTATTTGTTTCCAGAAATGATCAACCTAATTAGAGTCATACTATGCATCTGTCCCTCCATTTGAAATTGGTTTTTGCCTTAGTTCAATCAGCAAAGTCAATGAAATGTTATTTATCAATTGTAGACATGTGCCGTTCAGGAGTGGGTTTAGCCTTGAATGTTGGTTTATATTATAATTTAGTTTCCAAAGACTTTGCTATACTGGCTGCACACTGCACTACATATAGGCAGCTCAGAAGTGAGCCCAAAATTTGCATAGAAATAGGGGATCCACTCTGACCTTTTGGTGCTGGGGTTCTTATCCTACACTTTGCCTCCTATCAATTCAGTTTGCTATCCACTGGCCAGAAAAATAGCAGCTTCCAGGTTAGTCACTAAGCTTCTAGTGTGCAATTTCTTATGATCAGCACCATTATGAGGTCAAAGCAATGAGCCACAAGAGAAATACAAAGTAATGGCTTTCACTTGACCCCATATTAAGGCCCAATGAGTCCCTTTTCTAGTATTTCTGGCCAGAAACATAGGCTTTCCTTCAGAGAAATGCACAGATACTGGGCTGGGCTGACCTCAGATCAAGGATAGGGAGAAGAATGAAGAGAAAGCAGAAAATTAAATGAAGATTTCCCCTCTATTCTGCAGATCACAGAGATGTCTATTTCTGATCTTTTGGACAGGAAGATTGGTTCTTTGTGGGGTCTTAGTGGCCTAGAAATTTTGCATAGCCCTTTAACTAAAGAATCTTGTATAAAAGCTGCACAAGAAATAGTTCTGAGAATCAACAAATGGGATCGTATTATTTAAATAGCTTCTGCACAGCAAAGGAAACAACCAAAACATAAAACAAACTACAGAATAGGAAAAAATTTTCCCAGCTATTCCTCAGGCTCATATGTATAATATATAAAGAGCCCCAAATTAGACCCCCCCAATTCCAATCAACAAATGGGCAAGCAAAATGAATAGGTATGTCTCAGAAGAAGTACAAACGGCCAAACGATTCATGACAAAGTGTGCAACATTACCGGCTTTTAAATACAAATTATAACAATGCTTAGATTCCATTTTACCAAAGAAAGAATGACCATCATCAAGAAATCAAATAATAATAAAAGCTAGAGAGGCTGCAGGGGAAAAGGAAGTGTTCTACCCTGTAGATAGGAATATAAATTAGTTCAACCACTAGGGAAATCAGTACAGAGATTCCTCAAAAAACCAAAACTGGAAATTCCATCTGATCCAGCTATTCTCCTTCTAGGTATCTTCCTGAAAGATTTAAGACATTGTATTACAAAGACAGCAGCACAATTCATAATATCTAAATCTTGAAAGCAGCCCATATGTCCCTTGACAGATGAATGGATACCGAAAATGTAATATTTACACAACATGGACTACTCCTCCGCATAAAGAAGGATAAACTTGAGTCATTTGTAAGCAAACGGATGCACCTTGAGTTGATAATGTTAAGTGAGATAAATCAGAAATGTAAGCTTAAATATCACATTATTTCTCTGCTATAAGGACCCCAAAGTAAAAATAAAGAGCAAAATAAAAGATAAGGAGGTTCTCAGAGGAGAAACAGATCAAGATGGAGATGGTGCGGGAGGGAAGGGATAAGGGAGGAAAGAACAGAACTGAGATGTGTTTCGTACTTGTAGCACTTGGCACAGGAATGTGACCCTGCACTAATATACTAAAAGCAAATGAAGAAGTCACTCTCAAAAGGCTACGTATTGCGTGGTGACATGGTTGCATTTGCTTGAAATATCCAACCTGGAGGCCAAAAGCAGGTCATTGAGCACAGCAGACTGGGTGGGGGCGAGAAATGAAGAGCGAGTGACTGCGGAACGGCAGTGAGCTTTCCCTCGCGGTCATGGAGATGCCCTGGATAGGTAGCGGTAATGGTGATCGTCAGTCTTGTGATCTCCCTAAACGTCAGTAAACTGCGGGCTTTGAAATGGTTGAAAATGTGAATTTCACCAACTTTTACATCTATTTTATCAAAATAAAGTCATTGCATAAAGAAGCGGTGAGATAAACCAGATACATGTAAATGTAAATGCAGCCCCCAATAAAATATCCTTCAAATCCCTTATGAACTGCTTTTCTCTGATTATCTTTTAGTCTTTGGGTATTATTTTATTTATTTTTTCCCCAGTTTTTAGCATCAATAGCAAAGATTGGCTATAACAAATTTACTCTACCTAGTAGCATTTAAAGTCTCAGGTCGTTTTTAAAAATGTAGTGAATTTCTTTTATTAAAACATAATATTTTGTATATTCAAATATAATTAACCCAGTAAATTCCAAATGTCTTAACATAAAAGATGGTAGACAAGTAAGGTATTAGATGTAAAACCTAGTCTGATGTAATCATTTCACATTACATAATCTGATAAAACACATTTTACCACGTAAGTGTACATATTATGAATTTCCTAGCACAGATAATATTAATAACATTTTAAATATATAACATGAAATAAAAATAAGTTATTAAAATTGTGGAAAATTTCAGAAGGATTCACAAATCCACAATGAATTGTGATCAATTTAGTTAAGAGACTAAATAGCTGTCTATTCAAACCAAATGTACAGAACTGTAGAGTATTAACCAGTTATCATTTAAATAATCGAGATGGTCCAAGCTTTTTCTTTTTTAGAGAAGAAAATGGTTCATTACCTCATTACTCTACCCACTACATTTACACTGAATGATGTTGGCCATTTGTTTGAATAAAAACACAAGTTCCATTTTTAAAGTTCATGACCCAATGCAACTTCCTTTCTCATATGTCTGATATTTAAAGTGCATGGTTTTCTCTTTAGCCAACAATTTAGAACATCTGTACTAAAAGCTCTTCTCGGAATATTCAATTATTTATTAATTATGATCTAGAAGCTCCAGTTCTGATCTCAAAGCTTCAGTTAAGAAATCACATATTTAAAAGTCTAGTGGTCATAGTAACTATGCATTCTCCTGGATCTTAAAACTCCACTAATGAATTAGAGTAGGTATGTGGAAATCAAAGTGTACTTAAGCAGCTGTCTCCACTGCAATAAAAATGCTTTCACTTTATACAAAGATGTTCAGAATATGCATTATTTGAACAGCGTTAATGTCAGCTAAAACCAGAGATCAGAATCTTAGCCATGTGTGTTACAAAGTGTCTCTTTTAGATAATCATCACATTGCTTGTCAATTGCTTTTTGGAAGAAGCCATATTTCAGTAAAAGAATTTCAATAATTTCTTTTTTAGGTAAAGAAAACAATGGAAACTAATATATTTCTCTCTTATACTAATCCAAGAAAAGGCCAAGGCAACTTCAGCCCTTTCGTAGCTGTCTCCCTACAGCAGGCATGTGGTCAGGTCTACCCCGGAGCGTTTCAATACAATCTCTATTCAGTGATTTTGAAATGAGTTTATTGAGAAGTAATTCATACATGCTAGGAGGTGCCCATTTTAAATGTACACGTTGATATTTTCTGATAGAAATACAAGCCATGTGATGACAGCGAAGATAGAAACATTGATGTTATCTTAAACTTTTTCTTATATATTTTCACTTTTTAATTGTCCCACTGGAGAGACAAACACTGATCATTTCCTTGCCTTTCCCATGTATTCTTCATGCTGGGATTTCATGTACACCAGAAAATTTATTTTTTATCCTGCTTCTTTGGCTCAGTTACATTGTTTCAACTACATGTCTTTCACTTCTCCAAATTAAAAATCTGTGATTATTTTGAAATGTAATGTGTCTTTATTTCCTTTGGCTATTTTGTTTTGTTTTCTCTAGGCTAGATTTCAGAAATTTGACAGGATGTGCCTTATTGTGATTTTCTTTCCATGGACGCTGTTTGGATACACTGATCTTGCTTCTCTGTGTTTATGACTTTTTTATGAAGTGCTTGGTCTTAGGTAGCTATTTTTCTCCTGCCTGCCTGCTAATGGTTTCCATTGTTCTTTATCTCTAATTGCATAGTCAGAGTACCAAGTCTCTCTTAAAAACTGTTAAAAGGTTTTCTTATTTTTCATGTTTCAGTTTGGATAGTTTTCATTGCTTGGTTAAAATTTCACTGATCTTTTCTTTTATAGTCTCCAAGCTGTTGCTAACTCCATCCAATAACATTTATGTTTCAGACACTGTAACTTTCTTCCTTAGAATTTCAACTGTTTCTCCTAATTTATTTTTTAAAACAAATTCCCCTTCAATCTTCATTATGTTCATATCTTTAAATTCTTGACAATTTGCCTATGATTATCTGGTCATCCTCATCTCTATCATTTCTGGGAGCGTTCCAATGGGCAAATTTTTCTCCCGATTATGAGTTGTAGACATTTTCTGTTTCTTGGTATGCCTAGTAAATTTTATGCACTTCTGAACATAGTATTTGTCAAACTGTTGAATTTCTACATTTTATTTCCTTAAGGAATGTTAAATTTTGTTTTGGCTCAGTTAAATTGCATGTGGTTCGTACTAATCATTTTAAAATTTACCTGTAAGCTTTCTTAGAGTGAAGCTAAAATTCCTTTTCTCTAAGGTTAGATGTTATATTTTTAAAAGGAGAATTATGCTTCTCAGATTTCTACTAAATAATCTTGCTGCCCAGAGATGCCACTCCACTCTGGTTTGTCAGAATTTATATATCAGAAATCTGGAATTTGTTCCACTCATAGACACCTAGTAATACTGTATGGCCTCATCGACTTTCACACTATCCTTTCACAGATTGACTCAAAGACCTTTCTATGCAGGTTTCTGGAGTGCTACATAAATTATTCTATATCTCCTTTAGCTCTGCTACTCTGCAGAAAAATCCCGGTTGTATTTGTTTGCCACCCCATCCCCAAATTTCTGTCTTCTTTTCCCAGGCAAAATATGTGCTTTGTGTTGGTTTCCATCCTTTGAAAGTTGGAGTGATTGTGGGGCTGTTCTACTTTATAACTCCTTTATTGGGAATCAAACTTCTGTGCTCATTTTGATAAATGCCTAAAAATATTTGTTTCATGCATTTTGTTCTGTTTTCTAGTTCTTTATCTGTAAGAGATGAGTCAATTACAAGTCACTCTGTTATGGAAAAAGTGGAAGTCAACAGTCTGGTTTTTGTCTTATTTGTTCAGTTATATTACATTTAATAATATAAAACACACTGTCATTTTGGAATAGGAGTATAAGCATTCCATTAAAAATTCCAAGGAAAGGAAAAACATATATTTGACCCAAAGGAGAATTTTCTTTTCATTCAAATAATTAAGATGCCTTTAGTGAATACTGTATTTCAGGAATTATTTGGTAGGTACTTGCTTTTTAATTCCTTGAAAATCTCAACAGAAAAAATGGACAGCAAAAGAGGTTTAAGCTTGAATAAAAGGCTATTTCAGATGAATAAATATTAAAGATTCCTTACATATAAACTTTGGAGTTTGCTTCCTTTGGAGCATTTAAAAAGGAAATACTCCTAAATACACAGATTTTCCAGTATTATGATTGTTTAATTTACACTGTCCAAAACAGTATATACCACAAAAATGGTAAAACTTTCTGTAAATAAAATTAAGAAATACATTTTAACATAAAAGCCACAAACAATATTTTTGTTATCTATTACATATGATCACAAAATATGGTGAATATTTAAAGTTTGAAATTACTACAATAGAAACACACTGGCATGATCTTAGAGCAAAAACAGACATGTTGATCAAAGGAGCAGAACAGAAAATACAGAATCATTCCCAAACACTTTAAGCTATTTGATCTTTAATGAAAGGGTGTGTGTATTGGTGGAAAGAGCATACGCAGCAAATGGGGTTAGAAAAACCCACTATCTGTTTGCAGACGGTTGAAACTGGACCCATATCTCTCACTGTGTACCAAACCAAAATCAAAAATGCATAAAGGGCTGGGGATATAGCTCAGTGGAATAAGTGCCTGCCTAGCAAGTGCAGGGTCCTGAGTTCGATCCCCAGTACCGCAAAAAAAAAAAAAAGTAAAAAATGCATAAAATACCTAAACCTTAAGGTAGAAATATTGAACCTCCTGAAAGATAAAATAGGGAAAACATTTGAAATTATAGGTGTAGAAAAATATTTCCTCACCAGAACCACAATTGCACAAGAAGTAGCAGCAAGGATCAGTAATTTGGATTACATCAAACTAAAAAGTTTCAGGGCAACAAAGGAAGAGATAACCTAGAGAATGGGCAAAATCTTAGCCAGCCACACCTCAGACAGGCAAGTGGTGTGTAAAATATATAAATACCTGAAAAAAGTTAAAGAATATAATTTTAAAATTAAAGTCCCAATCAAGAAATTGGCAAATGACATGAAAAGACACTTCTTAGAGGAAAAATGAACATGGATAGCAAATATGTGCAAAAATGTTCAGTGTCCTTGGCCGTTAGAGAGATACAGATTAAAATCTTACACAGGAAAGAATGGCCGTTATCAAGAAATCAAAACATAACAGATATTGGCATATTTGCAGTACAAAAAAGGAACCTCCTACACTGCTGGTGGGAAAGAAAACTAGTATAACAACATGGAAATCAGTATGGAAATTGCTCAAAGAACTAAATTTAGAAATTTCCTAGGACCCAGTCATCTCCCCTCTGGGCATGTTCCCCAAAGAGCTAAAGACTTCATACTAAAGCAATGTGTTTACCAATTTTTGTAGCAGCACAGTTCATAATCGCTAAATCCTGCAAGCAACCTGTATACCTCCCCACAGACAATCAAATAAGGAAAATATGATACATATGCATTAGGAAATACTACTTGAGTATAAAGAAAGACAAATTTGAGGCATAGGTAGAAAAATGAACACACATGCAAAATATAATATTGAGTGAAACAAATCAGACTCACCAGCTTAAGTACCATAGAGTACCTCTCATTCAAGTGAGGCAAAGCGCAAACAAACAACACAATGAAGGACGCATAGAAGGAGACAAGGAGACAGATCGCCTGCAAAAAGTCCAAGAGTGAGAAGAGCGTGGGATGGGAGAAAGAAGTTAGCAGAACACAGTTATGCCAACGATGGGAACCTAATGACCTCAGTGAATGTAAACATTGCATAATAAAAACATAATAAGATTAATAATATCCATAAGAATGAAAATGGGAGAAGCAGATTTAAAGGAGGAGGAGGAAGGCTGAATGGAAGGAGAAGGAAATTCATAGAAAAGCACCAAGAACCAATATTAGTGGAAGGGGCATGCAAATGAATGAAGACGTGTGTGTACACAAGCTCTCTCCTCACGGTGGCTACACTCATGTGCACTGCAAACACGTGCTAATAAAAAGGCAAAAAGGCAAATAACAAACAAGAAATAAAGACCTGAAAAAGAGAAAGTGATGAGAGCAATGGGCTAAGTGTGTTCCCAGGGAGGGGAGTACTTTATGAGGCATTTCTGATACAGCGTCTGTTACCTTAATGCAATAGTGTAAATCTTCAGCCCATATTTTGAGCCACAATATGTATATATATCTAAAATAGAATTCACTTTCTAGTGAATTGGAGTGCACTAGAATAACTTTATTTTCTACATCTGATTATTCATTCTCTTTGTCACATTCCTGAATAAAACAGAAAAGGCCAGAGGCAGTAGAACAAACGAGACTGAGAAAATCAAAATCTAGAAGTAGGTATTCATTTTGAGTAAAACATCAGGGTCATTTCTACAAATACATGCTCCTAAGTGACATGGTTTAAAAGCTTCCATATGTAGGTATGCATTTTCTTTTCTAATGCATTTATTGGTCACATTGTTTCATTAAGAGCAACATCATACTCTCCTGGGTGATCCCCCCACACACACACAGCTTTACACAGATAATGTGTAGCTAACATCACCCATTCTGAAAGAGCAACTCTGGATCCTCACAATTAAGTAAGAGGGAAGTTCAGTGCTGTCTTCTACGGAACATGTAGAAGTAGCATATTCACAGACATTTTACACAGATTTTAAGATGCTGGCTCAAATCTCTTGCTGACCAACTGATATTCTTGAGAAAAATCCAGAATGCAGGTAATGTTTCCACAATGAGCCTCTTATTATTTAAACATAACTCTAACTTTAAGGGACATACTTTTTTGCCAAATGAAGAGTCATTCTTTATAACATCATTTTTTTGAAACTTTCACATGTAACTTATTATTCAATATGTTTCTTATTTGTTTAGTTACAAAGTTACCCCTTCCCCTCCCCATAATAAAATGAAATGTGAAACACTCAAGGGCAGAATCTTCTTTGCTTATTCACTTATATATCTCTGGCATCCAGAAAGTTTCTGATAAGAACTATTTGTTAGATTATGAAATGAATAAAAGATTTCCTCCAGGGTAATAATGGAAGAGGTGATTTTCCTCTCATAAGCAATATGCAAAGAGGCCCTGAACAATGGCTGTAATTGCTATTTCCCGTGTGGATAATCACTGCTACATTTCTATTATATTTTCAATTCTCATTTTATGGTTGCACGGGAAAATTAATAATAAAAATCGGGGACACGTGGTATCAAGTTATTATGACATTTAACCTTACAGTTTGGCCAATTAGGATGATCAGGTACAGAAAATTGAGTTATGAGTCTTAAAAATAAATTTATTTGGCCAATCAGGAAACGGTACTTAGGTGCCAGAGGTTCAAACGTGGAGGTTTAGTGCTACAAAGCCCATGCTCTGACAGAGTTCCACCGTGAAGAGAGGAAGCCCAAAGGGAGGACTCTGCGAGCAATAAGTGAGTGGCTTCAGCATGTTCTGAGAGGCAGGAAGAATGGAAAAATTGGGGAAATGTCTCTGCAGCTCCTCTGGTCCTATGGGAGATATCAAGACAAGACAAGCACCTAGAGGAAAACTAAGGAATATGACAGGATGCTATTGCTCAGAACTCAGCCAATTATTTACTATTAAGTTGCAAGTGCCTAACAGCTGGTTTCCCCCCAGTTATGTTAGAAGTAATGTGTCATCATGTATATTTGAGTATGGGCTCTAAAGTCAGTCAGTGGCTGGTACTTTACTCACTGTATCATTTTGAACCATAACTTTAGCGGTCTAAACCTCAGGTTTCTCATGCCTAAAAGGAATTGTTCTCTACTTCATTGGTTTAGTGAAAAAAGGAAGAGTAATTTATGTTAAAGTCTAAGCCCTGACACACTGCTGGAGAAGTCTTCCATGAATTGTTGATGCTATGCTTATTAACTGTGTCAGGCCATAGTTGCTCTAAGGCCTCAAGCTTCCCTGAAGCTGACCATTTCCATCATTCTGGGCAGCAGCAAGGAGTTCAAATTGCGATGAATTGGGCACCCTCTGTTATTCACTGGGGTACAGGCTCATTTATAGCTCCTGGAACTATTTTGGCTTCATACAGAGGAGCCCCAATGTAGGGTGTGAACTCACTCTTTATACCTATTTCATTTTCTGATTATTATTTCCTATGGCAGTTTCAGGAGGGACACAACTGAAGATCCAAAGGTAAACACTGTTCATTACAATAATCTGACAGAGAATTGTTTCTCCATAGGATAATTCGAAGTCAAAATTTTTAGGCAGTGGCAGATCTTGGAAAGAAATCTCGTACTTACCGAGAGACTTCATGTAACAGATGTTGAATAGCTCTGGTTTAGCTCCATGATTTCATTATTCTCAAATGTATAATATAAACATACTTTTTCAAAACAATTCATAGCTTTATGTCATTTCAGTGACTGTCACTAAAGTGGGTGGAAGGTATCTCCATTTCATGCAAAAATTATCTTTTAAACTGAAAGCAAATTTAAGCAAAACCTGATCCAAAGTTATTTTTTAAACCATGTGGTAGCACTGAATATATTCCCCCAAGAAATTTACAAGAGCAAAGCTTCACATTGTCACCCAAGAATGTTTTAAGCCTCACAATTTTTTATTTCAAGTAATAAAGGGGAACAATTAATTGCTTTTAGATAATGCTAAACTTTAATAAAAAAACAGTAATGATTAATGAAATGAGTTGAATACTTCTTTAAAATGTCCACATGAGCATTTCTCCTGATGACACACAATCAAAAGTGAATTTACTACTTAAAAAATATGAAATACAATCAAAGGAGATGAAGTAAATATAAAAAATGATGAGTGTTTTACTTATTATTTTTTGTGCTATAAATTAAGGATGCTTGATACTAACATATGGGGAAAGCCTACACAGTGTTTGCACAAAAGGTGACTTAAATCTATGCAGATTAGCCAGTTTCTCAGCATTTACCACGATGAAAAGCACTACCTAAGCGGTCAAATTGCAACTATGGAAGTTTCTCAGCCGCAAATGAGAGAATCCATTATTTCGGGAAGTCGGTGCAGTCCCTATGAGTTTCCTGGAGGACAAGTCAAAGATGACAGCACTGGAAGCCTTTCGGGAAGCCTGAATTCCTTGGCCTTGAAGCACTCTACCGTGAGCAGGTATTGGAGCCACTGGAGTCTTCTCTGTGAGGACATTTTCAGTATTTCTACAAGTGGGTGTTGTAATAGCTGTTGATGGAAACATGAATGTTCAATATATTCAGCTGGGAGAAAGAGATATTTTGACTGAGAAATATTATCCTGTCCCACTTTGTAGCAAAAAGTCAGTAAAGTGCTTCTGCAGGGTCAGGTAAAAGAGAAGTCACCTGCTAGCGGCAGGGAGAGCAGCCATGCAGCAGCATAACAGAGTGAGCAGGATGTGAATGAGGCTGAAGTCAAGGACAACAAAAGGAAAAGAAAGAAAGAAAGCAGTAGTCCGTAAAGCAGAGGGTTACTGAGGTCACTGTTACAAAAGAAGACATAACCAACATGGGTTTCATTAAAAGACAGAGAAAGTACAGAGATAGAGGCTACATGCCACAGGAGGGTATCACACCTTGATTTTCTTTCTTTTAAAGAGGATCTGACAATTCACAAGTGCATTTTGAAAAGGAAGAAAGCACCCTTTTGATTTTCTTTGGTATTTGCAAGAAATCTGTGGAATTTCAAGGAAAGAGTTTCTCAGACAGATCCTGCTTGCCAATATGTCTGTTCCAGAGCCAGGATCAGTAGCTCAACAAAAGGAAATCTGACCTGTGCAGACAGTAATGCCTATTTTGGTCACTAAAGTACAAATCTTTCTTTGGCTTTTTTCACATAGTATTTTCTATAGTTTCTCATGTTTGCTGTGTTTTAGTTAGTAGGTGCTGCTATAACAAATTACCATGATGTCAGTGACTAAAATAATTCAGGGACATGCATTATTAAAGATGGGGATATGCTCTAAGAAGTGCATTGTTAAGTGATTTTGTCATGGTACAAACATCACAGTGCATCCTTATGCAAATCTATAGGATATGGGTTAATCATTTGGTACAACATCTTGATACATAAAAGGAACACACTAAACACTAGATATAGGCTGCGGCAGGTCTAACATAGTACACTATTTTTTTAAACTTTTATTTTATTAGTAAGTAGAAGTGCACTCTAAAATACCTAATAAGAAAAATATAGCATAGTATTTATACAAACTAGAAACATTCATTTATTGTTTGTGTTATGTACTATACATAATTATATCACTGAATTTTTATTTGTGAGGTAACAGAACAGAGTGAATTATAGCAGCATTACCACGGACACAAGTACTGTGTTATACTATGATATTATGACTTTTATGACATGTTAGTCACAATGTTACTAGATCCTTGGACTTTCTCAACGGCACTGTAATGTTATGAGACCACCATCCTCACAAACATGGTCTACCACTGACCAAAACTTTGTGGGAGAAAATCCACAATTTTCATACAGTTCTGGAATTGGGGAAGTGCAAGATGAAAGTGTGAGGAAATTCAGTGTCTGGCAAGGACACTTTTTTGGTTTGAAGATAGCTGTATCTTCTTGTTGTAGTGTCACGTGGAGGAAAAATACATTAATTGTCCTGTGTCTTTTCTTGGAAGGGCACTAGTCAAGTTAATGAGAGTTCCACTCCCATGATTTAATTATTCTAAGTCTTCAATTCTAAATGCTACCACATATCACATCAGTAATTACAATTTCAATGTATTAATTTGGAGGACTACAAACCTTTAGCTCATCGCAAACTCTAAAAGATGGTTGGGCATCTCACATATGCCAAAATCTTTGGTCAGGATACAGGTTGTAAAGATAATTTACAACAGTGTTTCAAGATCTTTTAAAGAAATAGATATGACTGATCTCAAGCAGACAATGCATTGGTAATTGCTGAAATGAGATGTAAAGATAAAAGTTTTCTTTTTGAAGAGAGATGTCTTTTTACAGTGAAATTACAGTTCTGTTTGTATACCATTCGGATTTTCAAATGTAACACTGGAAAAGTAACCAAGTGTGTTAGTCAGCTTTCCACTTCTATAACAAATACCAGACAAAATGAGCTTACAGAAAGAAAATGTTTCTTTTTGCTTAATTTTTCAGAAATTCCAGTTCATGACCAAATGATCCCACTTCTTTTGAGCCAGTAACTAGGCAGCACATCACAGCAGGGAGCTGGTAATAGGGCCAAATTGCTTGCTCTGCAGCCTGAGTGAAACAAAAGAAGAAGGGCTCCAGAGTCTCTCTGAGGACACATGCCCCGAAGTGACCTGGAGACCTGCCCCTGGATCTTATCTCTCAGTGGTTCCATACCTTCCAACAGACACAAGCTGAGGAGCAAACCTTCACAACACGGGTCTTTGGAGGACAGTTAGGATCCAAATGACAAAAGTAAGCTACAGACAAGGATGATTTGCTATTGTTTTTATTTTCCAGAACTTCACACAATTAGTGTGGTAGCCTGTTACTTCATTTGAAGCAATTAAAACCTTTTATAGAAACCCCCTTTTTTAAAAAGGGAGTGTAAGTAGCACAGGTTTTGGTTTTGTTTGAATACCATACATCTAATTGTTAAGAATATTATTAAAATATAAGGGGGATAAACTATTTTAACTTTGAAAAGGATATTGCCAAGGTGATTTACATAATTGAAATTCTGTATTTATAACTTACAGATGTGCCACAAAATTCAAGCTGGCAGCCAGACTGTCAAAACTCTCACCACTTTCATGAATAGGAAGTTTTATACAAATTTTCACTGGTGCCTGCACAGATAAAGCTGTTTTCAGAAAAAAATAGATGGAAGGCCTTTTATTTCCAAGCTAACATAAAGAAACCAAGTTCTACTTAAAAATTAAAGGATGGTCAAATATAATACTGGGGGCAAAAAAACCAAATAATCTGCTGCTTTGGGTCTTTAATATTTATAAATTTTGGACAATTTCTGAGAGATAATTTTGGATTATTTCATGTGGAAGTCAATTTAAGAAATCTTTAAGAAACATATTCTCTTTAACTTATTGCAACTGCATTTCTATTTATGGCCTTGGCAATGTCAATGTATCAGTACATTATCGATGTGATTATACATGCACAATCTTCTTGTAAAGCATGTTCAAGTTTAATTAACCAAGTAGAATTTCATTGTAGAGTGTCCAATTCACTTATTTTTGGCCCACTCAGTCCTCTGTACCATTTTTAGAAATGATAAAAATCCTGCAGACATAGATCTCATTGAATGGACAATGAAAACAATCTAATAGAATTTTTGACACTTTTAAAATCTTTATTTTCAAGTAAAAACAAGGTTTGCTTAGCTATTTAACATACTTAGATAGTTATTTACAATGTGTGATACAGCCAGCTTTTTCCAGTTGATTTCAGTATATAAAAAAGTACAACTAAAAATAGACTAACATTACTAGAGTATTATTTTTGTTTTATAAAATTAAGTCCCAATAATTAATGATATGGGTTAAATTTTTTGCAATAAAAACATACTAAATTCCTAACCTCTAGTACCTCATATTTTGATTTATTTAAAAATAGTGGTCTTTGAAGTTGTGATTAGTTATATTCAGTATAAGGTGGATCCTGAATCCCACCCAACTGGTACATTTATAAAAAGAGAACAGAGATGCAGGTGGAAATATAAAGGCACATAGACAGGAAAGATGACTGCTTTAGTCAATAGTTGCAAAAGAGACAGATTTAATGCAGGACACAAGAGTCCACAAGATTAGCATACAGTAGTCACCTTCACAATCAAATATAAAAGAGTACAAAAGATATATCTACATGCTAAAGATCAGAAGAATCCAGCCGAGGGCCTACAGCAGGCAGCAATGCTGTGAGGAAGCCAGAGGATCTGGCCCCGCAAAGCCAGTGCTGGAAGCTGAGGTGTATGCACCTGAAGGTGGGAAACAGTGCTCGAGGTGAACATGAAGACCGAAGCTCATCTGAAGAGCGCAGCAGCCATCCTTGGCCACGACAGGACCCAAGTGCCTCCACAGAGAATGGCCTATGCCTCTTTGAAGAAAACCAGCTGCAGAGAAGCTCTTTCAAGGAAGATCAGCAAGGCAGGGCAGCATCGGCATGGGTGTGAAAGCCTCTTCTTCTCTTTCACACCCTGCCAGCAGCCCTCCCCAAGCCAGTCAGCCACCCCCAGAACTACGCTACTCACCTCAGCTGGGTCTTCCCACTAGAGTTGACAATTAGATTAATTAAACACAGCCGTGATCTTGTGAACACGGAGGGAGGGACTGGACCTGGGCTCTCACAAGGCACGGAGTCATTGGAGACCTCAAAGACTGGAAGCGGCAGAGAAAGACCCTCCTGGAGAAGCTCTAGAGAAAGCAGAGCCATTCACACAGGGTGATTTTGGACTTTTAGGTTCCAGAACTGTGAGGCAATACATTTCTTCAATTTTAAGCTGTTTAGCTTAAAATGGCTATTTCAGCATCTCTGAGAAACTAATAGAGTATGACAAACTTTGAAACTGACAATTTAGAAAGCTACTCCTTGCACATCTCACATAACAGCCCAAGATCCCAGCACAAATGCTCTCCTGCTCTGTCCTCAAGCAACAGTGGGGCTGTTGTCTTCACACAGCAAATAAGCAACTGTGTATTTATGTTCTCCCTCCTTTCCTTTTACTTAACGGCAATAATTTACATATTTTCTTTTATTTCTGTGCTTTTGTTCTTTTTCTATTAGAATTATCATCTTCGCCATCATAAAACTTAAGCCTTATACCCCTTCATTGGATATATAACTCTGAAATGATGTGGTCATCGTGGCATCTAAGGAAATTTATAGAATTTATGTTAGTTCCTCACCTCTGCTACCAGAGTACTTGTTGGTGAATCCATAAGCATGTAAGTATGCTGATCGGACTCATCTGAAAATATTATCATTTCACTTTTGAGACTCAAAGTTCAACTTAGTTTCAGTTCAATAAGATTTTTCATTTGATAGGAGGATGCTGTTTATGCTGCTTTCTTAAATGTCTGTAACTGACAGTTCAACACTGTGTTTAATGAGCTGCTCCGTTGTGACAGAAGTAGAACTGCGCATTAATCAACTCTGTGCTTGCTCACCTCCTTTGCCTGGCGAGGAGAATAAAGTTTCTTTCAGGTAATTACTGGATTCCAGAAGAGAAAACATCTGCACCTATTGAGGAATGCACTTGTTAGCATGAAGATACTGACACTATTAGTAGAAACTCCAAGGTAAGAGGTTTAAAGAAAACAGAAGTTTATTTCTGGCTCAAATAAATTCTGCAGTGGGAAAGGCAGATTGGCCAGGGAGTCTAATATACATTCATTTAGGACCCAATTTTTTAGTTTTCAAAAGCACTTAGTGGATTGTTTTCAGCTGAATGTTCAAAGTTAAGTTTCATATGAAAGGAAAAAGAAAAGTTATGGAAGAACACATGGTCAGCCTTTCTTGACTCATAAACAGAATTAGAACTCATCCCTTCTTTCACGGTCCACTGGCAAGAACTTAGTTCTATGGACATAATTTCAAGCAGAACCGCACAATACAGTCCCTCTCTCAGCTGTATTTTCAGTTACAACTCAGAACACAGAGGAAGGCGGGAAAAGATGTCAGTAGATGGTGTCCATCTCTTCCAAACAGGTGATACTAATACAAATCGGATTATTTGTTTGCTTTCAGGAAGTTATATATGACCTACTGTTATGTGTACAACCTACAAAATCATTCAAACGAATTCCAGTTCTGACTATGAAAGTTATCATGCAATCCTTTGTTGATATGTTTGGGCATCCCCCAACATTTTCAAAACAAAATTTTGTGTCCACCTCTTTATTTGGTACTGGGAATTGAACTCAGGTCTTTGCACTTACCAGGCACTCATTTGTCCTGCTGAGCTGTATCCCGTCCCTTTATATCCAACCTAAAGATTAAACTAATACACATTTGAGGAGCTGCTGAAAATAGCACAGAAAATAAACTAGGTGTCATCCCAGTCACTTTCCTCATAGCTGGGATAAAACACCCAGCACCACTATTTAAAAAGAGGAGAAATTATATTTTGCTTCATACTTTCAGTCCATGTGTGACAGGCTTAAATACAGGAACTCCATGGCAGAAGGGCCTGAATGAATGAAGTCTTCCCATGTCATGGCAATCAGGAAGACTAGAGAGAAGGGAAAAACAGGGGAGAGAGGAAATACCCTTCCAGGTCACATCCCCAGTGACCTGCCTCTTCCAATTAGAACCCACTTCCCAAGAGGAAGTCAGCAATATTGTCCCAGTGATTCAATCACTCTGCAACAGCCCCATCTCTGAGTGCATGAGGCCTTTGGGAGCATTCTTAATCCAAACCATAACAGATATTGTTTTATAAAGTTTTTGGATCAAGGTTGGAAACATAAAGCAATAACTATAAATTTTCCCTGCATATCTCTTCTGAAAGCAATACAGAATGTTTAAGATTGCAGGAGACAGAAGCTTCTGGAGCAATAGCTATGTTCTTGTTGCCTATTGCTCAAAATAGAAAGTGAGGTCAAGAGTGAAAAGTGGGGGGTGAAAAGCAGAAGCTAACCTCCCAGATCAGAGATTATTTAGGAAGAATTGTAGATGGATCTAGACATAAGGAACCTGATTTTTTAGAGAAATACATTTGAAGGCTGCAGGGATGTGAGATTTCTAGTGTGATAATTTCCCTATTCCCTCTCTTCATTCTATGGATCCTCCTTTTGGTCCTAGAAATGAGACCCACTTTTGGTCAGTTCCTCTCTTCCTTTCACGTTTATTCCACTGTTCATGGTTTCATTTCCTCTTAACTCAGTAAAGCAGTTTACTAGTAAGCTTTGTAAATGTTAGTGCTTATTGCATTTTATTTCATTAGTTGAGTTACTTCCTACACATTGTTTTGTGCTATATCTACATTTTGAAAATCAAGTTAAATTTGCACTGATTCAGGATTTTGTTAGGTGCTGTTTTTGTATAATCTTTCTCTTGAAAATTTTGGTATCTAAGAGTGGGCTGGGATATCATGAAAATAAGATTAGAAAATGTCCTGAAAGAATTAGAGTTGCAGTTATAGTAAGTGAATTTCTCTAAGGACAGGAAAAGATGATGACGGCTATCATTTGCACCTCTAAACGCTTCTGTTGTGTTTGAAGCGATATCACAGTATTCTATGAGCCACCATGTCTGTGAAATTGTTTTCTTAGGTGACATGAAAACACCCAAACTTTGACCATAAAAATGGCCCTGAGTGATTACCGGAAACTTCATCATCAGAGAGATTCAATTACTTTCTTTACCTTCACTTGTCTAGGGAAGAAAAAGGACTACACTATTCCAGAATATAAAATGAACTCTTCAAAGAACAACAAATACATGCTTTGGGATAACACTTAACTTAGAAGTCAAATTCACTAGCACATCCTGTGAAAAATTTGCTGTGTATCCATTTGCTCTAAATTCTTCCGTGTGAGCAGTCTGACTTGAACATCAGCGTCTGCATCTCTGCTAAGGTGCTTCCTCCAGTGTCTTGAGCTCATACTGCCTGAAGGCAGAGCAAGCGGGAAGCAGCCCTAAATTTTCCTGCAGCCCACCTCTCAGATAATTTTATTCCCACTTTCTTTTCTGTGCTTTTTCCAGAATTCCCCGGAGAAATTATTGTTCACAGGGCTTAGTAATTGCAGGTCATATCACCATGCCATTCCTCAGCAGTCCGTTTTCCTATTGGTTCACCCTGGAAGGACCTAAACTGCTTATCTTCTAATCCTCGCCTCAGGATTAGGGTCATGTGGAAATGGAAACCAAGACCCATCCCAGCCATTCCGAATTATCGGTATTTATCCTCCTGTTCCATAGAGACCTATTTATCCATAGTTCTTCACTGGCCCAGAATAAGCACTAAATGCACTGATGAAAGTGTTGAAAGGACTAGGTCTGACAGTACAAGCCGTCTGTCTCTCTTTGCACTACGTTTTATAGACAAGGAAACTGAGGCAGAACGCTCATTTGTTTCCTTCAGGGCAGTGGGCATAAAGGTGAAGAGTACAGGCTCAAGTTTGTTAGATGACTTGGTTGAAATCCTAGGTCTGTCTACTTATGCGTATTTATTAGCAGGTCTAATCAGCATTACACAAGTGGGTGTAAGAGGTATAAAGAACGAAAAATAAGAAAGGAAATGTTCTTGGGTCTCCAGTAAAATATAACCTACTCATAGGAGCAATAGTTATAGACAGAGGTATCTTATATCTGAGAACAAATATGCAGGTCATGGCTAACTGCACAAAAAACAAACCTTAAAACTAGAACATGGAGCTATGAAGAGAGTAAGTCAGATTACACTGATTTAAACCCTAACTCCATGTCTCCTTAGCTAGTAACTGGTCCACTCTGCTTAACACTTATGTAGCGCCCATTCATTCCTTGGGAAATGGAAATGATGAGAGCAGTACTCAGGCTCACAGGATTGTTACGAGGATTACAAGCGATCATAATGTGAAAGCAACCCACCCATAGTGACCTCAGTAAGTACTGAGTTCCATTTCTATCGTTGGCAAAGGAATAAATTTCAGGTCCAAAACTCTCCAACCTTACCATGTTGTCCATTCTGGCAGAGAACAGCTTCGTTTCATGCCATTAGTGGTGGTAGTGACTAGCAATTAAATACATTTCTAAGGTACCATTACACTGATAAATTAGAAACTCTTCTTTCAAATAGTGTTAACAAAGCAGTTCTCTGTATATACTGTTTTTCTCATTTCATACATGCCTGAGTTACTTTTATGGTTGCTGAGACAAAATACCCAACACTCAAAGTTAAAGGAGGAAAGGTGTATTTAGCTCACAGTATGCAGAGGTTGCAGTTTATAGTTGGCTGCTCCAACATAACGTGGCATGGCTGAGGAGTATCTCAGAGGAAAAACAGCTCGTAACAGGCAGGAGGCAGCAAAGAAGCAAGCAGCAAGCAACAAGTGATAATGACAGCAAGTTATCTTCTTTGTGTTCCTTATAGCCTATCCAGACTTCCTGCCCTCAGGGTGGGAGCCCTTTACACTCAAGGGGGGCAGCCTTAATCCTAGCATTGCACTATGAATCAATTCCAGTGTTACACACTTCATATCTGCATCACACTCTAGATCTAGTCACCTCTGATAAGCCCCACTTAAGACCACATGAGACTTCAAGGGGACATCTAGACACAAGCTACAACAATATGTGATACAATTTATCTTTCTACATTATTTTTTTCTTCACACATTGTTGAGCAAGTCTTTGATGTATGTTTTGTCTGTTGAATCAACTGAAAACCTTAATCTTGAGTTTGGGCTTAATTAGGAGAATCAAAGCTAGGAAAATTGACATCTCCTTGCAATGCATAAATTACAGTTGAAATCTACCATGTAGGAATAGAAAAGGATCATAGTAAAACTTTCCTTCTTTGATTAAAAAAAATTGTCAATAAACCTTGTTAGTCAAAATGCAGAGGGTTTCAGATTGAGGAGAGAAATAAATTTTGAGATTCATTGTACAGTAGGGTGATCATCATCAAAAATAAGGTACTGTATATTTCAAAATAATTGAGAATACATTTCAGATCTCTCATCATAAAAGGACAAATAAAAAAAAATAAAAAATAAAAAATAAAAGGACAAGAAAATATGTAATAAATATACGAATTAGCTCTATTTAAATAGTAGAGATATTGTGTATATCTCAAAATATAACATTTCACCCTATGAACATATATAATTATGATTTATCAAAAGTTAACAATTTCTGAAAATTAAAAATAATTAAATTAAGTGGTAGGATATTGCATAATAAATGCTAATACACCCAATATGCAAGGATGCCATGTGACTTTTAAATCATGCACTTACATAATAGTTATTGACATCAAAGATATTCTTCTGTAAATCAATTGGTGAAAGTGTGCTACAAAATATACGAAATGAGAAAAAAGCCTGACCTGGACAAAGACTATAAACAAACGTTAAAATATTTACTCTTAGATGAGGGCTTTTGGACTAATGTCTCTCTGTTAATCTATATGTATAAAAATTTTCTGTAAGGCTTATGCATTCAGTTTTGTAATTATTTTTAAAATTTAATGTTTTAAAATGTCAAAGAAGGCAAACAATAATAATCATGGAATAAATGGTACAGTGTTATCCATTCTTTAAATCCTATTCCTAATTCTTGAACATTCTATTTCTTGTTCAGTATTCTTGGTTCCCTCCACTCATGTTAGTTTTAAAAGTACATTTTTAAAATTTTTACTTAATGTTGTGACCAAACTTCTCAAGCAAAAGATTGTAATTGAGAAAAGTAAATTTAGAGTGCTTTCTAAATTTCATCCTTTATACTCTTTTAATTAGAATAGACTCAGGAGAGACATAAAAATAAAATTATTGACTCATCTGAAATTAAAGATCCTCATTGTGTTTTCTTCATGAAATGTAGCATGACTCTTGTTAAATAATGATTTTCCCATTTTAATTACATTAAATTCTGCCTTCCTAAATTCCTGCTGTCATTCTAATTAAAGGAAAATTTCTCATTTTCTGTGCAGCAGTGCTATTTAGTTATGGTTTAAAAAAAAATCTCTATATTACCTTCCAGAGGTGTTTCACACTTTAAATAAAGTTGCTTTTCACTGAAAAGATTTCTAAAGTGCTTAAAATGCAAGTGGTGTATAAAAAAGACACACATTTGCTACAGCACTTTTCCAGGGGAGAAAATCGTTAGGCAGATAATCACATTTAAAAAGAAATGTGATTACAAAAATGTAGCAATATTTTAAAAAATTACTTCTGAACAGGTATAAAATCTTACAAATGCTTCTTTTTGTTTTTAATTCACACAATCATTATACATATATATTGGGTAAAATATGATGTTTGTATACCTCTGAACATTGTTTAATGATAAAAGCAGGGTAACTATCATGTAAAGCACCTTAAACATTATTTCTTTGAGGTTAGAATATTCAAGTCTTTAGTTATTTTGAAATATACTGTAGATTATCATTGTCTATAGTCACCCTACTATTGAGTAGGGCACCAAAATTTATCTCTTCTAATTATAGGTTAGTATTCAACCCACAAGTGGGGTTAATTATATTTCCTCTTTTCAGATTTTGGATTTCTCTTCTTTCTCTCTTCTAATTGCTCTAGTTAGAACTTTCACATATGCTCAGTAGAAGTTACAAAAGTGGGTCAGATATGTTTGTGAAAAGATTCAACACAGTTATTGTCTGTTTAGTAATGCTTCCCCTTCGTTCTTACCATGATATTGCAAATTTTGTTCAATCTCTAATGGATGCCCTTTATTCTAGCTTGAAGATAACAGTCTGGGAATGCAGACCGGATATCTGGTTTGTAATCACCCATCCTCATTCAGTTAACATATTTTAATCAATTAGCATTAGCAAAATGAAGAATAAAAATACCCTGAAATGATACAAACTAGGCAAAGAAATATGTTTGTGCTCTCTAACCAAATAAACTGGGTTATTGCAAAGGGAACAATTAGAAATAGAAGTGTTTATGTGGAGAGGGAAAAATCCAAAGACCATCAACATCTCAAAAACACAAAATCTAAACATTGGAAAATACATTCATTCAACATATACATTCACAAGTTTGCTTAAAAATACTTTATGAGTGCCCGAAGTTGTCAAACCATAATATGGCTATTGGGAATACAAAGGTTAATAAACCGATTAACATGGTAGAATCATAACATATATTCTATTAATTCTCTTAATAGAATATAGAATGATAAGTAAAAGCCAGAGAACAGTGGTAAAAGCAATTTTCCTATAACAAAAAGAATATTTCAAACTAGAAGTTCCAGGAAAGTTTCATAGGAAGAAACCCAACAACCCTTGCTAAGCTAATACTAAAGAAAATTATTTATTTTTATACAACCAATAAACATGTATTTTCTAACTAACATGAGTCCTGTCATTGCATTAAACAAAACCAACAAACAACAATAAAGCAACCATGTCGTGAGTAGCTCTGTGTCAAAAGAGGAGGAAAGATGCGAGAGTTAATGGGAATATGATGTGCCTAGGAATAGAACTGATTTCTATTTTGGCAGGATACAATGAAATCACCCAAAACTGAGGCCATGTACCCACCTCCCTCCCTCCCTCCCTGCCACCCTCTCTCCCTGCCTCCCTCCCTCCCTTCCTTCTCTCTGTCTGTCTTTCTCTTTCTCTCTTTCTTTCTTTTTTTTAGGCAGGATCTTGCTATGTAATTCAGGCTGACTTTTGGAACTCTCTGTATAGTCCAGGCTGGCCTGGAATCTGCAATGATCCTCCAGTCTCAGCCTCCAGTGGTGGGATTACGGGTATGAGCCACTATGCCTGGCTTTTCATATTCATTCCTAAGTGACTAAAAGATGTAAAGTTTTGGTATTTGGAGGGAGGTGTTAAAGAAAAAGAGTTTTATTTTAAGAGAAAGAAATAAAATAATTAGAAATTCTTTTATCTGAAGATTAGGGAAAAAGCTACCTGGAGAGATGATTTTTAAAATATTTAATCTATAATATTCAGTATAACTCCTTCCTCTCTCTTTCCAGTGACTTCCAAAAAAAAATCTATATTTCTCATCAAAAATATTGTGGATTTCAGATATTACCTAGAGATCATGCCACGTGATGAGATTATTTAGTGGATGAAAATCATATCCCTCAAAGGTCTAGAAATATTCAGGTGACTGTGTCCCAAAGAGATTTCAAATCACTGAGCCCAAAATCCAATTTCTGTTTCTGAAATCTAGTGGTCCTCTCTGTTCCACTTCAGATTTCTGATGGTGACCAGGTGTCCTAAACCAGAAGCCTGAATATCTCTCTGGAGATCACCGTTCATCTCATTCACCAAATCCAAATCAATGCAATTGTTTCCAGTCAGCTGAAAAACATATATCTCCAGCGTTCTATTCACATGTCCCCGTACTGTGAAATCATACAATATGAATCCATTCAAGAGCCGCTCCACCAGCCTCCTATTACCCAACCACAACCTCCCCACCAATCTATTTCCCATATTGCAAACATGCACATTCCATCGCAGCAAATTTTGAAGAGTGCATTGGGTAGAGAGTGAACTGACAGAGGAGAAGAATCTGCAGACTACGACTAGAAAGCAACAGGAATCACAAATTGACCTCAGAGCAGGAACTTGAAGTCCTAGGAACAGGTCAATGAAACTGAATTGCTAAAAGGGAAAAGGTACAAGACAGAGATGTCAAATTCTGTATTCAAGTTTCTTTCCTTTATTGCATACAACTTGGTATGTAAAACAGCACTATCAGTCCTTTCTGCATACATAGCTGTTACAGATTGCCTTACTTTATTATCATTTTTAAATTAACAACATGCATTTGCAGTGAACATGGAAAAACAACATGGATAAACAAAATTCAGATACTGGGCCCCCAAATGAGCTTCCTGTACAAAGAGAAGACATTATAGGTTCTAAGACTAGTGTCAGCACAGAAATAAATGCTGATCATACAATGAAGGAATCAGATCATATATTTTACCATGAATGGCAGCAATATAGAATAGTTTATATTAATTCTATATAAAGCAAGATACACTTACTATCCATGGAGAAATATCTAATAGACACCAAGGTAGTATTTTCATTATCTACCCATTGGTCACACTGTTGGATACGTTATATGATGAAGATGCGCAACCACATGAAACATCTCACTTGTGCGTGTCTCTAATGTCACTTGAGGCTTCTTGGGAAAGGAAGGCCACAAAGTGCTTCTCAGCAAAAGCTATAGCATAAAATAGCCTGTTACTTCCTTGATGTTGTAAGGTGCATGGTACTCAATGTAGAAGAAAAACTCAGGAAAATTCACTCAGCAATAAAGAACTCCAGAAAAAAAAAAAGTCAAACTGCAAAAGGGAATTTGATTTCCCAAAGGGAAAAACTAGGATTTTAAAAACTTTGTTTTCAAAAATCTTTTCTCAGAAGGCTTGAGTCAAAGCCTTATTTTATCCAAATTGGCTTTCACTTCTGTAACTATTATTAGAGTTGTTGAGTTTTGCTTGTAAGTGTTGTAGATCCTGTGGTTCCCACGTTTTGTCAAAAACAGAATCACCTGAAAATATTTCTGTGGTTGAGATGTGCAGTGCATTCAGCTGCCTGTTTGGACACTTCTTTGATTTTGTGAGCTTTTTATTCTATCTTCCTACTGGTTGTTATCTCTCTTGTCTCTAATTCTGAATGTGGTTCAGGGAAGACAAAATAAAAGTCTATTTTTTGAGCCAAATAACACCACCCATGACTAACTATATACTGTATTTGTGACTTTGGACATTTTTAACATTGCCAACTCCTGTGCCCACAAGTTGCTGCTACTAATAAGAAACTTCCATTTTATATTTGTACAGTCTACATTCAAAACATTGTTATATATATATATGTATGTTTCATTGTAGTTTGGGAAGGTCTCCTCTCTGTCTCTGTCTCTCCCCCCCCCCATTTCTTTCTTCTTCTCCCTCTTTCTCTTGCTCATCTTTTTTCTTGTTGGAAGAAAACTAGAGTGAAATAGTAAGTAAATAACAGCAATTTCTTTCTAAGGACTACTGTGTTACCTTTTCCTAAAGCCATATGTATAGAAAAAGTATAATTTAGAAATCATATATTTGGAAATCAAGCATGAAAAAGAGAGGTAAAAATACCAGAAATTGCAGGGTAAGAAATCATTTTAGGAATAAAATAGAAAAAGCAACACTGTACTGATGGGAGCAAATGCAAAGACTAAACTAATTTTTATTTTTAATCTTACCTTCTCGTGAGATAATGCCTGTATGTGATTTAAGCAAATACTTTTTCACCTTAAACTTTTCACTCATTTTAAGAATCTTATACATCTCTGAAATATCCCCAAAGGCAAGTTCCATCATATCACGCTCAGAATGGAAGCAACATTGGTGAGGGAAAGGACTGCTGAGTAAAATTCCGAAGGAGAGAAGGAGCACAGCGTGGTTAGCAAGGTAACACATGAGCAGAGCAGAGTGCTTTGGACGTTGGAATGAAAATATTGAAGACTCAGTGAGTCAGCTTCCTCTCGTACCAACTAGCAAGAACATACTCTATTTTGAAAATTGTCTTGGATGATATTTAAGGCTTATGGTGATACAGCACAGAATTTGTATCTCGGATTTTGTCATTTATAGTGCTGGGCAGATGGGTAAATCCATAACATGTTCTACATCTCATTTCAGTTATGCTGTTCTTAGTATTGAAGTAGCTATCTCCAGCTCTGAGGAATTGTCCTGACTCTGTAACCATCACAGAGGTCTAAGCAGCTTGACCAAGTGGATCCCATAGAGGAAGAGGGGACACAGCATGTGCTCAGGCTGAGGCTTTCTGAGTATCCTGGGCAGATTTTCATTCTCTCGTAGCTGTCTGGGGTTAGGCCAAACATTGCGGCAGGTCTTCTATGGCATCGCTCAAGCCTCTATGCTGCACACTGAGGTTCTCCACTTTTCTACTGCATGCACCATGTGGGAACACGGGATTTCAAATGCCTGGCCTTTGTCTACAGAACACACAGAAAAAGTTGCCTTACATTGAGAATATAAAAAAGAGGGAAAAGGAAGGCAATAAATTGCACACTGAAGATAAGAGACACCTTCAATATTTCAAATTACAAATACTGTACTAAGAGAAGGAAAACAGACAGCGCAAGTTATAACATTGATATCATCTATTGCTGTGAGGTCCCATCGATTATTGTGGAACTATCCAAAAGTCAATATTAGTCTAAGATCCTCAGTTCCTTGTCTACATAATTTTATAGACTGTAGATACTTTGGTCAGTATTTTACAAAAGGCCATCTTTTTTCAGGATTTGAAAGATAAAAACAGAATCAGTGCATAAACTGATATGGTTTCCTGTGTGAATTTTCAGATCAATAATTTGTACTGGTATGAAAAGAGATTTGTTCACTTTCCCTCGGATAAATATCCACCTCCCTGGTTCATGTCTGCATTTTCTTCATTATGTGGCAAGCTTTTAGAGATCATTTCCTATACTCCAAACACCTGCAGTACATAAAGTAATGCACTCTGTTTTCATCCACTTGGGACTTAGTGGCTTTTTATGACTGAGGTAATTTGTCCTCACTTTGCTATTACACTATAGATGATTGAAAAGCAATTAATGCACAGTCTTGGAGATATTTCTAAAATTGACTGGCCTTAGAAAAGCTCAAGATACTTTAATCAAGTAATACAAGTTGAGAATCCCTTATCCAAAGAACTTGGGACCAAAATTGTTTTGGATTTCAGATCTTTTCAGATTTTGTAGTGTTTCCATATATATAATGAGATATCTTGGGGATAAGATGAGTGTCTAAACATCAATGCACATATACAACATATATATAGCCTGAAAGAAATTTTATGAATGATTTAGTGATTGTGCATGAAGCAAAGTTTGTATACATTTAACCATCAGACTTGTGGTATCATATAATTGCTCAAAAGGTTTCATAATTTGGAGCATTTCAGATTTGACATTTCAGATTAGAGATGTTCAATCTGCATCTTATACATCTTACTGCCTACAAAAGTCAGTGTGGTAGCACACACCTACTATCTAAGTTCTCTAGGACTAAGTGGGAAGATTACATGTATGAACCCAGTCTGGGAAACTTACTAACTCAGTGAAACTCTCTCAAAAAGAATAACAATAATTAGAAATGGCGGGGCTACACTACCATCCTCAAAAGGCCTGGTTTCAATTTCTGTTGTGGGGGGAAATATTTTTCAAAAACTTCACATCCAAGTAAGTAAACATTGCAAGAAGCCAGAAGCAAATCCTTTTAGGAAACTTTATCTTTTTTTTATTTTAAATGTAAAATGAAAACACACCAACAAAGAGACAGCCATTTACAAAGTAGCACAAAAATAGTAGAAGCAATACTGAATTACAGACAAGGTGGCAGGGAACTGATAATGGTTGTTGTATTACATATTGATAACTTCAAAGTGCATACTCAAGAGAACAAATATAGACATGCAGGATTAATCAAATAATTAATCATTAACTGTTCCTTTCAATAAAGTGATAGAAGGTCAGTAGTACAACTATGTTAGCCATCCTGCATATACGTACATATAATCCTGAGTATACATACATAATTATCCTGCATATACATACATAATTGTCCTGTATATACATACATAATTATCACTTTCTTCCTTTCCTCTTTTCCCTCATTTCAGCTGTTCTTTACTTTTGAGCAGTTTCCTTTTGTTTCACAGTTTTTATCGTATGTCCTAATTCTTATTCTTACTTTCATGTTCTTACATTAGTGATACAATATGTTGTTTATACATGCAGGTCTGATTTATTTCACTAATGAGTATGGTCTCTAGTTGTAGCCATTTACCTGTAAAAGCCTCAAGTTCATCATTCTTTATAGCTGAGTAATATTCCATTATATAAAAATGCCACTTTCTTTTATCCAAACCTCAGTGGATGGACATTTGGGTTGCTTCCATGACTTAGCTATTACAAATTGCACTGCTATAAACATGGGTACACATATATCACTGTGATATGATGTTTTCAGACCTTCTGGGAAAATAACCAAAAGGGGAATAGCTGGGTTGAAAGGAACCTCTAGACCTAGTTTGCTGAGGAATCTCCAGACTGATTTCCACAGTGGTTTCACCAGTCTGCGTTCCCACCTGCAGTGGAAAAGAATTCCTATTTCTCCACAGCCTGGCCAGCATTTGTTATTGGTTGATTTCTTGAACATAGCCATTCTTACTGGGGTAAGATTAAATCTCAATGTTTTTTTAAATTTACATTTCTCAAATGACTAATGACGTTGAACATTTTCTCATGTATTTATTTACCATTTGTATTTCTTTATCTGAGAAGTGTATGTTCATGTCAGATGCCCATTTTAGGACTGGGTCTTTGAATTTTGGGAGGTTGATGTTTTTTAATTCTTTATATGTTCTATATAAAAGACCTTTGTCTGAGGGGCAGCAATCTAAATTTTTTCCAAATTTGTGGGTTTTCTTTTTACTCTGCTGGTGATTTCTTTAGATGTGCAGAAACTTTTCAGTAGGATGAGATCCCAGTTCTTGATGCTTTAAAGTATTTCGTGGACAGTTTGGTTTTTGTTCATGAACTCTCTGCCTACCCCTATGTCTTCAAGTTTTTTAACCTACTTTCTCTTCCAATAGATGTAGTGTTTCTGTTTTAATATTGAGATCTGTGAATGTTATGGTTGATACATTGTGTCAACTTGGGGAGTCTAGAGGTTTAACTGAGTGATTCAGCAGGAAGCTGGGGTGCTTACTTTGTAAACATACTGAGCCTGTGGAAGAGGAAGGCATGGAGATTGTGTGAGGACTACACGCCCCCTGGGTGGGGGTAGGCTGTTTACAGTGTAGAGGAGAAAAGGAGGCTGCTTGCAGCCATTCCTCCCTTTTGGCTGGTTGGTTTTGCTGTGCTCTGCTGCCCTAAACAGTTTGCCCTCTGCCATATGCCACTCTGCCTCAGAACCAGCCAAATATGGACTAAAACCTCCACAAACTATAAGCTAAATAAACCTTTCCTTCCTTCATTTTGGGTGTTGGGTATTTTGTCTCAGCAACAAAAAAAAAAAGTAACCAAGACAGAATTTGGTACCAGGAGTGGGGTTGTTGCTGTCACTGTACCTGATGATGCGGTTCAAGAGCCTTTGGAAATGGCTTGTGGGAAGAGTTTGGAAAGGTTCAGAGATGTTGCCTGAAAGAGAAGCGCTAGAATGCCTTCAGCTGTTCTGTATGGGAGATTCTGGTCGGAGCTCAGCAGACCAGAAGGCTGTTAAAAATCCTGTTGGTAAAGACTGGGTTTGGAAGGTTTCTGATGGGAAGGACTGCATTGGTTGTTGGACTCCAGAGGATGTATGTTATGGCTTGGCAGAAAATTTGTCTGCATTTTGTTCGTGTCCAGAGACTTTGCCTAAGACTGAGATTAAGGGCAGCAGCAAACTGATTAATCTGGCAAAAAAAAATTTCAAGGCAGTCAAATATTGGGGCAGTGGCATGGCTATTGTTGGCAGCTTTTAGCCAGATCTATACTAAAAATCAAGAACAAAGAGCCTAGAAGGATGATTTAAAATGTTGTGAGTCTGGCCAGAAAGAAAGCTCCAGTAAAGCTCTGGACTGCAAAGATAAGGCTGAGGTGATCTCTATTGCTCTGAAGAAACAAAAAAATAAAAAAGATGACCTGCGGGCATCACAAGCAGCAAGTCTCCACCCTTTACAGCCTAAAAACTGTAAAGGTGAGAGACCTTGCCTTGAGAAGAAAGCCAAAGAGTTCCATGTTCCAAAATGGCGGTGGCGGCCGCACCAGGTTCCGGAATGGAGATGGCATTGAGAATTTGCTCCTCAGAATTAGATTCAGTGTGCCCAGCGATCCAGGCACTCGACCCCTATGGCCAAGAGAGAGGAAAGTTTGGCTACTGCTCCAGGTGGCAGCAGACCTTGACATCATCCACGTGGCCCTGGCTTTAGGTGCAAGGAAAATGCAAGAGTTCTGAGGTTAAAGAGTCTTCCACCCAGATTTCAAAAGGCCTGGGAGGCCAGGCAGTGTGCCCCAGAGAGGGCAATTTGTGAGGCTGTGAGTATAAAGCAAAAGGTGCCCTAGAGACCTCAAAAGTTTAAAAAAGACAGGAACATAAATCATCTGAGAAAAGCTGCAACTGGGGAGCAAAGGAGACCTAAGAGAGAAGCTGTGGAGGCTGTAACCACCAAAAGTGCCATAGGGGTGGATTCACACAAGCCCTTTGGAGCTTACAATGTACCACAAGTTGCTTCAGATGCTAAATGTAAAATTATAGGACACAATGTTAGCCCTGCTAAATTTTAAAACTACTTCAGTCCCAATGCTCTGTATTACCCTGTTGGTGCCTTTTGGAATAGTAATATTTATTTTGTGCTTTTAAATGTTAAAAATGTTTAATTTTTGTTTGAGGCAAAATATTATGGTTCTAATATAAGCATGTCTTTATATCTAAAAATTGGTTTTAAAAAAATGTGTCTGGTTGCCAAGTTGACAAGGGGTGGAATGTTATGGTTAATACATTGTGTCAACTTAGGGAGTCTAGAGGTTTAACTGAGTGATTCAGCAGGAAGCTGGGGTTCTTACTTTATAAACATCCTGAGCCTATAAAAGAGGAGGGCATAGAGATTGTGTGAGGACTACACGCCCTCTGGGTGGGGGTAGGCTGTTTACAATGTAGGGGGAAAAAGGAGGCTGCTTGCAGCCATTCCTCCCTTTTGGCTGGTTGGTTTTGCTGTACTCTGCTGCCCTAAACAGTTTGCCCTCTGCCATGTGCCACTCTGCCTCAGAACCAGCCAAATATAGACTAAAACTTCCACAAATTATAAGCTAAATAAACCTTTCCTTCCTTCATTTTGGGTGTTGGGTATTTTGTCTCAGCAACAACAACAAAAAAATAACCAAGACATAATATTGAGATCTGTGATCCATTTTGACTTGAGTTTGGTGCATGGTGATAGACTTGGGTCTATTTTCAGTCTTCAGCAAGTGGCAAGCCAATTTTTCCAGCACCACTTGTTAAAAAGGCTATTGTTCTTCCAGTGAGCTTGATTGGCCCCTTTGTCAAAGATTAGGTGGCTGAATGTGTTTGTTGTTGTGGCTGCATCTTCCAGTCTGTTCCATTGATCCTCAGGTCTGCTTTTTTCATCAGTATCATGTTTTCTTTTTTTTTTTTGGGGGGTGCTGGGGATCGAACTCAGGACCCTGTGCTTGCTAGGCAGGCGCTTATTCCACTGAGCTATATCCCCAGCCCCATGTTGATTTTATTACAGTAGCTTTGTAGTATAATTTCAGGTCAGGGATTGTGATTCCACCTGACTAATCTTTGTTGCCCAGGATTGCTTTTGCTATTCTGGGTCTCTTCTGGTTCTAGATGAATTTTAGGAATCTTTTCTCTAGATCTTTGAGGTATGCTAATTGAATTTAAATGGGAAATGCATTGAATCTGTGCAACAATTTTGGTAGTATGGCCAGTTTTGCAATGTTGGTCCTTCCTATCCATTAGCAAGGTATATTTTTCCACTTACTGAAGTCCTTTTCAATCTCTTTTTTCAGAGTATTGTAGTTTTCATTCTATAGATCTTTCACTTCTTTTGTTAGATAGATTCTTGAATATTTCAATTTCTTGGATGTTATTGTGAAAGGTATATTTTCCTTAATTTCTCTCTCAGTCTCTTTGTTGCTTGTGTATAGGAATGCTATTGATTTTTGAGTGTTGACTTGGTATCCAGGTACATTACTGAATTTGTTGATTAATTCAAGAAGTCTTATTGTGGAGTGTTTTGGGTCTTCCATGTAAAGTATCATATGATCTGCAAATAGTGACAGTTTTACTTCTTCCTTTCCTATCCTTATTCCTTTTATTTCTCTCATCTAATTGCTCTGGCTAATGCTTGCAGAACTATGTTGAATAGGGGTAGTGATGGTGGACATCCTTGTCTTGTTCTTCACTTTAAAATGACAACTTTTAGTGTTTGTCCATTAAGTATGATGTTGACTGTTGGTTTGTCATAGATGGATTTGATCAGATTGAGGTAAAGGCCATTTATTCCTATTTTCTGTAGGGCTTTTATCATGAATGTTTGTTGGATTTTGTCAAAAGCTTTTTCTGCATCCATTGAGATGATCATGAGGTTTTTATCTTTGTCTCCATTGATGTGGTGCATTACATTAATTGATTTGTGCATATTGAACCATCCCTGCATTCCTGGAATGAATTCAACTTGGTCATGGTGTATTATTTTCTTTATGATTTGCTGCATTCTATTTGCTAGTATTTTAATGATTATCTTTGCAGCTATGTTCACTTGGGAGTTTGATCTGTAGTTCTCTTTCTTGGTTGGGTCTTTCTCAGGTTTTGGTATCAGTATAATATTTGCCTCCAGAAAGGAGTTAGGGAGAATCTTCCTTTTCAGTTTCATTGCAGAGTTTGAGGAGTATTGACAGTAAATCTTCTCTGATTTTCTTATAAAATTCTGCTGTGAATCCATCAGAGCCTGGGCTTTTGTTTGTGTGTGGACCTCTCAGTTGATGTTTGAAGGCTGCAATGTGGGAACAGCCCCAGTCTCCGTGGACCTCTCTGTTGGAGGATGAGGCCTGCAGCTTGGGAGCGATCCCAGGCTCTGTGGTTCTCTAGGTTGGGAAGTGAGGCCTCCCCTCCTCTGACCAGCTACCTGAGGGTACTGGAGCAGTGACCCCTACCTGGCCACCATCAGATTCACAATGGAGCCGTACACTCTCCATCCACAGCCTCGAGACCCTGGTACCAAAGGCCAGTATTCCCCTACCATCGCAATTGTCATCTGAGCTGTGCACCCCACCAATTGTCTGAACACAGTGGCACACAGCCTTCCACCATCTTGGGATAAGTTTGATACCCAGGTAAACTAGTGTCCCTAGAGTTCTTTGGTGAGCTGCCTGCGTAGCTTGTAGCTCAGCACTTTTCTTTTCTTTTTTTTTTTTTTTTTTTTGTGGTACTGGGGATCGAACGCAGGACCTTGTGCTTGCCAGGCAAGCACTTATTCCACTGAGCTATATCCCCAGCCCAGCACTTTTCATCTGACATCCAAAGTGATACGGCACAAGAGTAAAATGCAATCTCAGAACCCAATTCTACCCAGGACAAGTCCAGAAGACAGTGACATAGGAGAACCTGGAAGCCACATATCTGAAATCTCTGAAATGTTCATATCTGAGATAAAGAAACAACTCCATGAGGCCATAGAAGAGATCAGAACAGAAATAATTTCTCAGGCATCAGAAAAAACCTCTCAAGCAAAAAATTAAATGACAATAATAATGAAAGAATTGCTCAGCACATCTAGAGAAGAAATAGATTAAAAAAATAGAGGAACATAGGCAACAGTTGGAAATATTACATGAACAATATAGGAATAAACTAAAATGCATGAAACAGACTCAAAGAGATTTCCAGGAAATCAAAACTTCCACTGAAAGCTTGCAAAACCACTTGAATGAAACCAAAGATAGAATTTCAGATCTTGAAGACAGCATGGCAGCTAGCAATCATGAAAGGATGGATCTCTTAAAATCAACAAGGATCCAGGAAGAATAAATTCAACAGCTGCAAAATGAGGCAAAGAGAAATGATGTCAGACTAATAGGAGTCAAAGAAACAGCAGGAGACAACACAAATTACATAAAAGAATATTTGGAGAAATAACAGCAGAAAATTTCCCAGGTATGGAAAAAGATTGTGATGTGTAGTTAATGAGGCATATAGAACTCCAACTAGCCATAACCAAAATAAAACCACACCGACATATAATAATCAAGATCTCAGATATCCAGCAAAATAATAGAATACTAACGCTGCTAGAGAAAAGAAACAGATCACCAATAAAGGAAAGCTCATCAGAATCACAGCAGACTTCTCAACACAAACCGTGCAATTGAGAAAAGCGCCAAGCAATATGTTACAGGTTCTGAGACAAAACAGCTTCCAACCCAGACTGATGTACCCTTCAAAATTATCCTTCAAATTTAATGGAGAAACAAAATATTTCCATGACAAAGAACAACTGAAGAACTTCATGAGTGCCAAACCAACCTTATAAAAAGTACTAAAAGATACACTAGACAAAGAAAAAAGAGACCACAATAAAAAGGAACCATCAAGCAGAACAAGCAATTAAACAGCAAAAGTAGGAAACCAAGCAGGAAACAGTAAGTAAATAACATGAGAAAGACAAGCCAACACATATCAGTTATAACCATTAATGTAAATGGCCTCAATTCCCCCTTCAAAAGAAACAGACAGGCAGAGTGGATTAAGAGACAAAATTGCACAATATACTGTATACAGGAAACACACTTTACTCAAAAAGAAATCCATAGACTAAAAGTCAAAGGATGGAAAACAATTCTCCATGCAACAGGTTCCCACAAAAAAGCAGGTGCAACTATTATGTTTGCAGACAATGTAAACTTCAAACCAAAAAAAAATCAAGAGATAAAGGTCACTATATACTTGCTAGGGAATACTTCAAGAGGAAGAGATAACAATCCTAAACATGTATGCACCAAATATTGGAGCACCAAACTATATAAACCAAATCTTAACAGACATGAAAAACCAAATAATCAATAACACCATTGTAATAGGGGACCTAAACACCCCTTTGACACAAAGAGACAGGTCACCTAGACAAAAAATCAGCAAAGAAATAACAGACCTGAACTAAATCTGTGAACAAATGAACTCAGTAGATGTACACAGATTGTTCTACCCCACAACAACAGAATACACATTTTTCTCAGCTGCACATGGGGTTTTCTCTAAAATAGACCATATTCTAGCCCATAGAGCATACCTACCTAAATGCAAAAGAATTGAAATTATCCCATGCATATTGTCTGACCACACTGCAATGAAATTGGAAATTAGTGATGAAAGGGACTCCAAAATCTCCATAAGCATTTGGAAATTAAGTAACAGCCTTCTGAACAACTAATGGGACACAGAAGAAATTAAAAATACTTAAAAACAAATGAAAATGCAGACACAATGTACTGGAATCTGTGGGATGCAATCAAAGCAGTTCCCAGAGGGAAATTTTTAGTGGGAAACTCACACATAAGGAAAACAGAAAGAGAACAAATAAACGGCCTAAGGCTGCACCTCAAACTTTTAGAAAAAGAAGAACAAGTGAAGCCCAAAGCCCAAAGAAGGGGCGAGATTATAAAGATCAGGGCAGAAATTAATGGAGGATTATAAAGATCAGGGCAGAAATTAATGGAGGATTATAAAGATCAGGGCAGAAATTAATGGAGGATTATAAAGATCAGGGCAATGGAAACGAAGAAAATCCTACCAAAAAAAAAAAAAAAAGAATCAAAGAGTTGGTTCTTTGAAAGCATAAAAAAAATATTGATAAACTCCTAGCCAACCTTATGAAAGAAAGGAAAAGAACTCAAATTCATGCAATAAGGAATGAAAAGGATGAAATCACTATATATCCTACAGAAATCCAAAAGATCATTAATACCTACTTTGAAAATCTTCACTCCCATAGGATAGAAAATGCAGAAGAAATGGGCAGATTCCTAGATATGTAAGAATTACCAAAGTTTAATCAGGAAGTTATAAAAACTTGAACAACCCTATATCAATTAATGAGATTAAAATGGGATTAAAAACTTACCTTTTAGGAAACTTTAAAGTGTAGAACACTTCTCAGCGTTCATCCAAAGAACTTTTTGAGACACAGCCTCACTGGCATCAAAGATAGGCCAAATTTCCACAGCCAAAGACAAAGAAAGAAAGGGAAGACAAGACAAACCAAAACACTTAGTCAGATTTACACAGCTGTTTCCAGGAAGTCATGTTTACATAAAGTTCAGTAGAGATGACTGCAGAGAAAACATAGGGACACTGGAAGCATCTGCTATCACAAATTATACCACAAGTTACAAAATTAATGCTTCTGGTAAAAGGTGGCAGGTGGGCACATTTCATGAAAAACTTCTACTAAAACTACAACCAGTGGTTCATAGAATAAAGGTCAGAGGAAAAGACAATAAGAGGGATAGAAACTTACTGGCTAATTGAAGAATGATATATTTTATGGCAGTACTACCAAGGCAAAAGTCAACCTGATCTTCAAAATAGAAAACTCACGTGGCTAAGAGCTAGTAGCCAGGAGCACCTCATGACCTGGAAGTAGTACATATCTAGTACAGATGAATAACTGAAGATCCCCTTATGCAATAAATTGATACCAAAGATGATTCTCTCCTCCTATAGTCCTCAAACAAAACTGAAGAAAAGTTCTCCAAGAGTTGAAGTTCAATAGCTCCATTCTTTCACTAGTTTCTCTGTTTATTAGTAGTCAGAACTGGCGAAGAGCTCTTTCTCTTGGGAATATAATCAGTCCAATACTCTCAAACTGTTAAATACAATGGCATCAGAGTTTCCTTTATGTGACCCTGGGCCATTCCTTAGCAAAGCTAAAAGCACACCTCACCCAGTCAATTTCACTTAGAGATTGAAATCCACATCCATTCTCACCTCCTATAGGCATGCACAGACACTTAAGAGCTGAAGGAGATTTGAGGGAGATTTCTACCGTGAAAATTGAGCACTAAATTACAAAAAAAAAAAGGCATCCAGAAAGTGGAATAGGTTATTTAGATGGAAAAAAGCTATACCCATATTTCTCACCGTGTACTAAGCTAACATCAAAATGGATCAAAGATTTAGATATGAAAACAGAAACATATAACGTACTGCAAAACAAAATAGGTAAAACTTTTGAAGTTGCAATGCACACAAGGACTTTCTTAACAGAACTCCAACGCCATAAGAAATAACACCAAGAATCAACAAATGTGATTATATCAAATTAAAAACCCACACAAAAAAGAAAACCGGAGATAACTTACCCAAACGGGAAAAGTCTTTTGCCAGCTATACCTCAAGCTGAGGAATAATGTTTAGAATATATGAAAAACTAAAAAAATTAGAATCGCCCCAAAAAAGACCCAATCCAAAAATGGAAAAATGGAATGGATAGATACTACACACTTCTCAGAAGTACAAATGACTAATAAACATATGGAAAAAAGTTCAACACTTTTGCCCATTAGAGAAATGCAAAATAAAGATTCTACCTTACTCCAGAAAGAGTGACTATTATCAAGAAATCAAATAACAAATGCTGGTGAACCCACAGGGAAAAAGGAACACTTTATATGGTTGGTGAGAATTTAAATTATTATAACCATTGTGGAAATCAGTATGGAGATTCCTCAAAATGTTAGAAATAGAAATTCCATTCAACCCAGGTATTCAACTTCTAGGTATTTTCCCAAAAGAATTAAAGGCCTTATGTTATAATAATACAAGCAAAGCTATGTTTATAGCAGCTAAATCTTAGAAGTGGCCTTCATATCCATCAACAGATGAATGAATAAAGAAAATGCAGTATTTTATATGCAATGGAGCACTACTCTGTTACAAATAAAGATAATTTAGAGTCATTTGTAGGAAAATGGATCTATCCTCAATGTGTAATTTTATACAAAATGAATCAGACAGACAAACTTAAAATATCTTATGTTTCTCCCATATGAGAAACCCAACATATAAATAAAGCCCAAGGTAAAAAAGAAATAATAGGAAATAGGGAGACAGATCTTTGCAAAAGAAAAGGGAAGCAAAGATGGAGGGAGGAGAGAGAGAAGAAGGGAAGGTAAATGTAATTCAAATGTGCCGTCTACAAGATGCACCAACCACCCGCCATGTCTGTATTAATAATGTATCACAAACATTACTAATAAAAAAGACCCCCAGGTAATATCCTCAGTTAACTAAGAACAAAAACAAACCAACAAAAAAGATATAGCATCTATTGAAAACTAAAAGTTAATTTTTAAAGACTTGGAGGAAAATACCCATAAATTTAAAGCACAATGGCAAACATTATGTAAAAAACTAAAGGTAAGAAAGTATCCCAGACAGTTATGCAAGTTGAAAAACAAATGGGTTAATCTAACAGGTATCACATCTGAATAAAGTGAATTTCAGAAAGACAGCTCCTTTAAGCACTTTTTCTCATAATGTTCCTGTGGTGCACATTGAGTGCATTGAGAGAGAGAGAGAGAGAGAGACAGAGACAGAGAGACAGAGAGACAGAGAGACAGAGAGAGAGAGAAACAGAGAGAGAGAAATAGACTTACAGGTTAAGAAACAATGAAAGGAGAAGAAGAAGAAGAACAAGAGGAAGGAAGACAGGAACAGATGGACTGAAGGCTACAGCAAAACACAAAGCAACAGAGATAAAGTATTAGAAAAAGAAAGATAGGGTTCTTAATATAATAACAAATGTAGACCTTGGTGGAAATGTGGAGCGAGCCAGACTTCCTTACTGAAGTCCTATTTGTCCAGAGATGGCCATGCAGAGGACAGGCAATATTATCACTTCTGGTGCTCTCTTGGTCCTTGTTCCTTTAACATGAGAGAGGTTCTTCAGCACTTGATCTACAAAGTAGCAAAGTAAGCTAAAGCCATGTGCATAGCTTTATAGCTATAGTATAGCATGCTATGCATCTATAACATACTATACACACTATAGATGCATAGTGGAGAATTTGGCCTTTATCTTGGCCTTGATTTTTTTTTAATTTTTAAAGATAAAGAACGAAAACACATTAACAAACAAACAGACATAAACAAGACAAAACCCAAACAATAGAAGCAATACAGAGTTTCAGACAAGGTGAAAGGAAATCAACAATAGTTATTGTATTACATATTGTAATCTTCAAATTGGTTACTCACTTAAACAAATATAGGCATGTAAGATTGATGGAACAAGTAACCATTAACTGTTCCTTTCAGCAAAGCAAGTCAGTAGTACGACTCTGTTATCCTGTGTGTGTATATATATATATATATATATATATATATATATATATATCCCTTTCTTTACTTTTCATCCCAGTTGTTCCTCCCTTTGAGCATTTTCTTGCTCATTCACAATATCTATTATAACTTTTAGATTTTATTTACTCCTTTCAGGTTCCTACACTAGGTCTTGATTTTTTGGGAGGTAGTGTATATCATCCCTTATAGGAATATTTATTTTTTTATTTAGAGCAGTAACTCACCACACCAGAGTCCTGGTATTAAGACTGGATGCGTGAGAAGACTACCTATATGATTTAGAAGAGGCCTTTGGATCACAGCATCAGATGGCCTAGAGACTGAGTCCAAATGTGTGGGCCATTGGTTCCTGCATCTTCTACTCATATAAAGAAGCCATAATAAAATCCCTAAAGCCAGAACTCACATGGACAGTTTGGGATAATAACATTCAATGAGTACTGCCACATGTTGGTGCCCAGCTGGGAAGACGTCCTAACTCTCTGGAGCGAGAACAAACACTTTACATTTGGAATCATGCCAGACTATACCTCACGTTAAAGGAACAAGGACCAACAGAACACTATAACTTCCAAATTATACCTTCTGTGTTTCTTCTTTGGATTTGCTTCAATCTCTATTTTTTTCTGCAATAAACTTTGCCTATGTGGCTAATAGATTTTAGTGAATTTTTTGAGTTCTTCTAGCAAATAATTGAGCCTGGAGTGGTTTGGTGTGTTTTGGAAGGGGCTTTTGAGAGCCATGTCTCCAGCATGGGAAACTGTATTCATTGGCTTTCCTGTCACTGAGACAGAACAGCTGTTATGTCCTCCAACTAACGCCTCCGATGTAAACAGGGAATGTTTAATTTGTCTCGTGATTTCAAGGAATTCCGTCCATGGTTGGATGGCTTCCAGGCAGATGTATCATGATGGGAGAGACTGACAGAGCAAAAGGCTTAGCTCAGGGTGCTCAAGAAGCAAAGCAAAGGAATAGTCTCAGTGAGGGTGGCACCAGGGACCGTACATAACACCCAAGCTCATGACCCATTCAGATATACCCGGAAGTGTGCTTCATAATCCACCTCAGCCTTTCTTAATCCAATCAAGTAGGTACTCTGGGAACATGAAATACAGAAAACAGGGATTTTATCCCAAATTAGACATAGGAAAATCGCAATCAGACAGCCTATCGGAGTACCAAAGTGACTGCTGCATTGAAAGCCAACGTGTCTTGGAAGTAAGACTAGAAAAATGAAGCAATTCATGAAGGATGTGTCCGAGGGGGTGGGGAAGGATGGAGTGAAATCTGTGAAGATGGGAGAGCTATGAAAAGGATTCATAGCATATGCAAAGTTGTGAACTAAAGAAAAAAACAAGGCAAAAATTAAAGGAGTAAAAAGAGGAAAAAGTAATCACAACACTATAGTGTTGAGTCATGCATCAGAGCAGAATGTAAATACTGAAGAGTAATTAAACACAAAATCTTAGTGTATTAGGAAGAAAACAAAGGGAAAACCATGGGATGAAGATGTTAAAGAATGAACAATCTCAAATATCACAATAAAAGTCAAAAGATAACACTTCAGACTGAAAAAGCCAGCAGTGACTACATATGTTTATCACTGAAAAGTACGAGATGCATAAAGGTTGAGTAAAACATCTGTTTTACTCAACAGTAAAGGAAGGATGAGGGGAAGAACATGGCAAAATGGCATTGAGGTGATGTTTTTAGTTGGCTCTATCTAACATTTAAGAATATATACATGTATTGCTTTGATAAAAGATAATTGAAAAAATGGACAAAACTTCCTGTATTCAACTGAGGAAATAAATTAATCCAAGATGTATTAATTAGACATCTTGTTTCATTTCTATGATTTAAATATGATGAAACTTAATGTGTTTTGGTGTCAAGAGGTTTAAATTGGTGATGTGAAAAGAAGAGTGGACTGGAGGAAATTAGAATGCTGGAGCGGTCGTGAGCTTCAATTTGAGCTTTTTAAAGTCAATTACTAGCGTTCTAACAAAGGTGCTTTAAGGATTATGTGCCCTGTGGAATGATTCCAACACTGAAATTATTTGAGCTTATAAAATTGCTAAAAATAATCATTACAACACTACGCAAAAACAAATTTGATCAAATATTGAATGCACTACATTCAGATGCTCTAACTGTACCAATTTACCTCTTTCTTTCACACATGAGATTTCTTGTCTTGTCTTATCACATTGAATTCCATCAGCTCACACATTTGGATTGGTTCCTATCATGCACAAGCAGTTAGGAGTGGCTCTGACCACAGACCCACAATGCTTTTGCAAACTAAGTGGAATAGGTTTGCAAACTGGAAGGAGAGAGGATAATACCAAACAAATGAAAAAAATAGCTAACAAGGGGAATGATTGCTAAGGAGGAAAAGCACCGAGTGCTGAGGAGGAGTAAAATGAGTAGACATACTTTTCACTGTGGACCCAAGGAAGGTTCCCTAAGTAATAATACGTGAGGGCAAATAATCCTGAACTGAGTGATGTGAGAGCAATTGAGGCGACAAGAGCAGCTGGGGGAATATGCTGAGCACAAAGATCTCCGCATGACTAGGGACAGAAAAGGACCAGTAGGGCTGGACTCGGTGAGGAGGAAAAGTTTCATGAGCTACGGCAGGAACGCACAGTGGGAGAAATACCAAAAGTCAATACTGGGAGACACAGATGTTGTTATGGCTTCAGGTGCCAAGAAACTGCTCGATGAAGCCCGTAACTGAGGGGTGAGTTGAGACAAATGGGTGCAGACAGGAAAGAGGGGCCGGGTCCCAGAGTTTTTGTTCTGTCTTTACAATTCATTCTCAGATCCAGAGAAAGGCCCACGAAGATTGTTGAGCACCTGGGTTCTGCACCCACTTCTCATCTCTGCTGGCACCCCACGGCTTCCCTCCAGCTCACACAAAGCAGCCTGGCCTTATTTCAGGTTGTTCATGTGGTGGGGCGCATCACACAAAAGAGCCTCCCCTCTGCCTGTTGTGGTTTTGTTTTTTCCTCTTTCTCCCAGTAATCTGCAGCTACTCTTTCAGTCACCTCCTTCAGAGAAGCCTTTCCTTGACTCTTAGGCCAAACCAAGTTCTGCTTTTACTTTTCCTGGGATCTACATTTGGTCTCTGCATACCAGTGTTCACTTCCGTTAACACGATGGGGAAAATAATCTTAGTGACCACCTCAAGAGATCAAGCTGACTCCTAGACATGCATAGGTTAGAAGATTGGTAAATGTCAATTCTCATTTGAAAAAAGCTACAGAACAGTAAACAGATGGCCTAAGATAGCTCAATGTAAACTATTTTTTGAATTTACAATGGAGCACAGGCATATCCTTATATTCTTCCTGTGCTTCACTTTCAGTACAGTATTAAATACTGACATAAGGTATTCAACACTGTTATGAAATACACTCTGTTTTAGATGATTTTGCCCAACTGTAAGCTGATTAAGTGTTCTGAGCCTTGTTAAGTTATGCTAGGCTAAGTTACAACTCAGAGTAGCTGAGTATGTTACATGGATTTTTCAACTGGTAGCATTTTCAGTTTATGGCTTTTTCAGGAAACATCTCCATCATAAATTGAGCAATGTCTGACTATTTTACCTGTATTGTCTCAAAATAGGAAAAATTAGCTTCTGTTCCTCAAAGTCAAGCTAATAGTGACCTTCATGGAGTAGGCAGGTGAGCTAGGAGCTAGACAGGATCGTAAAGGTTCTGATGGTGTCTTATTTTCCCCTGGCTTGCTGTGACTGTGGAATAATTGATCCTTGAGCTCCTCACTTAGGTTCTGTACCTTCACACATTAGAAAACATTGAATTGATATCACTTATATGTTTATCTGAAGAAGTATTTCCCCAACTATATACTCCACAAGGGTAAGAACATTGTCTGTTCTCTGCATCTCTAATAACTTGTGTAGTTTTTGAAATGAACTGCAATGCAACAAAACATACACCTGGTCCTTCCACTCCTCTATTTAAAACCTTCAGCAACTTTGCATCTCATCCATGCTACAAGTCAGTCCTTATTAACCACCCATAATTCCTTAGCTGGTGTGCACGCTCACGGCTTCTCTGATTGCACACTTACTACTCCTGTCTCGCTCACAATTGCCAGCCAGCTAACATCAGTTAGAGTTAGTGGCTGCAACACATTGCAAATATCGCAGTTGTCACTGGTTTTGTTTTAAAGGAGTAAGCTTCTGCCATCTGGATTTTATTTCAATTACCAAAAGGTGGAGACTCTTGAGCCAACCTGGTTCATTCCAAATTCTAACTCAGTCATTTAGCTGTAAAATTTCTGACATGTCGTTTCATCTCTTTATTCCTCCATTTTTCCAGCTATACTATTTGCACAGTACTAGTACTTAGCTCCTGAGATTGCTTTATAGACTCAATAAGTTAGTACATAGAAAGTCACAAAGGACACTTCCTGGCATACTCAAAAGAAATGCTCATTATTTTAAGAAAAATCTTCTCTTATTTATAAAGAGAAGATAATCAGAGATGTGAGTCCTTCCTCTATAAGGCTGTCATTGTTCATATTGATTCTTAAAGGGGACTCTTGTCTTGGGAGGGGAAAATGAAGAATATTAACCCAAGTACTTCATGTTGTGGTTGAGGTAGATAAGGCCTAAGATTTGTTCAAACACAGTGGGCTGTAGTAAGTAGTCAGCCAGGACTCCTAATATTATGAGTGCCAGGCAGAGACTTTTCTTCTGTACCTTTCAACAAGCTCCAATTATGTATGGAAGCATCTAAATATCAACTTGGCCCAGACCTTCACATGACTAAATTTCTTTACACTCTCAGTTTGTTATAATAGGAAATAAAGGAAGGAATAAATTAGACCCTCTTTTTTTCTCTCAAAGGTCTCCCTCTCTCTCTCTTTTTTTTTTTTTTTTTTTTTTTTCTGGCGGTACTGGGGATTGAACTCAGGACCCTGTGCTTGCTAGGCAGGTGCTTATTCCACTGAGCTATATCCCCAGCCCTCAAAGGTCTCCCTACAGCTGCATTACACAGTGATTTGGCAAACAGACCTGTGTTAGAATGGAAATTATAGTAAAATTGCTAAGATATATGTAATTCTAGCCATGGTGCTGAAAAAAAATGGACTGCTAAGAAAAACCCCTAATCCATGCAGGACATTTGAAGAAACACATTTAGGATCACACTCTAGTTTTCCAAGGCATGGTGCACTGCATTCACATGCTGAGGGTAATGCTAAATACTAAACTGATCAATGTAGATGCCCTGCATGAAATTTTAAATATCAGAGCATTATTCAGTGCAGCCTTATAAATCGGCAGCTATGAGTTGTAGGTTGTGTGGCTCTTGAGAGACTATTCATAAATATTCCTTCATTTATTCATTTGAAGAGCACTAGTAAAGCTCTCTGAGCATCAGGCACAGTGCTACACATTGAAATTTCAGGTAAATTGAACCAGCATGAGTTTACAAGAAGATAACATAAACCATGAAGATTTGCCAATGACCGTGTAGGAACAGTGGTTTGCAGTAGTGAGGGAAACCACTGTGAGGAGCAAAGTCAGACTGGAGGGACAGATGCACAGTAAGAGGCAAACGAGGGGAGGGGACAGTTAAGAGTCTATGGTGACAGATCAGATCTAGATCGTGGCAACTTCGGCTATGTTATGGTTTGTGTATGGAGGTCCCCCAAAGCTTCATGCAGTCACGGGGCAGCTTCTAGAGTTTTTTATTGTTTCATGGTCCAGTGCTGGGATTATGGGTGTGAGTGCTACACCTGCCCTGGGGCAGGAAGCCTGCGCACAATATCAGTGAGAGAAGGAGGCTCGCTCTTTCCTGCTCCTCCCTTTCTGCTCTTATACTTGTGCTGTTTTCCACCACCACAAACTGTGGTCCCCTGCCCTGTGCCATCCTGTCTTGGAGCCAGCCAAGTATGGACTAAAATACCCACAAACTGAGAGCTAAATAAACCTTTCCTTCTTTAATTCTGGGCATCTGGTATTTTGTCTCAGCAAGGAGAGAAAAGAAACCAAGACAGCCTAATACAGGTATCTCCAAAGAGATTGATTCTGTATTCCCAAGACCTTTGACAATGTCTGATTCTGTATTCCCAAGACCTTTGACAATGTCTCCGGACACTTTCTGGTTGTCACACCTTGGTAGTAGGCACTACTGACATCTAGTGGAGAGAGAACGGGGAAGTTGCAAAACATCTACAATGCACAGGACAGCCTCCACAATAAAAGCTTTCCACTCCAAAGGTGTCAAAGGTTTTAACAGTAGGAAACCCCAAGCTACTACAATAGCAGTAAAGCTGCAGAGAAATAGATTAGAGACCAGTTTTAAGAGTTAAATCTGTAATGTACAAAAGTGAACTGGAGGTGGGGAAGAAAAGCAATGGAGAAATCAAGAGTGGCCTCCTAAGTTGCCAACTGTAATAGCTGAGAGAAAGTTGTACTCACAGTGTAGTGATATTGAGATACTGTGTCAGATGAAAATGGTGATTAGAGTTGGCCTCATGAATCTGGAGTTTACAGGCCAGTTTGAGCAGAAGATCCTTGGCTTAAAGATAACATTTAACATCATACGATTAATGACATCGCCTAACAAAAACATATAAAGATGTAGCTAGGAAATCAGGATTTTAATCCTAAATTGATGGCCTACTCCCAGTAGGCTCCAAAGGCACTAGACCATTTGCTTTCAGTGCCTGGGTAACACTATAAGTATACTCACATTCTGAAAACATAGTTGTGTCATTTGAGTTCCTTAGGTTACTTTAAGCTATTTTTCTTTGTATATAGTCACTGTCTAGAAAATAAGTAATTTAAAATTAATTAATATCTGAAGAATGACACCAGTTCTCATAGGAAACCCAAGGCTGCTTGGTTAACAAATGTCATATTAAACTGCAGCATGTGATTTTAAGCTTTTATATTTCCGGAATAGGAAAAAGAGAGTATGAATTCAATTGAACATTTTTATTCTTAAGAGAGCACTATGAAAAATTGTGAATCAAGAGTGATTACCATAGTCATTTTGGGAAAAAAAGCTGGATGCATATATGCACAAAACACAGTACTTCTAAAAAGCACAAAAATTAGCAGCAGCTGAGGATCACCCATGGGTGACTCAAAACTATGAGTCTGTATACATGAGCAGTGAAGGGAGGCATTTTAACAAGGAAATAAATTTCAGCTTTAAGCTTTACAGAATTCTATAGATGATACTGAAAAAGTAATTTAAGCGTGCCATTTATTCTTTAAGAAATCTCCTTTAGGAAATACAATCTTACTATCTTTATCAACTAAAAAGAACTGTTTACTCATAGCCTCAAGGTTACATATTTAAAAGTAGCAATATTTCCCTAAATAGTATCAGACCAATTACGATTAACGTGTTATTAATTGGAACAATATTGTTGACTCATTTCCCAACAAACAACATATTTTACTCTGTGCCATCTGGGGCATATTTAAACTAGAAATATAAGCATGGATTCATTAAGCAAGATTATAATTAGCAGAGATACATACTGATATGTACTGAGTAATAAGGGCCTTGGATATTATATATATATATATATATATATATATATATATATATATACACACACACACATACATACATACATACATACATACATAAAACCTCATATAATCCTTCAGTGGTGCTATTACACTATTTTTATTCCTTTCATTTTACAAATGAGGATATTGAGCATTGGAGAGTTTATGGGTAAGTACAGAGTAGCTTATCCTGTAGTAGCAAAAATTTTTAAATTTTAGTGTTTGCAAACAAACATTTGCGTTCTCAGTGATTTATCAATAGATCACTGATATTCTGATAACTACTTAGAGCAGCTTCATTGCAAAAGATGAGACAGGAATCCAGGCTGCTTTCATTTGGATACCTAGAAATTCAGCAGTCTGAATTACTCTGGTAGAAAAACAGAGTCCTGGGGACACTTGCAAGACCCTTTCACTGCCTTCCTCTACACCCACCACTTCCACACTCATTTCATGTGCTTTCGACCCTTTAAAATGGTGCAGGATTTCACATGTCAGGGGAACGAGAGAACAGGACATGGGTAGGTGCCAGCACCTGCTACAGAAAGAGAAAGCAATTGAATCAAAGCTGATAACCTAGAATCTTGTCAAATCTAGACAGAAATATAGTTTGTTCTGAAGGTCATTTAGCCCTAGACCTTGAATTTTCAAACTCTGGGCATGCAGTGTCTCCTAATTATTGAGCCTGAAAGTACCAAGCTAAAATAGATGACTAAATACATTTAACACAAATTTTTAGATCTAAAAATAAACCATGTAACAGTTTCCATATGTAGTCTCACTTTAGAAACACTTAACCAATCACTTAGGAATTTCACCTTTGTTGAGTTTTCAATGATCACTCTCTCAAGACCTCACAGACTCCTCAGTGAGGAGGTTAGAATCATTTTCCTCGTTGCCCATTGGGCCATTCTGTAAACATCCGTTTTTAAAGGCCTGTGAACGGGATGAAGGCAGCAATCATATTAGACTCCTGCTGCACTGGAGGGTTTGGCACCAGCGTGCATACAAAGTAGCTTCCCCATAAATAAAGGACTGAATGAATGAGCGAATGAATTAATGAATGTTTCGGGGATTTTCTGAAGCAGATCATAATACCATTTGATGCTCTCTGGTTTTAAAAATGCTGCTCAACATGAGTTGAAATTTACTCTCCTCTATTTCTACCCAACATTTTAATTTTCTAAAATTTCTCCTCATTTAACAAATACTGAAAAGGACTACTTTAGCACAAGTGCTCTTCATATTTCTGAAGATCATTAGCATATGCCCCTAATTCTTCACAGTTCTCTCAGTCATTCAGTGCATGAAAGGCATCACTAAATACCTTTTCTCATCTGTGGATACGTCTATTTTGTCAGCTCTCATCCCGAAGTGTCCAGAAGCATTCACAGGACGTCAGATGTGAACTAACCAGCTTCCACGTGGGAGGCTATAACCTCCCTAGAGGCTGAAGAGTACATTTTTCCCGCTATAGACTCTTCAGAAGAAAGTAATGTCTGGCAGCACATTCAGTCTGTACTTGAAGAATGAGTGAATGAATGAGTGAGTGAATAAATGAAAGAATGAATGAACGCTTCGATTTTGAGATAGGTTTATTTTTAAATATTTCCAATTGCAGGCCATATGATTGTGAATGTTTTTCTTATACATTAACTCAGTGTAGATAATTTCTCCAAAACCTCTATGGGGGGAGGGTCTACGCGATGTTCATGCAGAACTAGCAAACATTTATGTAGAACATTCCCCACAAAGCTCACAGGAAATTAAGCCAACATGATCAAACGCTGATTTCCCCAGGGATGTGTCCCTGCCCTTCTACAGAGAAATAGTCTCCAAACCTACATTATTAAAATAGCCTATTTCCAGTGTTCAAATGTGACAGTCAAAAGAAATTAAGAAAAGCATTGGCTCTGGAAGCTGTCTTTCCCAGTTTCACACTTGTAAATGGAAGCAATTTAAGATACATATCTCGGGTCCAAATAGGAAAGGAGCCGCTATAATTCTACAGTACAAAAGGGTTCCCGTTTCTCTCCTCCTCCTTCCCCTGCTCTCGCTCCTGCCTATTCTCCTCTTCTTCTTCAACCACGTCAGACTTAAAACAGGAGCTCTGACATTCGCTGACATAACGCCCTGCAAGAAGGCGATTTGCCACTAAGTGATGGGACATGTCCTCGTTGACCATCTCAGAACCCCTCACCGGTGCACAGGGACCTTACTGCCACTCAGAGCACAGTGAGGCTGCTTCTGCGGCGTCCAGTGGGTTAGATTTGATCTGTCTGGAGGGCGAAACACTCAGTCGACTTTTCAGTAACACAGCGCAAAGTTGAGGGAGAGGGAGAGTGAGTGTGCGTGTGCGCGCGTGTGAGTGTGTCTGGATCCGTGGAGCTGGGGCGGGCAGTAAATAAAGGGTGGGGCCAGCGAGGGGAGGAGAAAAAAGCCGATTGAAAGAAGGCAGAGCGTGCCTCGGATTCCAGTTAACCTGCTGGAACTCATCCTGGCTGCTCAGAGACCCTGCAGCAACTCAGCCAGCCCCCTCTCTCCTTCTTGGTCCTCCTTGTTCTCCCCTCCTCTCGCTCTCTCTGCCCGCACCCTGCACCCCCACGCCCCACTTTGCATCTGACCAGAAGACGAATGAACAAGACTTTCCTGCAAATCGAGGCAGCAACTTTCCTCAGCGGGTCCCCGGGCTCCGGAGCAGGAGCGCGCTGAGCGTCGGGGTCTTCGGCGCATGGACGAGGCTGAGGAGGAGCAGTGATGGGCTAGGAGCGGAGCGCGGAGCCCCAGCAGCCCAGCCTTGCCAGCCAGCGCTGTCCCTGCTGCTTCCCTCCGCCTTGCTCCTCTTCTTGGGGTGCAGACCCGCGCCCAAGGATGAGGCGGGGAGCGGGCCTGAGTGGGGAGCATCTCATCTCACGGACGTGCGGCCACGGCTGTGTCTTGGCATGAATTAAGAAGCTAAGAAGATGCAGCGCGGCAGACTCCTCGCCCAGCCCGGGCTCTGGACCAGGGACATCAGCTGGACATTCCTCTATTTCCTCGTCCACATCCTCCCGCAGACGGCCCCGCAAGTGCTCCGGATCGGTGAGTGAGCCCCAGAAACGCGCTCGGGCTGTGGGCTCGGGAAGCAGCTGCTCCCGCGGCCGGGGGTGGAGGTCAGTGCGCACCGAAGGCGGTGCGGAGAGGGCACCCGCTTCACTGCTTCCCTCCAGGTGTCTCGGGCTTCCCGGGAAGTAGGGTTGGCGGATTTTTCAATGCCGGATCCAAAAACGCAGGCGACAGCTCAGGGATTCAGGCTCTCCTGGGCTGGCAACCGACTAGGCTCCGGGTCTCGCCGCTGCAGCCGCTGGAGTCGGGCGCGGGGTGAGATCACCCAGCTGCCTGACTGCACGTCCAGCTTTCCAGAGCTGAAGCCCGGGCCCCCAGCAGCCTGGCCTCTAGGTATCCGGGATGCAGGCATTGGGGGAATCTCAAAAGTAGAACAGTAGGATCACTAGGGACGTGGGAATATCCCAGAACCTGCTAGCCCAGCGCTCCAAGTTTTCATCTCTAAGTTGGGTTCTTCGACGTAGAGTCTGTAAAGTCTGGAGTGAGCACAGTCCCAGTCTGATTTCTGGCTGAAGGTTCTAGGAGTGGGGAGAAGAATCAGACACCACTTAAGTTTCTTTCTTTCTCATCATTCTGCCCCGACTGCCCACCTCTCACCGTAATTCATATCAGTGCACCCGCATGCGTGGCACACTCCACCAAATTCTGTCTGTAGAGGCATTTAGCAATTCTGAGCTTTGGAAGTTAACACACCACTTCCCCTGCTTTCTTTGCAAACTAAATCCAGCTTCTATTTAGTTTTTACTTTTAAGTCTTACTGTTTCATCCTTCTTTTTTTCTCTGGCCAATCCAGCTTCTTAGACACAGTTACAGAGAAGGCCAGCAACAGGTGAGGTGGTGACACTCCACAGATCTCACCACTTCTCTACCTCAGACTTAGTGGAGCCCTGAGCTCAGAGGAGGCTCACCTAGTCACACCCTTTCTAGGAAAGACAGGGCACAGGCGGGCTACTCAGTCCCTGACACACGGAGCAGCAAACACCTCCCAGTTCCTGTACTAGTCTAACTTTAGTTCACAAAAACTTATAACCTAGTGTTGCTTTGTCATGGAACATGGCCATGTACCAAGAAATTGTAGTTGACTGCTTTGAACTGCCTTTTATTTTTCTAAGCAAGTAGTGTTTTATTCTCATGGAAACAAAAGACCCCCAAGTGTTACTACTGTACTTTTACTACAGGTGTATATTTTCTGGACTGTGAAAATGATGTGATAATGTGCATTTACTAGGTAGTTTAAGTTCTACAAGTTGCATTCCAAAGTAATTTCTTTTAACAAGATTCACTACTGCTTAAAACTAAACAGTTCTTTGCCTGAGATGTGTTCTAGTCTTGATATCCTGTTGTTTGAATGGAAAGAAGTATATTTGAATACTTTTCTTTTAACTACACAAAATAAGTAATGAGGATATGTTCAAATTTCCAATGTTTACTAACTTCATTGGTGTTTTACTCATGTATTGTCCAACTTGAAAGAGGTCAGTTTAAAGATCTTAGAAATGGTGATATCACACTTCCTTGTCCAACAAACTTAGGTAAAATTTTGTTTTCTGCATCCTTGAAATCTAAATCTAAGCAGAAAAGGATATTTTTAGACATATTTGTTCATGGATCTGAGTATTTATCCAACCTCCAAACAATCACAGTCAGCCATTTAAAAGTTTAGTTAGTTTTTAAAGTAACAAACAAAAGCCAATATTGATTCACTGGCTTTAAAATATATGTCACAAGAGAATGAGATTTTTTTTCTAAATGAGAGCTGCAATGGATAAAGTGAAATTGCATGTCCTAGTGTTGTTTTGTATGCACCACACAGGTCTCACCCTTTTGGCTCTATGTGACCTGTGTTTGACACTGACACTGCCAGCCCATACATATCTATAGACTGGCACATATTTTTAAATGGATAATTCCATCCCAGGAAAAGCAGCTTTAGTTCAGAGGAAATCTTACTTCTACAGTTAGTTTTGGGTGTCAGTAAGGTCCCAGTTGAAATACAAAATATTTCGGAGGTAGGAACTTTGTTTGCATGTGTGTATATGTGGGGGGGGGAGTGCATGTATGTGAATGATTAACTTGTATTCTTTCTCATCTCAGCTTTGAGTTTCCAACAAACCACCAACCATTCAACCAACCAAGACCTTTGATTATTAACTTGTATGATTTTTAAGTAATATAAAATACCCTAAACAAAGTATAGCCCAAACACCAGGCATTTAATAGTTATCTTATATGACATTCAAATGCCTGAATGAATTGGTTGTCAGTCTACTTACTTCCCTTGCCAGAGTGTCCATTTAAACTTCAGTTACTGAGGAAAGCTATAAGATATAAGTAAGAACTCATGTTACTAAATATTGAAACAGTGATTGAGAACTTTTGTATGCATAAATATTTTGTGCATTCATATTAGAATGCAATATATGATTGCAGTTCTATGCAACAGTGAAGGGAGTCTATCCATCCTAAATAGGTCCTGTAGTGCAGCAGTACCCCACATATTTATACTGCACTGGGGAAGAACCCAAGCAGTTTGCACAGAAGAAAAGTAGAGCCAGCTGTTAAGAATTCTGTGGGGGATCTGGGATCATTCCTGCCTCTCTGTTGATTGTATGTCAACAGTCAGCTAATTATCACCCTTCTCTAGTTGTTCTGAGTTTACCATTTTCCTAAGTGATCAGTCAACATATTGCTAGTAGAGTGGAATTAGTAGGTAGTGGCCTCCTTGCACCGCTGGAAAAAAAGAAAATCCTCTGTGTAGACCTGCAGCTTCTGAAACACATGTGTTGTCTTTACAATAAGAGTGTGACATATTTAATATATGTTTTGTGCCTCATCTCAACATATGTATACAGATGGTGGTAAAAGCAGAGTTAAGGCTGAAGTGGTGAACATCCAGGCTTTCTGATACCTAATTTTGTAGAAGTATAAACTTGGGTCCCATCTCCATATTACTAGCTATGTTGTTGCAGTCAAGGTTAGTCATTCCTAGCAGCCCTTTGTTTTTGCATCTGAGGAATCTAGTTAAATCTATTATGAGCTTCAGACCAATCATTTGTAAAAATTAATGGAAACAAAACAGGAAATAGAATATGAAATATCTTTGAGGAATATCATGATGCATTAGTCACCTTATTGCTGTTAATATTTTACTGTTAATTCTTATTAGTGACATTTTCTTCCCGAATCGGGACATAAAAGTTGATATAATATCTTCATGTAAGACTTTGAATGTTAACTCTCTTCACACAATGAGCACTCAGTATTGTTGTCTGTCTTTCCTATTTCACAAGAAAGTTAAAGATATTGATTTATGTAATGTACAAACAACCCAATAAGTAAAAAGATTATGTAACATATCACATAACTAAGTCCTCCATTTAAAGAGAGATATTGTGAAAATGTATGGAAATAGCACTAAAATTTATAGTTGCAGCATAACTGTTTAAATATCTTCATTTCCTTAGGAGAGGTATAAATCTATTTTGTATGAACCATATTGGCTGAAGTATCATTTTTAAAAATATTGTAACCCCAGACAACCAAAGTTCCAAATAATGTTTATATAAGTTTGCCCATAGTTTTGTTTGAACCAATGACTTTGTTTTTTCAGCCCTTAAGTTCGTCTTCATTTTAACAATCAGTTTTTAACCTTCAAATGTCTTTTGAATTCCTCTTCCTCTAGCAAGCACCACATACCATTCTTGGTGCAAGATACACAACAACAAAGAAAAGGACAGAGGAGTCTGTCCCTTTGAATCTTGTGATTTAAAATCTATATTATCGCTAAAGTTTTCCATCATACATATTTTTGTCACATATTATTCTTTGAGAGTTTTCAGTTACTATTCTGCCACTGATTTATCATGTCACTTGCATCGTCAGCAGGGTACAGGCTCACAGCTTCCAGTGCATGGAGTATTGATAGTGAGGGTTCATTCTACCAAATCTGCAGTTTAAACTCACATGAGAGTTATTTTTGTGTAGGAAGATCTGTTTGGACTGAAGTAGATTTACCCCAAGAGAGGGCTGGTACCCTAGGAAGCATCTTGACCCTCACATTAACTTGAAATCCCTACTTGGCCCTAGAAAAATGTGAGTGTCTGACAGCTCTGCCAGCAAGGAGCAGCTGGATAATAGTAATACATTTCTGCAAGTGAGAGGATCATTTGTCTTGCTATTTTATTTGCATCATTCACCTTTTCAGTTAACACTGATTTTATAGGGCTAATGTTAACATTACCAAAAACCCAACTTTACGTCTCTTTCTGTTGTTTATGACCTCAAGTTTCCACCGAGAGAAGCATCACTTAGTGACTTGGGCTAAGCTGGCACACTAGTTGGTAGCGCTAAAGGAATTTGGAAAAAGCTACTCAAATCTCAAGGTTTAAGTTCTTTACTTGAATTTCACTGCCTCGTGCATGGATTTTCATATTCACTTACATAGCTCTTTATACCAAACGAAATTCAAATATAACAAAAGTGAATGGTTATTCCTTGTTATTTGGGAATACCAATAACTTAATATTTGTATGGTTCATAATTTAGGCAATCAGCAACAGGGGAAGTTACTACTATTTGTGGACTCTCCAGAATTTCTCTTTAGGCAAAAGGACTCAAAGAATACAATAAAATTAGAGAAGAACTCTTGCTGCCTGTTCCTAGCAAACACACTTGGGTTGGTTTTGAAGAAGATAGTTCTCAAGGCTTTCCCATCTGGTTCTTTTTGATGTTCTTCCATTAATAATTATTGATTTAGTATTGAAAGTATTGTCTATGTGCTGACGTTACTCAAAAGGTACAGGCACTGGTAGAAAGAGTGGAAGGAAATCAACATTTCTAATGCCCTTTTGGAAACTGACTAAATATGAGAACACTACTTAATATTTCTTGCAGTTCTATCTATAGAAAAGGGAATGGTAACAAACTCGTGGGTTTGATGTAAAGATGGAATGGTGGTGCCCTACGTGTAATGTGCAGCGTACTGTCACCCTTAATGAAGATTTGTTCTCTCTCCATCAGTGAACAGCTTAGGAAGTCTGTGCTCTAGAAGAATCTATTTACCTAATGAAGTGTGTGTAAGGAAATGTCCTTTCTTGGATTCATGAAGTGGGTTGGTATATTAAAGGCTGCTTAAAATAGTGCCACAAAAGTCCTGTTTCTTTTATCTAACCTAGTTTCTCCCACATTTTTGGTATAAGTACTTTCCTACACCTATCACAACTATTACTAATGTCCCACTGAACTCATGAACCCAGAAGATCGTAGAATAAACATTAGCCAATAAAACCATTGAAATTTCAACACATACACATCAAAACTCACATGGCCGCAATTTCTGCTGCTTCTGAGTCTAATCCAGATTCTACTTCCTTCTTACTTTGGAACTTATTTTAAAAATAAAACTTAAAGAGTAGATTTTGACTTTAAAAATCCTTGTACTTAAAAATGTTATTAAAACCACATTTAAAACTGTCTTTCCTAAAGATGTTTCGTTTCCTTCACTTCAAAAGTGACTTGAATCATTTACCTGGTCTTTTTTTTTTTAATTTCACTTATTAACTTTGTTAAATGAAAACATATTTATAAATTATTCCCAAGGAACATAATTTGTGATAAATTGAAAGTATATATTTATATTTGTAGTTCAACATATTAATTTGTTTAAAAATACATGTCTATTTTTTCAGTGGTAAATTTTCATAGAAAAGTAGAATGCTGAAATTAAAAATCACGTATTCCAACTACCTTAACTTCATGAATGTCTTATTGATTTACTGAAATCAAGTTTTTGTATCAAATTGGATAGTTTCTATCACTTTGTGACCTAACACTACCATATTTCTAATAATAAGCCAACTGGAAACAGAGGGAAAAAATGAAGAGGGAAAATATTTGATTTTTAATCTTATTTATAGAGTGCTAAATATCCTTAGAAATAACTGTTCTAAGTCACTTGGTAACATTTCATCCCCTTTGGTTCACTGATATTTAATTTTTAAACCTATGATTTTTGTATGATGCTGTATTAATATGGAACTCTAATATTAGTTAGTAATTGCAATTAAAAAGCAATGGTATTGACAAAACGAAGAATAAACTCCTGTTGACCACAAATTAGTCTCAGAAACAATATCCAAGAGCTTGGAAACACTTCATTTTAACTGTTTAAATTATTATGAATATGTTGGTGCATTCAATGACTAAACAAATTTGAAAAGATAAGTTGGATAATTTGTAGAATTACCAGTTTGTTGTCATCCTGACTGGGGAAAGTAAAGGTACAAAATAAAACAATGTGTAAAAGCTTAATGAGTGTCTGTTTCTACTGAGTGATATTTTAAAAGGAGTTTGATAATGCCAATATTTATACTAGAATTATATATTTTTGTTTTTACTTAATAAGAATGATGATTATTTCTCATTAGTCCAATTAGTTATCAACTGATACTAGCAGTTTGTTAAAACTTATTATTTTTATTTTTAAATACTGTTTATCACAGTAAACAAGTCCGAGAGTACAGAGGATGTTAAAGCAAAGCATCTATGGCATTGATGATTGATGAAAGCTCAATCCACACAGGAGTTATTTTACACATACATGCACTTCCTATGCCTGTTAACAGAAAAGATGAAACAATGACAGTCAAGCAGAAACAACCTCTTCTGCACACAGGGATCCTTGGAGAAAGGGATGACTAGGAAGAAACATATAACCTGATATTGGAATTACTTATAAATCCAGAAAGGAAGAAGGTTCTTCCCGAGTCCAACTGATGGACACTTTAAAGGTACCCATGATCCAACTGCCTGGTCTCATGAGACCACACTTATATATACAAATGACAACTAAATGAAGCAGGTGAAAAGCAGCAGCTCTCCCAAGCAGACAAGGCAGGAAGTAGTCAGTTAGCAGTACCTGTGGTTAGTCAGTTGATAAGGAACTGCCATTGCCATCTTCCAAATGGACTTTTGCCTGTCTGATCTTCCTCTTCCATACACAAAACCCCACTCTAACACTGAGGAAACATCAGTTTCCAGAGATGGGATGTTTTACAAAAGTGTTGACCAATACTCATCAGAACAGTAGGGTCAAAAAAAGTCTGAAAAATTTTCACAGCCAAGTGGCATCAAAGGACATAAGGGTAGTAAATGCGATGCAGTGTGCTGGGTGAGATCCTGCAGCAGGAAGTGACACTAGGGAAACCCTAAGCACTTTGAAAAAAATTCAAATCTTGTAATAATAATGTACCAATATTGGTTCACTCGTTAGACTATTTTACTACATAATTTAAAATGTTAATTATGGGGGAAATAGGGAAAATACATGAATTCTCTGTAAAATTTCCTCAACTTGTTTATAGATCTAAAACTATTTGAACACTAGAATCATTTAAAAAGTAAAATGCTGAACCAACATAGGATTTCTCCTGTTACTGTTCCCACCTACTCTGCAGTACATAACCATATGTAACTAACTGCATTAAGAGAAATAGTCAGAAAAACTATTGTCAATTCTATACAGTGTACTACATCTACATAAAGTAGTTGCAAAGACTATCATTAAAACAAAGACAACAGCATTTTATATTTGAAATATCCTTGAGGAAATAACTTTTATGTAAAACTTGGAATCAATAAAATGTAAAGTTAAATATCTTCCATAGAATGTGAAATAAAGTTACAAAAAACAGGCAAAGCTGTTTCTATTCATTAGCATATTGGTTTTCAATTATATAACTTATGTACTTAATTAAATATAGTTTAACTCTGAACATGGAATCAAGCATTGTAACATACTTTTTTGAAAGCATTAAGTACAATGCCCTTGAATGAAACCTCAGCAAACTATTTGCAAGAATTCCTTTCTTAGCGAAAAATTGTCTAAATACACTTTAAAATCAATACATAATTTTAAGCACTGATAAAACACCTCATAATGTAGACTGGGGAAAGGAAGGTGAAAATCAAGTGCATGCATTTTAAAATGAGAACTCAATTATAACTTCTAAGGGCTTTCTTTTGTTTCCTAAATTTTAAATTTCTAAGCTGTTTGATTATATACTTTGGCCATCTATAAACAGAAGGGCCTTCTGATGACCTAGCTATGTTTATATTGCATAACATGTTACTATGCCTCACCTGCTAAAAATGGAGTACCGAGATAGAGCTATCTTTCAAGTACGAAGGCAACATTTGCCTTTTGAATTCTAGGCAGTATGTGCTCCTTTTGTTCTCAGGATATATTTGAACCCTAAGGCTATTTCTATACATGTTCACTGAATTGGCAAGAACCCTTTTAAAGTATTGTGAATGTTCAACAAGAGGGAATAGTTATGAAAGAATAGTATAGATTTAAGAAATGGAGGACTGAATAAATGTAATTCCTATGATGAAATTCATGTATTAAGATGGAAAATGCTAAAGCAGCAACTAGTGGTGATTTTTTTGTTGTTGATGTTGTTGCTGTTGTTGTTATTTGCCTGTTTTGTTTCTTGTATTTGGATTTTTGATTTTTGTGTTTTTTCTGTTGTTGAGAGGATTAATTGTCTGACTAAATTTGCATGTCTGTATATGGGTTCATACATTTATAATTCGAAGATATCAATGGATAAAGCAATAACCACTGTTGAGACCATATCACCTTGTCTATAGATTAGTTGTGATTGTACTATTTTTTATGATAATTGGTATCTGTTTGTCAATATGTTTTTGTACTTTTATGTTTTAAAAAAAAAAAAGATGGAAAATGCTTACAAAATAATACGGACTGTAATATGTGATTTTACATAATTTAAATTGGGATTTATACAATTCATTCTTGTTTGTAGGCCAAAAATTTTATCCAGACAATGCAGAATGAGGAAGCCACTTATTTGAGCTAAGATAGTAGAAAAGGGTGAATGTCTATTTCATTTTGATTTCTATTTTTTGCTTCATTTAAAAGTGACACATTAACATAACCATTCTGTAGGTTCTAGATTACTGAAGCAGTTACTTGCATGCAGATGGACACAGAACATCTTCACTGGAAGTAGCAGACATGAGTTTTGGCGATTCTTAGCTGGCCATGTCGTATAACCTTTGAGTAAATTCTCTCTCTTGTGTGTTAGAGTAGGTGGTGGTGACCAGGTGCATGGGTGCTTCAGCTATTCCCTTCCACATCTCCAGTCCTCTGCTGAACTTGGTTGCCACTGGTGTGCATGGGGACACTGCATAATGATGTGCAACTTTTATGTTTAACTTTTATAGTCACAACACCAAGAGTGCGGAGCTTGGTTCATTTCTCTGAATTGAAACTTAACTAAGCACACAAATCCATACTTTCACTGTGAGGCCACATCCGGGTCCTAGCTTTCAAACAACACAGTATTGTGAATCCTTTAAACTTTTTCCTTTTGGAGTTTAAAGAGGCCAGGCCTGAAGGGAAAAGCATTCACCGTCGTTCATCTCGGACATCCATAGGTACAGTTTATTCCATTCTGACCCTGGGTGTTGGCCTCCAACTCCACATCTGTGATTATAGTGGGTGAGTCGCATGTCTCATGCTGCTGCTATTGATACTGTGAGAACTTTCTTCATCTGGAGTATGAAGAATCATACTTGTATATGAAGGTATCATTGCATCGTGAATAACTAGGAAAGGGCCACAGGATAAACATATTGTTTTCCCTTGCCGGCAATGGAGGTAGAGGCAAAGGCAAGGCGGGAAGGCTTAGGAACACAGACCATGACATTTTTTATGCCTTCAAAATGTTCACAGGCTCCACTCTCATTTGAAATAGCTGTACCAGGGCCCAGGAGAACATCCCTGTCGGTTAAATGGAAACACAGGGAAGTGATGACATCATCTAGGGCCCAATTACCATGAAAAGATTGATGATGTTTCCCTCCATGTGTGGAACGTGTGTAGCAAAACATCCCGAATTAAACTACAATGAAAATATCTTAAGGAAAAATATAATAGTTTAACGGAAAACAAAATAAAATTATTATAAATAATCATGATCAGAACATGGCAGCACTCTCTCCTCAGAATTGTAACTACAAATTATCAATGGCAAAGAAAGTGAACAGAGAAGGAAGAGAAATCAGACCGAGAAGTACTTTGAATAAGCTATAAAAATGTATATTTTAAAGAAATAAAAATATTTCTGCATAATGAATATTCAAATTATTCATAAAACGATACAAATAAATGAAAAATGGTAGTGCTTAAAATGAGGAAGAGCCTTCAAAGATTCTGAAGCCCAACTTTGTCATTAGCTGGGCAGAAAAGCTTAGCTCTGCCCAAAAACTACAGTGAGATACTCAGGAACCAAGTCAGTGTTCTAAACATTTACCTCAATATTATTTTCCTTTAACTTCATTTTTCTCATACAACTCACTTCAAAAGTGCTAAAAATCCATATCTGAATGAATGAGAAACAGTGATCCATGAATAAAATGCATAGACAGTTCAAAAGGCAAGGAGCACAGAATCATCAGTGTGATTTCTGTGAATTATGATATCCCCAGCAGAGTGCTTGTTACAGTTTATATCTAGGTGCTGCCCTAAAGCCTCATGCAATAACTGGTGCAGGGGTTTCTTTGGAAGGTGATTGGACATGGGGTCCCCTCCCTGAACTGCTGTTGGTGGATGAGCACTGGTCTGAAGATACAAGTCACTGAGGACGACCTGGAAGGTCCCCCGTTGCCGGTTGCTCCCTTCACATTCTTTGAGTCTGAATGCCAGGCTGAGGAGGTTTCTTCCACCTTGAGGAGACTGGGCAGACTATACAGGGACTGAAACTTCTAGAACATGAGCCTAAGTAAACCCATCCTCCTTCAAACTGTGGGTGTTGTGTATTGTTTCTCAGCAATGAGAAAAGTAAATTAGACAAGTGTCCTAAAGCTGAGGGAGACTTGGGAAGGAAACTGAGAGATCTTTATAGCAAAGAATCAAATGTGTGCCAACTCTCAAACCTAGCTTAAACCTCAATAAAAATATTTTAACAGAAATGTGTTAAATTCCGTATATTTTGACTGTTTTTGAGTTTCATGTTGTATGGGTTTTTCTCATCAACAACCTTTACATTTACTAGAGTGTAAAGGAATAACTTCATTTCTCAAAATGACTCAGAAAAAATTAAAAGTACCAATTTCAAATGAGTAAGATATTCCATAGTAATTTAGAACCATTAGTACTATGCTGCTGTGATACTTTTTATTACTCTAATTTAATGGGAACAATTCAAACAAGTGTTATCCTTTTCTTGTGCACATGTGTGTGCAAGGGAAAAAGGCTAAAGAATAATACCTGTCACTCATTTTGTGAAAATTTCATAAAAATTCAGAAAGGCAACCCTCAGTGTGGAGCTGTGAGATTCACACTCTATATCAGATCTAAGAAAATGGAATGAATGCCTGATTAACGTGGTGCCTATAAAAAACAAAATCGGTAAACATTCCTGAAAAGCATGCTGAAATAAGTTTGCTATGCTCTTCCGGAAGCCTTCCCTGCCTTTTGTTTCATACGAAGTAATCTTTCAAACACCTTTCAGCATTTTGCAAGTAACATTTGACCTTTTCTTTTTCCTTCAGAGGATGTTTTAATTTATGTTTCTGCACACTCTCCACAGCATTTACTTATTCATTTATTCATTCTTATATTTATAGCTTGTCTTATTCTAAAAATATTTCAAAGGCTTATGGAAATCAGATACAGGTATTATAGCCTGATAAAGTATATTAATGAAAATGAAGGTAAATGTGAAACAAGATAAAGTCAGGGATGTTTCTCTGAAAAGATACCCAAAATGGAGTAGAAAATTTTGTCTCTATTTCTGGCAGTTGAAGAAAGTAAGAAAACAAGATAAAGATGACAGTGCAGAGGGTCAACCTACTTATGAAAATTTCAGGATTTTTCAGGCTAAAATCTGTAAGAAATCCAACCTGTGGTCTTGATAAAATATGAGATGTTAGAGGTAAAAATCTCTACAGTAAAATCAGTAGTGTTTCACACCTTTGTGTCATGAAGTGCTCAAGCAACATCACGACAATATAATTAATAGTAATAAGAACAATCCTCCAAATATCCTGTTATAGATTTCTCAAATAATTTGGTTTGATCTAAGATTAACATATATTGTCCAGGTGAGTAGATAGACAGAGTGTCACCACACCATCATCCATAATTACTACTTGAATCTCAGCTTTATTGGAAGGTGAAGAGCGGAAAGTTAAAGGGTTGGTGGTATAGCATGCACTTCTGGTCAGAAGCAGATGCAGAAACATCAAAAAGTAGGGATGAGACTCTTTTATGAAGTGAAGAGACTTAAATGAGATGTGCTGTTGAATAACTGCTCCACATATACGTGGATGTGGTTCTTGGAAGCAGAACCAACGTTTCACACAGAAATCCTTAATGTACAAATAGGTAACATTCATTTCTCTATACCAGAGAAGGCTACAGTTTTTTTCCATACCAATTAGAAATCTTAAAAGGGAAAAAATTAGGGGGTAAGTAGAAACATTAAAGTTCTTTCAGATATCTAAATTATAAGTTTGGGAAGTTGGGAAGTATGCAGTTATCTTAGGGGATGTGTATGCCAGTCAAATGTTTGCTGAAAAGTTCAATAAAAGTATTCAATGAAAAGTTGCTTGTCACAGTGATTGGATTCCAGGACAGTTGACAAAACTCATTTTATTGTGTCATGAGGTCAGTGTGTACGGTTTACGCATACACATATAAATCTACTATATATGTTAGATAACTATCTAATAATATGTTGTCTTTTATTTATTCTTTTGTTTTGATTTGATTCAGCTTAACTGTATTTGATTTTGCTTAACTATATTTTTGTTAGAATCTACTTTACATAGTTTACAAAATTTACCAGTAAAGGAAAATTTTTCCTATCCCCTCTGAATCTATCAGATACTTGTCTGCAATCTCAATCACGTCCTCTTGGAAAAGTCTGTTTTACCTAGAAAGACTATTGATTGTGCAAGGCTGAAAGGGAGCAGCTTTAAATTTTGTTGGTCAACCTGTGTCCAGAATGCTAAATTTGTCCACATTTCTTTAGACTCTGTATTCTGAAGAACTGGTTTAAGATTCAAAGCCAACAAACAAAACCTAAAATGTAGCATATTTTGTTTCAAGGTTTTATGTTTCCTCAGTGGATCCTGTAGAGAAAAAAATTAACTTCTGTAGAATTTCCTGCTTTGTTTCTCTGAGAGAAGGAAATGCTCATTAAAAATCCATGATATATTACATCCCCAGACCCACACTTCTGTACTTGGAGCTGGAAAATAATTTGATAAATGTAAAGTTTCCTGTTGCATCTGTAAAAAGCCTAGGTGAGCTACAAATTGGGCTAATGATAGATTCCTTGCATTTCATGTGTTTGTCATTGCAATTTTTTCCAGTCTTATCTAGTTTCCCAGTTTCAAACATTATTATGAATGCAAGTCATTAAAAAATGCAGAAGTAGTACTTCTCCACTCTAGCTTCCTGAGAAAACCTTAAAAATTGACATTTCCAACTGAAAAATAATCTGCAAGGTAGAAAAGAAATCTTCACACCATTTGAAGGAAGGAAATGTGGTATTGTAAATTAATTCCTTACTATCAAAATCAGCATGATATTTCTGAGATCTATCCAATGCATATTTTTCTCAGAAATGCAATAAATTACCTGTGAAAATACCTATTTTTATATACACTTAAATACATATGTAGAGACCACAGAATTATGTAAATCAGCACACAAATATCTTTAGAGCATTAAAAACTGAACATTTCTGGGCAGTATAGATTTGTGAAAAACATTTTTATTCAACAATATCAGCAGTCAACACTAATAGTTGATCTTTTGAGGAGAAAAAAATGTTCCATAATCTTTTAGTGTATTAGCCCAAAAAACAAGGTAATTTGTTTTTGATATACAAACATAGGATTCAGTAGGGAAAATGAAATAAAAAAAGACTAAGGAATACAACTCCAGAGGTAATGAGTTGAACTTTAGTCATTTGGAAACCATCTTTTTTTTTTTTATTTTAAAGACAAAAGAATGGAGACATATGAACCAGAAAAGCCATAAACAATACAGAAAATACAAAGTTATACAGAATATAGTAGGAAATTAGCACTGGATGTTGCATTACATGGTTATCTTCACATTAGTTAACACAAAACCATTAAAGGAAATACCAAATTATAGAGAAGATAGGGAATTTGCACTGGATGCTGTATAATATAAAGTTATCTTCACTTCTGCTAATACAAAAACGATTGAGGAAATACAGAATTATAGAGAACACAGAAGGGAATTAGCTCTGGATGCTGTCCTACATAATGTTACCTTCACCTTTGTTAATCAGTTACACAGATGATGGCCCATTTGATCATTCAATTTTTCTCCTCCCTCATCTCTGTTGCCCTACCACTCAATCAGTCATCTTCCCTGTGATAATAACTGCACTCCTGGGTTTATCTATATCCTTGGACTCTTGCCTTGGGAAGAGATATAGCTGCCTCAGACTATACTATAACATACAGGGGTGTATACAAACTGCCATGGTTGGAGGTGGGAAAGCACATACACTCACAGCGGACCACCTGGCTCCACCCTGTTGTCATGCTATGGGTGGGGGCGGGTCCAGTCCATGAGGTGCCCTGAGCGGGGCCCTCAGCGGAGTAGCCACTGGGCCCACTGCTGAGCGCTGTGGGCCCCGTGGATGATCCGCTGTGGGCCCCGTGGCCGCTCTGCTGTGGGCCCCGCAGCTGCGCCGCTGTGGGCGCCTCGGCTGCTCCACATTGGAAACCGAATGTTATTTTACATTTTTAAAGAATAATTTAACTAAGTATGGGGCCTGGGATATACCTCAGTGGCATAAGCGCCTGCCCGGCAAGCGCAAGGTCCTGAGCCCAATTCCAATACTGGAAAAAAAATTTAACTAAGTATAACTCTTATCATGTAAGCATGAAGAAAATCAGTAAAAAGAAAAGGAAAATTAAAACAAGGGTTTTTCCCCCCAGGGTTGCTTTTCCTGAGAGTCATAATATCCGTGCAACAGTTTTAAGGATGTCATCATTTCTGTAGAGTGGAAAGTCCTGTGTCTTAAATTAAATTATTAAAGAATATAAAAAACAGAAGTAAAATATGTGTTTGTAAGGTAATTATAAAATCAGTTTTATTCCACCTGCAAAAATAAATTTTTTCCGCAGTATTTGGAAATTTTTAAAGAAATGAAAAAGTACACAGGAAATTGTCTCAGAAATAAAATGTGCTGGGGGTTTCACGAACTCACCTTAAAATTTAAATATTATTAGTTGGAGATGGACAATTTGATTTACATGTTTATACGTATCTTCATTACTCCAAAGTAGAAGCTAGTCATTCCTAACACAACCAGTTTTTTGATGTGGACATAGAGGGTGAATTTCGTGCCCAAAATTGAATCTTTGGGAAGAACCTTGTATTTAATTGTAAAGCAGAAAAATGCATCACCCAATTTAGTTGCCTGAAGAGTCTGTATTCAAATAATTGTCAACTTTATCTTTGATCTGTTTTTACATACAAAATTACACTATCACTCAGCAGGTCTGTGTTAGTATGTCTTCAAAGGATAAATTGACTTAACTAAGACACTATTCTAGTCTACCTGTAGGTATTGAATATCTGATAATCAGTGGAAAAGTCCCAATTTACCTCATCAAGATTTTTTTCAAAGACCTTGCCTAATTTTATTTTTCATGCTTTCAGTGTACATTAATTTACTTAGACATATTAAAGTGAGCTGTGAGCCTGCTAACAAAACCAAATGCAAAAGACTTAATTAAAGGCTTAGGGAACCAGAGTGAAATTTTAGATATTAGAAGTCTGACCTAGGCTGGCCTATTATTTCTTGATTTATTTGATTTATAAAGACTTGATTTTTACTTGGAATCCCATAGGGAATGATTACAGATTAAGATATTTTCAAAACAATAAAATGAAACTATTAAGAATAGTAGCAATTTGAATTAATAAGGCTCTCAGCGAGCAGTGCTGTAAGGACTAACCTGTCAACCCATCCCTTTTTATTGTGAAGTATTGAAAATATATTGTGCTAGCAATTTAACAGATCTTTATATTGAGGTATTAGTTTGAATGTGTGAAGGTTTGCCTGGAACATCGGTATTCGACCGGCAATGACTTTTCTCCCCCGGGGACATCTGGCAATGTTTTGAGAGAGTTATGTTTGTTCCTGCTCAGGGGATATGGAGAGTTTCTATCAGCATCTAGTGGGTAGAAGCCGGGGATGCTGCTCAGCTTCCTGAAACGCACAGCACAGCTCCCTACAACAAAAGAGCTAATCAGCCCTAAGTGTCAACAGCACAGAGATTTAATTTTAAGATCGAAATGGTGAGCACAAACCTAGCTCAGGTTTAGTGTAGATGCTTCAGAAGTCTTGCTTCAAAAAAAAAAAAATGAGATGAAATATCAATCACATCATTTCCTATAAATAAATAGATGTAGTTTTTGCCATCATCCTCTTTGCCAAGTGTCTATGTTACCTCTTCTGGGAATATATCCATCTATAACGCAGAGCCAATCACTGTATCACTTGATGACTCTCCGATCTTTTTCTAATATCTGCTACATGCAGGGCCCTGGAATTCACTCAGAAGCACAGTAGACAGTATATCTATCTGGAGCTGACAGTACGGGAAAGTCACATGGATATGAATGAGATCCCACAAATTCTTCACTGTCAGTGGAACTGTAGTACAAATGACAGGATCATTAATGAAAAAAAATATATATACTGACAAGTCTTAAGAAGGCCAAAAGAATCCTCCTAGTGTAACAAAGTATTAGGTTTGATCTGTGAGAGAAGTACAAATTCACTAGGAAATAAGGGGAAGAATTCCTAGTGGAGGACAGCATGTTTGGAAATCCAAAGTTGGAGAGGTGTGTGTCGCATTAACAATTTCATCCTGTACTAACTGCGTCTGGACATATTTGTGTGCAATATCTTTTTCTAGTGACTCTTCCCAGGTCGTGGGGAAAATAAAGATGGTTCTTTGGTGAAAATGGCAATTTTATCCAACTGGTAGCAATTTTTCCCAAGGATAAAATTTAATTCTCTCTTTGAAGAAATAGAGACATAAAGTAGGATGTTCTTATTATCCCCTGAGTGACTACGAACAAAGGAAGCAAAGCAGGGAATTCCTGGGGTGAAAAATCAAAGAAAAATATTTCTCTTTGCCTAAATCTCTGTTGATTCCCAGCCTATAATGCCTCTGGTCTCATCTCCATAATCTTTCACCCACCGCATTCCCTGATCAAAGAACACAGGGAATCAAAGGATGTCAGATGGAGGAAGGATTCACAACTTTGTTTTTACAAAGTAGAGAAACTGAGGCACTGTGACAATAAGCATTGTCCCACTGTCCTGAAGTATTCGATCCTGCTGAAAGGAGACTGGATGTTTTTTGAACACCATGTAGGTCACACAATCTCATGCTTTCTAAGTGTATAAAGGCCATTTATAAATATGGTTTAAGAATAAGTCAAATGAGAATATCTAACATTAAACCTACACAGTGTGTTCTGAAAAATTGTTGCTTCTTCTACAATAGGTTCAGGGAATTCTGCCTTTGCTCAGTGAATAATTAAAATAAAGGTGGCCAGAGTATATCTCCGGTGTTCTTAAAGTGAAGAATGTAAAATCACCTGGAACATGTTTTTGGGTGCATTCATACAGACCTCCTTGGGGTTTACCTTAACGTTTACAGATTGCTGTGCTATTTCTTGTAATGACCCTGTGATGTATCCTCAGTGGGCACAAGTAGTGATCCTCTGAGATCACTGGGACAATGCAATGCTTCTTTTCATGGAAGTGTAGTGCCTATGATGCTGCTTCTGTTTATCCATCCTGGACCATTCCACCTTCCTCTAATGCCCTTTGATCTTGCAAACTGAATCAAATATTCCTCTTACTTTCCAACTCCATGTTGCTTTTGCCCAGTGCAAAATGCCATCAGACAGAAAGAAAGGTACAGAATGTGGTTTTCATTACAGATCTCATTGATTCCTTCCCTGCTGATTCTGTAAGCTGTCAGGGGTTGATGTCTTACCTCAGTATGAGGGTCTCAGTGCTTCCTTTTCTGGCTGCTATAGTCCTTAGCTAAGATAGTGGTAGTTTACAGGTGTAGCTGACACTAAGAGTCATCTTTCTATGCCATGCCTTCCTCTTACTCTATCACAAGCTTATAAATAGCACTGTTATTAAACACTCTGCATCACCTCCAACGAGTATGCCATCTGCTTGCTGCTGGGACACAGATTTGAAGCAACTAGTCGAAACACATCTTGGTAAGATAATCACAAAGATAATGTAAGTGTGAAATTTAATGTGTACATGAGGTATTTTACATTTACACACAATAATTTCCACAAGGCTTTCCTTACTTTCCTATTTTATCAGTTTTTATAGTGATTTCGCTCATTTTTTATTAGTTACTTGGAATGGGGCACTTTGGAAAATGTATCTGACAAATATATGTCACAAACATAAGCATGTAAAACATTATTATGCTGCAAAATATACCAGAAAAATGTGAGACTCATTCCCTATATTCAATGATGTTATGTTTTTATTCAATAGATATTCTATATCCTGGTTAATATTAAATGGTTGAAAGATCTGATTATGAACACATTTAAATCTCAGCTCCACATGTCATTTGATGAAAAATGGCCTGGCTTCTCATTCATTTTCCTGCATGTAATATGGGACTGGCTTGTCTACTTCACTGGGATTTTGAGAATGCAGCTGAGCTTGTATCAGAATGGTGATGCAGCCTTTGGGACATGGTGAACATGAAGACTTCTCTTGTTCTCGGTGTTCTTGCTTCACTTGTACATAATGATTTGTGATTCATAACCCAGTTATGAGTCTTGTGATTCTTTATCTCAGTATTTCTAAGTAGTAGCTACTGTCTATATTAATATCATGTTAGAGATGAGACACCTTAGGAAAGAAAATAAATGATATACTCAAAGTCATGTAGCAACTTAGTGATGGGCCATGATCACAGCCTGTTTGGCAATTCTTATGCCATCGCGTACATTTCTTTAAAACATCACAAAAATACCTATTGTAAAATATGTGCATTCTTAGAAAGCTATTCATTTACAGGGCTGAAATACTGCAGTTTTTGTTGCTCACAGAAAAATGTGTGTGTTCTATATGGGTATTTATATAAGAAAAAATATATATGATATATAAATATATACAATTTATATACTTTCATAGTACATTATATATACACAAATGCATACTCACATGGCACCATTAAGTCACCCTTGGGGCAAACAATCTACAGAAAATCTTTACTATACACAACAAAATCATAATAAAAAGGTGATTGGGCATCAAAGAAAGATGTGGCTCATTTCTAATTGATATTAAATTGACATCAGAGAGGTTCCATCTGTTCAGTTAGGTGCTGTAAACCCCTTCCTTTTGCTTTCTAAACCTAAGGGCACTCTGCTCAACTCAGAAATAAGAATTCCGCATTAGAAGATGTTTCATTTTCAGAAAGCTAATTTAGGCAGAAAGTAGTTGTGAAGCCATTTGGAAACGAAATAACTTTGAATAAAGTGGTTTAATTTGGAAATTCTGCTGCCATGGTGCATTATGGTACTAGATATCAGCCAAAAGACAGATACTGCTTATTTAATTGTTCAAGAAACTTTTACATTCAGAGGTACTTTCTTATTTTGCTCCCTCAATCCGTTCTACATTTAGGAAACATAGTTGTTGCTGCTCTGTGGAAGATGTGGGCTACTGTACAGTCTCAGAAAGGGCAGTTGATTTAAGTCAGTCAGAGAAAGGGAAGACACAGCTCAAGCCTCTGGCTAGAGCTACTTCAACAGAACCAGCCATGTATTTTTATAAGTTGAAATCACAAGAAATCAATTTTATACATGGCTCAGTGTGAGAAATCTGAAATACAAAATCCAATCTGAAATATAAAAATCACTGTACACTTTGCCAAAATTTCCACATTCATGAAAAGTAATAAAAGTTCCTACACCATTCAGCTGTTGTAACAGGCATAACATGAAATTTATAGATACTTGTTGGCTTATCAATTCTTATTAATAACTTTACTTTTCTAACTTTATGAACTTTTGATAGCTCAGTGGTTTTTTTATTGGGCTGATGAGAGTTTGTTCACATCATATTAGCATATCCATTATTGTTGACTTTTTCCATTTTTAATGATGGTTTTAGTTGGACTATGTACTATTTGCATTTCCGTGTAAAACATTAACAGTATTAAAACACTTTCTGTGGCTGTTTATGGATTTTAAATGTCCTTTTAGATATTTTTTATTTGCCAGAGACTTTTTGTTTGCTTGTTTTTTTATCATGTTTCTCTTATTTCATAATTTCAGTCTCTTTTACTTTTAATTCTGCTATATTTTCTGTTAACTAAACTCTTGCTCTCTCAATACCACATCAGCTCAGTATGCTGAAGAGACAGCAATGAAGTATTTGTGCATCATGAACTCTATGAAGCAGTTACCTGCTGATTTTGTATTTTAAGATTTGTTGTACATTAAAATGTATCTGAAAAATGTCTAGTCTAAGTTATTTCAAAGCCAGTGTAGAGTAAGAAAGTTGAATTGTCTTATGCATTGAAAGTATGACAGATCTGAACAACTTTCTGCTTGAAATCAATGAAGAGTTTATTCCTATTGCTTTTGCATTTTTTATGGGTTGAGGGATTTCTACTGATGTATTTAGCTGATAGCTTCCAGACCGTGAGTGTCTTAGTTATTTTTTCTCATTGCTGGGACAAAATGCCTGACACCCAAAGTTAAAGGGTGAAAGGTTTATTTAGCTCACAGTTGGTAGAGGTTTCAGTCCATAATTGGCTGGCTCCCTGCAGGGTGGCACACGGCAGAGGGAGATCAGAGAGAGGAAACAGTTTATGGCAAGCCGAAGACAGCAAGAGCAAGAAAGCAGGGGAGAAGACAAGCCTCTTTCTGTCCCTTATATTGCATCCAAACTGGCAGGATTATGGTGGTGCAAACCAAGCCATGTATTGATTTAGCAATCACACACCCTTAATCCTAGCATTACACACTCTAGACTCAGCCACCTCTGAAAAAGTGCCACCTATGACTACATGAGGCTTTAGGGGAATGTCTTGGACCAAATCATAACACTGAGCCACATCCTGAGGGTTGCCTCATAGAAAGGGAGATTCTGTTATTAAGTACAGGTGGATCAGATCAAATAGAAGTAAACAAGAACATAAATTCAAGTAGAGTTAAATACTGAAAGAAACAAGTGAAATTTATAGTGACTTGGTAAGTGTGTCATGGTATCAGGTTAATAATATCCTTTAGTTATTGCAGGCTGACCAGGTCTACAATCTCTTGAACCAGTTTATGGTGAAGATGAAATAAAAAGAGGCAAAGGGAATGATTTCCAGGCTCAAAGAGGATCAAAGCCAACTCACAGAATCCAGGATTCTCTCAGGGCTAAGACTAAAACCTTCTCTGGGTGGCATGGTATTTTTTGGTTATCAGAAGAAGGTAGGGGAGTAGTCAAGAAGGGCAGAAGGGTAGAATTACTCAAGGACTTCTCCAAGTAAGATATTATGTTAATCCTTAAAATGATTAAGTTAACCCACCCAGGAGGGAGGTGCCTGAGGCTATAATCTTTATCTAGTTGAGATCAGATCTAGGTGTCCTTGGCTGTTACCTTGTCTTATCCTCTGAGGCTTTCCAGCTTCATCTGCCATTACAGGTTTTAGTAGGGATCAGTGACTTACAGAGGTTCACTTACTGTGAGTCCATTGTCTACTTCCAGACAAGTGGCTTAGGCTTTGGGTAGATTCACAAGTAAACATAAAAAGCCAGTTGGTTAAGTCCTGTTCAGGGCTGCTTCACAGTGGTCTCCTTCATTATAGGAAGGAATGTATGAAACCAATCTGATATAACACAGCTAAAAAGTCACCACTTCAGTGGATACCTGGTGAGAGACAATGAACCAGAGGAGAAACTCAAGGAGATAACACTGTGCTTATAGGAGTGGCCCAGGCACTAGCCTGGCCAGAGTAAACCTCTTGATGTAATAGACCAACAAAAGCAGACAGTGTAGCAGGGAGAAGAAAGAGCTTAGCAAGACCAGCTCATGTCAGTCACCCTAGAGCAGTAGTTTTCGCACAGGTTACTGTTCCCCTTTCAGGTGACCATGTTGGTATTCCAAGATGGGAGTCAGCAACAGAGTCACTTTCCAGACTCTCCACTTCTGAATGTACTGTTTTCTAGCATCAGTCCCGCTGAGAATGCACCTGTGCTCCACTGATTCTCCTTCCCCAACCTTCCATAGTTGTCTTTTCCCTGTTGAGCAAAAAAGCACAACCCCCACCCATTTTGAATCTGATCTTGGCACAGTGGCCCGTGTCAGAAGTCAAGGTGAAGCCCAAGAGCAAGGGCTCTGGAAGAGCAAATCAAGAAATACCAAAGGCAGTTTGTTTTCTCTTATCTGGTGAAACACTAAGGATTAGGTGTGTATCCGTCCTATCAGTCTACCTCCTTACCTACCTAACCAACTGTTCGAAGTGTGTGCATATATTTTAAATCAATCATATCTATTTTTAAAACAGAAATTGTCTGTTTTGCTGAGAAAAACTAGTGTTAAAAACTGGTGAGATTATAGGTGTGTTCCAGAAAGTCCAAAGCATGTTATTGATTCTAATGATTTGACAAAAATAGGTGAAATGCTCATGTAAAAATACACCAGAAATTACATGTTTTGGCATCCCTTTGAATTATCGTAAAAATTGATAAGATGTATGGGTAGGACTTGGTTTTTCAAAATTATGTTTAGAATAAGTCAGAAAACTTGCCTAAAAATCATTATCCTGAGAAATGGGAAGGAGACCGGGTTTTATGTTTAGTGGGCAACAGTTGAAGCATTCCAGGTAATTGGTAAACGCTTTGCACATGGTAGGATTAGAACAAGTCACTGTGGGGTAGTGCTGGGGCATTTTTCATGTTCTCTCTTTTAACATCTGAGCAAAAATAAACTTTACATCAGAAATTACTAAGATGTGTCACATACATGTACCAACTCCACACAAATAATATAAATGTTAGGTACCACAAAAATACAAAAAAAAAAGAAAAGCAGGGGATCAAGAGATGGGTGGAGATGGGTGGTGAGGGAAAAGGGATAAACAATTAAAATTTAAACAATTAAAATTGTGTCATGTGCATGGGCCAACTCTTTAGAAGGACTGTAAGATTATGTAGTACAAATATGGACTAATAAAAATTAATTTTAAAATGTCAGCAATGCACTAATTAGCATCTCTTTATCCCCAATGATATAATAAAATGACAGCAGAGATCATAAACAGCAGCATGCAAACTTCACTACCATTGATGTTTATTTATCTTTCTCAAGCACAATCACAGAGCTTAGTACCTAGTTAAATCGGGATGAAAATGTGCTTTAATGCTGTTCTATTTGGGGATGCATTCGTTCTGTGGAAAACAAATTGTAAAGTCATCAAACAGAACATCCTTTCCAATCCTAAGTTAAAACTCAATATTCATTATGAAAGTATTTAGGTGTGCACAGAAAGGCATGCAGAATGATGCACAGGAAGCGAAATGTCCTAAGTCTTAAACAGGTTGAACATGAGAAAATATCAGCTGTATATTGGTTTGCAGCAAAACACATAAGTATTGCTTTGTCTGGAAAGAATTGAGACTTTGATGTATAACTCCAGCTTGTTTTATAGAATTTATGTATGTGCACAATGTTATACTTAAACACACATCTATCTATATATGTATACACTGTATATGTGTGTGTGTTTGTGATATTATAACAAACATAACGTATATATTTATTTGTCAATAAACCAATATCCATGGTTATAAAAGCATTACCCTTTTATTTTTCCACTGCCTGCAATTACATTTAGTTACTTTACAGGGCTGAAAGCTTGACTATTGGGTTTACATATATTAAGCCAAGTGATATTTAAGGCTTGAAATTGTAATCCATTTTGGCTTCCTTACTGTGAGGTGCACATGGGCTTTTACAAGAGATTTAGTCGCAATAAGATGAATCACTATGAGGAGAATTGTTTGTTGGTTCTTCTCTACACAGTCACTGCAGCTATTTCATCACTTTTATTGAACAGCCTCTTTTCCTAGGGATTCTCTTTCCTTCCCTCTCCCTCTCTCACTTTTAGCTCCATGTTTATGGACAGAAGCTTGGGAGATATTAGCCTCTGTTTTTTTATAATGTGAAGATAGTAAATGTCACATGTTATGTGATGCCTTTAGATTATTAATTTTTCCTGTTTATAGTCCTTTCTTAACAGAAATATTCTTCACTCTGGCCTTTATTTTGAGTTGCGAGTGGCAGAAATAACATAAGCTACCACTTAGTGTCTACTTTTTGCCCAGGACAGCTCTACATTGAATGTAGAATCTCACTTATTCCTTGTAACACTATAACATGGATTTTAATGCTCCAAAACGTTTTTTTCTTATCTTGTAAATTAGTTTTTGTGACGTGAGATTAAAGCTTTTCTACTTTTGTATAATTCCATATACATTGCACTCATATTAATGTTTCAAGGAAAAGAAATCAGATAACTGCATATAAGAAAACTGCAATAATAAACATCAAATATAGAGAAGCCTTCCCTAATTTGCAGCTCACATTTACCTGTTACTGAATAGCATTTAGCTACATGAAAATTATCCTTCAGTTTACAAACCAGTAACAAATTCTAGAAAGCTGTAATCTGATTTTCAAGAGTACAGAGACAGAAAGTAGGGACCTTGATTAAGTCCAATCTTATGCCAAGCTGTGGGCCAGGAACTTAGTGTACGTGGCATAAATTTGTGGCACAGGCATCTTAGAAGGATGACGTTGTAGTTCAGAAAGGTAAAGTAACTTGCTTATCAGCTTGTATGAGGCAGTACCACAACTTAAACTCAGGCAGAGCTCACAGTTTATGATGGTCACATTTATTTTCATTGTTACCATTGTTAACTTCATATCACAAGATGTTCTAGCAGTAAACACATCATAGAGTGGCAGTAATGAGACTGTATTAGCCATCTTGACCTCCAGAAAACTTTTCTTCCCATGGGAGGAGAAATTGATGCTGGAAACTAGACCAGCTGGAGAATATATGTGAAAATATTATAAGCCACATTGCCTAATACTTTGTAGGAATTTAGCGGCTAGTTGGTGAACTATTGGATGACTGAATTAATGATTTAGTTGTATCAAGCTTAAATATACCCCTGGACATCTGGTGCCTATACAGTTATAGTTATTGTAAATCTTACACTTAAGCAAATTACTTATGTCCAAGTACCAGTTTATTTTTTTCCATTTTTTTTATTTTAAAGGTAAAAGGACAGAAAGATAATAACAAACACACACACATTTACAAAAGACAGTACAAGCAATACTGAATTTCAGACAAGGTGATAGGAAATTAACAATGGTTGTCCAAGTGCCAATTTAAATAGACATATGAAGGCTCTGGTTGAATATAGCAAATCAAGACGAGTTTATTCTATGAAATCTCTGTGCATTAGACAGAAATAAACCCTCCCTTCCAACAAGGAAGGAGACATGTGTATTTGTGTTTCTGAAAACACAAATATAACATGAAAAGATTTATAGAACAGTTGCCCGTAGAAATGTGCATTGCTCTACAGGCTTCATGATTTGATAATTATATTTTAACACCAATTCTGGGTGCATCACCTGTATTTCTTCAAAAAATTAAGAAAGAAAAGCCAACAAACATATTACAACATTTAGAGTTCTCTTTTAAAGCTGAAAAAAAATATTCAAACAAAACTGGACAAAAAATAAAGATATTTATCTATTTGACAAGTAATTTAGAGGTAGATGTATCAGTCGTGCTGTGTTTAATAGTGCTATGCAACAGCTCTAAATCTCTGCAGCTTCTAACCAAAAGGTTTATCATTTGCACGCTAACTGTACCCAGTGCAGATTGGAATGGATGCTTATCCATGAGTCCTGAAGGACGCAGTCAAATGTAGACTTTATCTCAATTTGGCGGAAAAGACTTCCAAAGTCATCATCCCCTAAAAGGCACACATTACATCGAGCAAAGAAGTCACATGAACATACCTCACTTTCAGGGAGTTTAGAGCAGGGAAAGCCAGTGTTGTCCTATAGATCAAAAAGAAGAGACCTGGAGTTTTTATGAGGCAGGTCAGCGAATACCAGAGTTGGTAGTTGAAGATTGGAAGCCAAGACTTGAAGTTGGAATTTTTGAGATTATTTATATATTTCTCTTAGAGCTTCATGAAGCCTGCCATTCCCCCATGTGTTCACATGACAGTAACCCATGCAGAGAGGAAAACTTCATGTGTCTTTTGTGGGAGTTTTCCCCGGAATCCTGGATGTCTCTCCTTGCTTATTGCTGGCCAGTGCTGGTCACAGAGTGTCAACCAAAAGTTTCATTCCTGTGGGAACTGAACTGCCAGAACTGGTTTAAACAGTGGTTCTCTTGTTGAAACAAATTTGAGTTCCCTTTTCCCTCCTGAAGGGCATGTGACAATGTGTGGAGATATCCCTTCTGTTGCCATGGATCCCTAGGGCTCTTCACCACAAGAAGGGACAGCCCTCTAAAATGAAGAATAAAATAAAACTAAATCTAAAATATGAAAAAGAATCATTTCACCCTTGGAAAAACAATGCTTAAAACTAGATAATATCCATCCCTCAATCCTGGAAGCAATATATGAAAACAAACATTTTAAATCCTTCAGCAAAAGATAAAAATAGAAATGTCTATTAAAAGATACAATCAGTAGTGTCTGCCCTAGGTTCTGAATGTGTATTTTTGTTTGAATGATAGCTATTCCCTGTAAGTTTTATGTCTACAGATTAACTTGAAAACAAGGAAATCAAGAATAAAGTGATTAGAAAAACATAGTTAATATTCAGCCTGCTAAAAACTTTCATTATGTTCAATGATGCCTTCATTGGAAGCTAAGACAGTCATGTCTACCATTGTTAAGGAAAGAATTTCAGTGTTCTGCTGATTTAATCTGCCAGTTTTTATCATAATGTAGATTCTACGTATTTCTCCTACAATGTTAGAAGGATACTTCTATGATATTCTAGTTCTCTAAAAAATTCTCTTATATCATGCTTAACTATGAAGAATGCATCTTTATTTAAGTGATACTAACGACTTAGTAGGTCCAGAGGCTAGATCTAGCAAAACTATGAAGTAGTGAAGGGTTTGCTTCTATCATATGTACTTTCAAAATTCACCTTTCTTTCAACTTCCATTAGTATGTTTCTACAAGTAAATTTCAATTTTTTTTACCCTTTGGAATTTGGCCTGTGAGTAATACACACATGTTATGGCTTGTGCATAGATATCTCCACAAAGCTTCATGCAGTCATGGGTCAGGCTTCTAGAGTTTGTGATCAATTCACGGCCCAATGCTGGGGTTATGGGTTAGGGTACCATATCTGGCCCAGGGCAGGCAGCCTGCATATAGTATAAGGGAGGAGAACAGGCTTACTCTCTGCTGCTCTTTCTTTTTTACTCTTATTGCTTTTGCTGTCTTCCACTGCCATGAACTGTCACCCTCTGCCATGTGCCACTCTGCCTTGGAGCCAGCTTTGTATGGACTGCAACCTCCACCAACTGTGAGCTGAATAAACCTTTCCTTCCCTAATTTTAGACGTTGGGCATTTTGTCCCGGCAATGAGGAAAAAGTAACCAAAACAATACATACGCTTACACAACAGAAGAGAAATGGCACCCAGAGAATTTGAAGAATAAATCTTCATGGTCATATCATTAATCATAAAGTTTTTATCAGAAATATATTAATGTATTCTACTTCTTATGTCCATAACTGTTTTTAAAATTTATCTAAGTTTTTAGATAAAAATGAAATCAAATCAAGTGTAAATTTTATTTCCATTTTTTAAATGTACTTTTGACTGTTAGAAAAACATATATATATATACATATACATATGTATATATATACTTTAATGGGCTGCTATGACATGATTTGATCATGCATATACTGTGTAATGGTAGAATCAGGTTAGTATATATGTCTTCTCAAACACTTATCATTTCTTTACAGTGAATACTATCATCGCCATTTCCTTTAGGTTTTTGAAATATGAAGTATGCATATGCAATAACACGCCATAACTTCTTGATCTTATCTAACTGTAACTTATACCCACAGACCAATGTTTTAAAAATGGAAATAATTTTACCTTTTAAAAAATATGCCAAGTGCTATACAGAGTTATCAATTCTGACTTGCACAGCAGCACCAGGTAGGTAATCATTATGCCCATACATAGATGAGGACATGGATATTCAAGCAGTGAGTCACCTTCTGTAATCATGTAGCCCATATTGCCACAGCTGGGGTTCAAGGTTATCAGTGCTTTTCTCACATCCACCATGTTGGCAAACTGTAGTGTCAATTCAGGTTCTTCCTACTGGAGTTCAAAGTTGAAAGCACAGGAAAAATGTCGCTTTCACATAGTCGTTAATCACACAAACTTGCTATTTGCAGAAAAAAACTTATTAATATGTATATCTGTAATTATGTACAAATGAAGAATGGTGCCAGGTATACTGACAGCTGTGATTGCTGCACTTTTGAATAAATACAGTATAAGTGCTGAAGGTTGAGGCAAGAGGTTCACCATGAGTTCAAAGTCAGCCTAGACTACAGAATGAGTTCAAAGCCAGCCTGAACTACATAGTGAAAACTTATCTCAAGTGAAAAAGTTATCTCTTCATACTTAGATGACAGGCTAAATGCACTTTAGCAAATATCCTTGTAAAGGTTTTTGAAATTCTCTACTTCAGATGCATAGCTCAGGAGCTGATATTGCCTAAAACAAGAAGTTGGAGGAGAACCTCACTGTGTAACTTCTCTATCAGTGTTACCCATTTTGTTAATAGTTTTCAAGCAGAACTCAACTCATGGTACAGCTCACCTTGTGAACTTACAATTGTAAAATATGTTGAAATCACTAGCCATTAAAGAAATGCAAATTTAAAATTAAAACAGCCCTGAGATTCCAGCTTGCCCCAGAAAGAATATTCATCGTCAACAAATCAAATAATAAAAAATGCTAAAAAGGCTGCAAGGGAGAAGAAACCCTTCTATACTCATCAGATGATGGGCACATAGGCTGTTCCTGCATCTCAGAAATTGTGAATTGCACTACAATAAACATAAGAATGCAAGAATCCCTATTGTACCCATCTGTAATTGCTTGGATTTATTGTACATTGGCTTGAGTTCCTTGGGTATAGGCTAAGTAGTGGTATAGCTGTATCATATGGTGGTTTTAGTTTTAGTTTCCTTGAGGGAAACTCCATCCTCCTGTCCATACTTGGAGTACTAGTTTATATTCCCACCAACAGTATATAAGGTTTCCTTTTTATCCTGCAGTTGTGCCAACACTGTAATTTATATTGTATTTTATATTCTTGATGATAGCCTTTCTGATTGGGCTAAAATGGAACCTCAACACAGCTTTAATTTGCAGATCCCCAATAGCTAAAGAGAACACTTTTTTCTTATATTTACTGACCTTTTGTACTTCTTTTGATAAGATTCTGTTTCATTTCTTTGCCCATTTACTGAGTAAGCTATTTAGGTTTCTGGTATCAATTGTTTTTATTTATTCTAGATAAGAACCTCCTATCAGAAGAGTAGTAGCTGCTATAGATTTTCTTTCATTCTGTAGGTTGTCTTTGCATTTTGTTGATTGTTTCTTTTTAAGAAACAAAGTTTAACTTGATATAGTTCTTTTCATTTTTATTTCCCCATCCATATCTCAGTCTTTTGAATAAATACCATGTAATTTAATTTGCTGAACAAAGTGAAATATTTGACCACTGTGTCTCATTTTCCTTGGGGCTTTACCACATTCATGCTGTCGTTTTCTTCTTTCTCTTCTTGTGCATATGTCTCTGTATGTACATCTTAGCTGAGGATTTCAGGTCTTTAATACTAAATGTGTTAGTGTTATCAAAGAGGAAGGGCATTGAACTAATTAATTACAATACAGTTATAAAAATCATCAGTGTCTTAGTCCATTCCCATGACTATAACCAGTTAACATAATCTGATGGTTTACAGGTGGAAATCTATTTCTCACATTCTTGAGGCCGGCAAGTCTAAAACCAAGGGGCAGGCAGATTTAGGGTGAGAAAAGGGCCCATTTCCTGGAACACAGTCAGCCATTCTTTTACTGTATTCGCCCATGGCAGAAAAGCAAGGGGATTCTCCATGCTCCTGTGGTAAGGGCACTAATCTCTTCATATAACTGCTGCTTTTATGACCTCATCTAAATCCCATCACCTTCTAGAAGCTTCACCTCCCAATACCCCATCTCACTGGGGCTTACAGCTTCAGCATAAGAATTATTAGAGGACTCAAACACCCAATCTGGAATCAGATACTTTAACATTGCTAAAATGATGTTATCAAATTTAGAGATTTTACATAAATTTCTACCCTAATTCCAGTAATACTTTTTATAATAATTTTTCTTAATACAGGATTTTCCTGATCCGCCTTCAATCTGAAGAGTCACTGCATTAGTCAGATTTACCTTAGTGTGGCAAAGTTCCTGAAAGAATCAACATAAAAGGAGAAAGGTTTGTTTTGCTCATGATTTCAGGGCGTGCAGTTTGTGATCACCTGGGTCTGTGGCATCAGAGAACATCATCATGGAGGAGGCTTTTCAACTCACATTGGTCAGGATGCAAAGAGAGACACAGCAGACGGCCTGTGTTCCAATGTCTCTTTCAAGTGCACATCCTCAGTGCCGCAACTTCCTTCTACCAGGCCCACATCTGAAAGGGTCTGCCATCTCCCAGTTATACTGCAGGCTGGTGACCATGTAAGTCTTGTATACATATGGCTTTGGGAAACATTTAAGAACCAAACTACAGGGATCACCATGCCTCTTTCTCTTCTTCAGTCTGAAATAACTTGTCTGCATTTGTATTTCATCATAGTCACAGTTGGTTGTGTACAGAGCAGCTGTTCTGTGGAATGTCCTTCTATTTAAATAACATGGATTCCACATTCCCGAATAAATCCCATTACCTGGCGTTATCTCTTCCTATCTTTATAAATTGGGACATGCTATTCAGTGTCTCTGAATTTAGACTTTTCTCATACATAAAATAGGAACAACAGTAACAGTGTTAATTACACAGGGTTATTGGAATGATTCAGTGGGTTAGAATATGTCAAATACAATGCTTTACACATAGAAAAACCTATACATGTTTATTAAAGTTGTTTTTGCTGTTATGGTTATTACAGGTGTCTAGTACTCCCTTAATATACCTAGTTTCTTTCTCTTTTTTGTCTTGCTGGGGATTGAATCCAGGGCTTTGTGCATGCTAGACAAGTGCTCTACCACAGAACGACATTCCCCAGCCCCATGTATCTAGTTTCTAAAGGGTACTCAAATTAATCTAACACCCATAGATATTAGGAATGTGGGGTATATAGTGTTCTACTCATATACACACCTGATAAACACCTTAAAATCAATGCATTCACTGTTGTAAAATAATCAGCTAGCTTCTTTAGTCATGTTTCTAGTAAGCAAGAAAATAACTCAGTGTTTTCTATTACATTGTAGCGATGTCTTTTCAGAATAGATTTACATGAATGCCCCACAACCAGATGAGAAACATCACATAAAAAGCACTACAATAAGTACTACAACATTTTGTAACCAGTTTTTCCCTGCTATATGTGAAGCAGTTTTACAGCATAACCACATAAAAGGGGTTAATGCCCATTGAATTGAATACATCCCAGTGTTAAACCTGTGGCTCTCCTGGATATTTAGACATCAATGTCCTTTAATTTCCATTCAATTTGCTGTATTATACAGTACCACAAGGTTAGGGAAAAGTCTACCATGAATTTATTTGATGAGAGGAGAATATCAACCATGACATTTTCTCTCAGGTTAGGGAAACCCTTGCGCATTGGTAATTTCTGCCCTCTCGAGACCTCCTAAAATGACAGAAGTCAATTTGAAATGATTTTCACTTTAGTGTGGTTGACTTCCGCACTAAGAACTCAAAGAACTGTGAACAAGTATAAGGAGAAAGGACACTCCTATGTTTCACCAAAACTAACATGAAAAATCAAGGTTATTACACATTCCAGAAGTTAACTGTGATTTTTAAGAATCCATCTAGGAATATTTCTAAGCTGTAGGTTTGAAAAGTCATCATTTATTAGAAAGTTCTGTTTAAGACCAGTGTGTTATATGGGGTGTGTTTTCAGGCAAGTGTTCAGCCTGTTACTTTAATGCATTATTTCCTCCAGCAGACAGCAAATTAAATGTCTTTTTAAACAATGATTCATCCCTGAATTGTCTGAAGGAAAATGTTACTTCAAGAAGGATTGCTGATTACCAATCATTTAGGAGTCTCCTTATTTCTTATAGATCCTGTACTAGTATAGTGAAGTCTATGTGATTTTTTTCAGGAAGCAATGTCTTGCTCCCTTTACCAACTACTTAGGATTTACCAGCTTAAAGACCTACACATCTGATTTAGCAAAGTAATCTGTAGGGTTTTGTAAAATAAATATAATTGCTTGGCTTAGGCTTCAACACACTAAATAAAAGTGATTTAGTTTAAATGTTTTGACTTTTTGTGACTACCTAAAAAGATGTTAATCTCATGAGTATAGTATTGTCTTAATGCAAGCCAGATTTCAATAGCATAATTATATATTAATGGCACTAGAGATCCCTCAGAAGTTTCACTTATGTTTCCCTTGCAATATGCATTATAAAACCTCACAGAAATCAATAACTTAATTAAACACTTTATAGAGTCATAAAGAAACATGAGATCAAGCAGCCAATAAAATTATTTTTATCTTACAGTCTTTAAATATTTTTAGAAACCTTAAAGATCACTACTAACTATAATATTGGACATTTTGAGAATGTTTAATTTAAAAGTTTAGCTTGGTTTGTTCAGTGGAGTAAAAGCTACCCTTTTGTAAATCTGGATTGCTGTTAAGGAAGGATTTCTTTGAAAATAATTACAGAGTGAATTACAAAGTCAAATGCGAACTATTTTAAATTTTAACTTTATTTTAAATGTTTTAAAATCAATGCATTTTGAAAATATTCTTATATTTTCCATTCTAAAAATTGAAAGTTTATAGTTTGTGCATATAGAAAAAAAATTTAGCTACCAAAGTCATTTTGTAAAGGAAATTCTTGAGAAGAAGCTTTTAGCACTTCATTGAATAATGTATGAGTTGAGGCCACATCTGCATTAGTCAAATGGAATAAACTTTCATTGTTAACAGAGAAATCTTATTCATTGCTCAAGTTTCTGCATGGATTTGAGTAATAGAAAAATCAAACTGTAATTCTTTATGCTCATTAAATAAATAGGTAAATAATACTAGCTACTTGCTTCCTTGTAACACCCTAGAAGGAGATACTTTAATACTGTGCAATAATAAATTATATCAACCACAGATCATAATATACAGATGCCTCAGATGCAATTTCAAGAAGTAAGATAACGTCATTTTGAAAACATATTTTGCAGGTCCCTGTTTAAGGTTGTACACTGCCTTTAAGATTTCCCTCTGTGCAAGGGTCCTGAAGCTTCCCATTCTATTCGCTTCCTTCCCCTCATACTGAAGATTTTCCCAGCCTTAAGAATAACAGCAGTAAATTGGACAAAGATGGATCCAGTCAACATGAAATAAGACAAGCCAGTAAGAAATTGGTGATCGAGGAGAACTAGGGAGAAGAGTAGGTTATGTATTTCTTTTAAATGGAAGATGATAGAAGTGTAAGTGTTTAGGAAAATAAAGTTATTTGAGAATTAGGGAAATATTACAACTGGTTATTTCCTTATATGTTTCTATTTAAAATTATGACAGTAATCTTTATATAAATGCATAAAATAGGTTTGTTTTCTTTTTTAATTCTGACTTTGTAAATTTAACACACTTATATGTGTCTATAATAAATGTAAAACCCTTAGAAGAAGGTCTAGTGTACTTATTGCCCAGTAAATGTTAGCTGTTATTATGTCTAATAAGACCAAGGGAATCATTAGTTCACCTTGTTTAATTTATAGGGGAAGATTCAATATCCATGAGAGTTTTTTTTTATTTTTTTATTTTAAGAATAAAGAAAGAAAACATTAACAAACGGATATCCATTTACAAAATAATGTAAGAACAATATAAACAATACAGAGTTACAGAAAAGGTGGTAGGAAATTAATAATGGTTGTTGTAATATGTATGGATATCTTCAAAGTGGTTTCTCAGGAAAACAAGTAGAGATGTGCAATAATGATCAAACCAGTAATCATTAACTGTTCAGTAAAGCAATAGAAGACTGTTAGCTATCCTGTATATACATACATACATAATTTCCCCTTTTTCCTTTCTCCGTTACCACATCCCAGTTACCCATTACTTTTGAGCATTTTCCTTTCATTTCACAATGTCTATCATACCTCCTAGTTTTTATTCACTCCTTTAGGTCCTTACATGAGTGAGACAATACATCGCTTACACATAGAGGTCTGATTTATTTCACTTATGAGTATGGTCTCTAGTTGTGACCATGAACCTATAAAAAAGTCTTGAGTTTATCTCTCTTTAAAGCTGAGTAATACTCCATTATATAAAAGTACCACAATTTTTTTTATCCAATCCTCAGTGGAAGGATATTTGGGTTGCTTCCACAATTTAGCAATTACAAATTCTACCTCTATGAACATGGATGCACATGTATCACTGTTATATGATGTTTTCAGATCTTCTGGGAAAATACCCAGAAGGGGAATAGTTGGCTTCAATGGGACATCTAGATCTAGTTTGATGAGGAATCTCCAAACTGCTTTCCACAGTGATTTCACCTGTCTGCATTCCCACCAGCAGTGGAGAAGAGTTCCTATTTCTCCACAGCCTCACCAGCGTTTGTTATTGGTTGATTTCTTAATGATAGCTATTCTTACTGGGGTGAGGTGAAATCTCAGTGATGTTTAAATTTGCATTTCTTGAATGGCTAATGATGTTGAACATTTTTTCATGTATTTATTTGCCTTTTGTATTTCTTTATCCGAGAAGTGTGTATTCATCTCAGCTGCCTATTTTTGGATTGGGTCTTTGAATTTGGAGGAGCTGATGTTTTTTAATTCTTTATATGTTCTAGAAAGAAGACCTTTGTCCAAGGGACAGTCAGCTAAATTTTTTCCCAACTTGTGGCTTTTCTTTTTACTCTGCTGATGATTTCTTTAGATGTGCAAAAACTTTTCAGTAGGATGAGATCTCAGTTGTTTATTCTTTGAAGTATTTCACAGGCAGTTTGATTTTTGTTCATGAAATCTCTGCCTACCCCTATGTCTTCAAAGTTTTTACCTATTTTCTCTTCCAATAGACTTAGTGTTTCTCTTTCAGTATTGAGATTTGTGATCCATTTTGACTTGAGTTTGGTACATGGTGATAGACTTAGGTCTACTTTCAGTCTTTGGCAAGTGGCAAGCCAATTTTTCCAGCACTGTTTATTAAAGAGGCTATCATTCTTCCAGTGAGTTCGTTGAGTCCCTTTATCAAAGATTAGGTGGCTGAGTGTCTTTGTGGTTGTGTCTGTGTCTTCCGATCTGTTCTACTGATCTTCTGGTCTGTTTTTTAGTCAGTACTATGTCGATTTTATTACAGTACCTTTGCAGTATAATTTCAGGTCAGGGATTGTAATTTCACCTGACTTGTCCTTGTTGCCCAGGATTGCTTTTGCTACTCTGGGTCTCTTCTGGTTCCAGATGAATTTAAGGAATGTTTTCTCTAGATCTGTGAGGTATGCTAACATAGTTTAATGGGAATTGCATTGAATATGTACAACAATTTTGATAGTATGGCCATTTTTGCAATGTTGGTCCTTCCCATCCATGAGCAAGGAATGTTTTTCCATTTATTTAAATCCTCTTCAATGTCTTTTTTCAGAGTACTGTGGTTTTCATTAAATAGATCTTTTACTTCTTTTGTTAGATTGATTTCTAAATATTTCAATTTCTTGGATATGAAAGGTATGATTTCCTTAACTTCTCTCTCGGTCTGTTTGTTGTTTGTGTACAGGAATGCTATTGATTTCTGGATGTGGACTTTGTATCCAGCTGCACTGCTCAATGTGTCAATTACTTCAAGAAGTCTTCTTGTGGAGTTTTTGGGTTCTTCCATGTAAAGTACCATGTCATCTGTGAATAGTGATAGTTTTACTTCTTCCTTTCCTGTCGTTATTCCTTTTATTTCTCTCTCTGGTCTAATTGCTATGGTTAATGCTTCCAGAACTGTGTTGAACAGGAGTGGTGACAGCAGACAATCTTGTCCTGTTCCTGAGTTTAAAATAAAAGCTTTCAGTTTTTGTCCATTTAGTATGATGTTGGCTGTTGGTTGGTCGTAGATGGCTTTGATCAGGTTGAGGTAAAGTCCATCTATTCCTATTTTCTGTAGAGTTTATATAAAAAAATGCATGTTGGATTTTGTCAAAAGCTTTTTCTGCATCCACTGAGATTATCATGAGGTTTTTGATTTGGCTCTATTGATGTGGTGTATTACATTAATTGATTTGTGTATATTAACCATCCCTGCATTCCTGGAATGAATCTGACTTGGTCATGGTGTGTGATTTTCTTGATGATTTGCTGTATTCTATTAGCTAGTATCTTATTGAGTATCTTTGCATCTATATTCATTAGGGAGATTGGTCTGTAATTCTCATTCTTGGTTTGGTCTTTCTCTGGTTTTAGTATCAGTGTAATACTTGCTTCCAGAAATGAGTTAGGGAGAATTGATTCCTTTTCAATTTCACTGAAGAGTTTGAGGAGTGTTAGCAATAAATCTCTGAATTTCTTGTAAATTTCTGCTGTGAATCCATCAGGGCCCGGGCTTCTCTTTGTCGTTAAGTTTTTTAATCATATTTTCATCTCACTAATTGATATCTCATTAACTGATATTGTTCAGGATTTTTATACCTTCTTGACTCAGCCTTGGTAATTCATACATATCTAGGAATCTGTCCATTTCTTCTGAGTTTTCTATCCTATTGGAGTAAATATTTTAAAAGTAGGAATTAATCTGAAATTCTGTAGAATCTGTAGTGATTTCATCCTTTTCTTTGCTTATTGCATGAACTTGAGTTCTTTATTTTTTTGATAAGGTTGGCTAGGTGTTTATCAATTTTATTTATTCTTTCCAAGAACAAACTCTTAGATTCATTTATTTTTCGTAGGGTTTTCTTCATCTCAATTGCATTATTTTCTGCCCTGATCTTTATAATCTCCCCCCTTGTTTGGGCTTTGGGCTTGACTTGTTCTTCTTTTTCTAAAAGTCTGAGGTGAAGCATTAGGCTATTTATTTCTTCTCTTCTTTGTTTTCCTTATATGTGAGTTCATCACTATAAATTTCCCACTGAGCACTGCTTTCATTTCATAACATAGATTCCCTTAGTTGTATCTACATTTTTGTTTGTTGGTAGGTGTTTTTAAATTTATTTTTAATTTCTTCTGTGACACATTGGTTTTTTAGGAGAATGTTGTTCAATTTCCAAGTTTTTATGGAGTTTTTAGAGTTTCTTTTGTCATTAATTTCCAATTTCATTGCACTGTGGTCAGATATATGCATGGAATAATTTCAATTATTTTGCATTTAGGTAGGTATGCTCTATGGTGTAGAATGTGGTATATTTTAGAGAAAGTTCCATGTGCAGCTAAGAAAAATGTGTATGCTAATGTTGTGGGGTAGAACACTCTTGTATACATCTACTAAGTCCATTTGTTCACAGTTTTGGTTCAGATCTGTTATTTCTTTGTTGATTTTTTTGTCCAGTTGATCTATCTCTTTGTGTCAAAGGGGTGTTTACAATAGTGTTATTACACTATTGCTATTGTAACACTTTTACAATAGTGTTATTAATTACATGAATTTTCATGTGTGTTAAGATTTGTCTTATGTTGTTTGGTGCTCTGATATTTGGTGCATATATGTTTAGGATTGTTATCTCTTCCTCTTTTAGATTTCCGCTAACAAATATGTAGTGACCTTCTTTATCTCTTTTGATTGCTCTCAGTTTGAAGTTTATATTTTCTGCAAACATAATAGCTACTCCTGCTTTTTTTGTGTGTTCCTGTTGCATGGAAGATTTTTTCTATCCTTTGACCTTCAGCCTATGGATTTCCTATTGAACAAAATGTGTTTGCTGTGTACAGCATATCATTGGATTTTTGTTTCCAAATCCACTCTGCCAGTCTATTTCCTTTGACTGGTGAATGAAGCCATTTACATTTATGGATATAACCAATATGTGTTGGCTTATCATTGTTGTGTTATTTGCTTGCTGTCGGTTTCTTACTTTTTCTACCTGTTTACTTGCTTGCTCTTCTTGAGGGTTCCTTTCTATTGTTGTTCTTGAAATTGCATTCATTTTCTTCTCTGTCTAGAATGTTGTTCAGTGCTTTTGGCAAGGATGGTTTGGCACTCATGAAATTCTTCACTTGCTCTTTGTTGTGGAAATATTTTATTTCTCCATTAAGCTTGAAGGATAGTTTGTCAAGATACATCAGTCTTGGTTAGGAGCTGTTTTGCCTTAGGACCTGTAATACTTTGCTTCAAGATCTTCTCAGTTGGATGGTTTGTATTGAGAAGTCTGCCACAGTTCTGCTGGGCTTCCCTTCCGAGGTGATCTGCTTCTTTTCTCTAGCAGCTTTTAGTATTCTGTCCTTTTGCTGGAGATCTGGGATCTTTATTATACTTCTCAGTGTAGTTTTATTATGGTTATGACTAGTAGGAGTTATATATGCCTCATTTACCTGTATCTCAGATTATGTTTACATGCTTGGGAAATTTTCTACTCTTATTTCTGCAAATACTCTTTTTATGTCATTTGTGTCCCCTCTTGCTGTTTCATTGACTCCTATTAGTCTGACATTATTTCTCTTTCCTCATCTTGCAGCTGTTGAATTGATTTTTTCCTGGATCCTTGTTGATTTCAAGAGATCCTTCCTTTCACGATTGCTAGCTGCCATGTTGCCTTCAAAATCTGAAATTCTATCTTTGGCTTCATTCAAGTGATTTTGCAAGCTTTGAATGGAAGTTTTGATTTCCTGGAAATCTCCTTGAGTCTGTTTCATGTGTTCTAATTCATTCCTATATTGTTCATGTAACATTTCCATCCATTGCCTATGTTCATCTATTTTTTATTTGCTTCTTCTCTAGACGTCCAGAGCATTTCCTTCATTATTATTGCCATTTCATTTTTTGCCTGAGACATTACGTCTGATCTGATCTCTTCTATGACCTGATGGAGTTGTGTCTTTACTTCCACTGCAGTCATTCAGCAATTGCAGGTGCGTTTACCAAGTGCTCCTATGTCGGCATCTGCTGGACTTGTTCTGAGTGGGGTAGAGCTCTGAGATTGCATTTTAGCCCTTAGTCTTGTCATGTTTGATGCTGGAGGTAGAACGCTCAGTCTCCTGCTTCTCTAGCAGTTCATCAAAGGTCGCTAGTCCCTCTAGGTTTCCTGGTGATAAGCCCTGTCCCTCAGTTTCCACTGAGATGTGCTGCTTAGGCTGGGGTTTTACCCTAGACAGTGAAGCATACCTAGTTCTCCCAGGTCTAAGACACAAACTATGATGTCAGTTGATGGCATATGGTTTGCTCCAGCAACCCCTTTCAGTTCAGGGCACATGTATAACCCAGAATCTGGTTACACTGGTGGCACAACCCCAGACCAGTGGTCCTGTGACCCCAGGCAGTTCAGGATACAGGCAAAACCCAGACATGAACTGCAGTCAGCTCAGAACACACATAGGACGCAGACACGGGCTGCACTAACAGCTACCACAGAGTGCCTGTGTGCGCAAACTCCTGGAAGGCAGGGCACAAATGAAGCCCAGACCTGAACCACGGTGTCAGCAGCTCATGGAGCACCCACACCCAGACCTCACTCAGTGCTGGGCATGCACAGGGAGGGCTCACTCACAAATCCAGGCAAGAGCAGTTCTCAGGCCTTCACAGTGAGGATCTCCTGTCTGCACCAGGCACACAGAGGGCAGAGACTCAGACTGTAATGGTGGTAGGGTCATGAGTTGTCCACTCTGCCCCCAGAAAATAGATTGGAAATATGTGGTTCTCTTGGCAGCATTCAGCTGGGAAATATGCTTTCAGCAGGTCGCAGCCCACCTGATGCTGTTTCTCCAGTCAGTTCAGTCTCAGCAGAGGAGCCAGGAGTGGGCCGCACCAACAACAATCACAGACTGTGTACGTGACCTGAAGGGCAGGGTGCAGTTGAAGCCCAGATGCGAACAGTGGTCTCAGCAGCTCGTGGAGCACCTGTACCCAAACCTCACTCGCACAAGGAGGGCCCAAGTATGAACCCTTGTGAGAGCCATTCGCAGGCCTTCTCAGTGAGGATCCCCTGTCTCCATGAGAGATATTTTTAAATGAATGTAAGTTCAATTAACTCATACAGTAATAAAACATAAATAGAATTACATATATACATATTAGCTATAATCATATCTTACTGATTTTAGACACACAATGGGCTGGCACAGTTCCTAACACTGATGTAAGTATTTAAAAGTTACCATTCTAGTGTATTAACTTGCTCTTCCAATCTGTATCTGTGTTCTTGAATTCACTGACAGGTTATGGCTTGCTGTAGTCTCCATAATGTTAGATCGTGTCCATAGGGTTTGTGTCTTTTTAGGTTTAGTTTCATTTTCATCTGTATAGAGTACATTTTAATGATTGTTTCATAAATATAGTTAATTTTTAAATTTAAAAAAATCATAGCAATTTGTTTCAGAAAGCATTAGCTGAATTTAGATTAACAATTGTTTTTCTTTGAAATAGAATTTTTTCTGAGTTATAAAGATGATTGTAAACTACATGAACTATGTCTTACATTATGATTTGGGGAATATTTATGTTAACTACTTAATTATGTCAAGTAGTCAAATAGTATATCATGAATCAAATACTGTCATATAAAATTTAATGATTAGATTATGTTATAAAATCTGGAAATATTCTCTGGTACATTCACACATTTGTGTTTTCAATGCTACATAACTAACAAAAAGAAAAAAAAACAGGTCAAAGCACAGCAATTTGGGCAGAAGTCTGAATTTTATCTTTGATTCATATCTCTATTGAGATGATATTTAATTCTTGTTCATGTAGAAATAGTAGGGGAAAAAATGAAATTACCACATTTCACTGATGCAAAGTTAGAGGAAGTGGATTATTGCAGTTTGCACACTGTGTAGTTTGCAAAATTTGAGATTCCAGTTATTTTGTTTGTTTTACTTTTTAAAAATTTTTTGGCTCATCTCTAAAGTAACAAGAGATTTCAAGTGTGTAATAATTTACTTTTCAGGAACGCACCAAATCTTTGTGCAATTTTAGTTTCAGTAACCACCAACTAACCTTCTGTATTCAAATTTGAATTGTTCATGTTCTTAGACTTTTTCTAAAGAAACTTTTCAAAGGAAAGAGCCACTGAATGGAGTAACTCAGAGAAAACAGATTTGTGTCACTGCAATAATTCAAGAATCGAAGCCTATTAAAAGTGACACCCAGAAATTAATTTGTAAAAGATAAATTGTTCCAAATATTACTTTAAGCATTTTCTCTCAATTTTATTTCCCATTTTAAATTCCTTGTCTTCTTTGTTAACTAAAGCCATTTTTTTAACTTCAGGCTAAAGACAATGTAAATAGATATAAAATCTAAAACCAAAACTGAAATAAAGCTAAACAACCAATTAAATAAAACTTAGTGAATGCAGAAAATAAAATGTGTCAATGTACCCAAAAGAAAATAAAATACTTCCCATAATGGAAAATAAAGTAACTTCAAAAGTTTTTGAAATAAAGTATTTTATCACTTATGCTACATTTTCTGAAAATTTAAATTTCATAAATTGTAACATAACAGTAATGTGGATAGTCATTTTGGAACATTTCACTGGACCTGTTCAGGTATATTCAGTATAAAATATTTTGCTTTCTCAGACGTTTCTTATAGACATTTGAGGATTGTACTGTGATTTTTGTAGTTTTCAGCCACAAACTGTAGCACACAAAGAGAGAAAATACAAAGAATAAGCTAAAATTATTTTTCCTCCCTAATGTCTTTCCAACGATATTCAATATCACTGGCGATGGAGTTTGCTTTATGCTCTCTCTGGCACGTTTTTCAATTACTAGCCATATGTTACTTTGTTTCTTACAGAAGTTGGCATGAAAATATCTCTTCTGAATGCATACAGACACACACCACCACACACGGAAAAGATATGTTTATTAAAAATTTGTTTGAAAGTTTTTATTCTTGATCCATCTTCCCAGCTATCCATTTTATGGCCTTTTCAGAGATCTGATCTTGCTCATAATAGTGAAACTGGAAGAGGAAAGTATATAACTTGTTCTTCAGTCCCCAGGTTGGAGAACCTGGTGTAGGGTAACAGACGGTTTAAGCTTTGAAATCCCACATATGTTTCTATGATAAAGATAGAAAAAAAAACCCTTAATAAATGAAAGTCTAACCCCCCTTAGTAAAAAAAAAAAAGATAATGTTTCTATATTGCTTGGCATCCTTGACCTTGGTACTGGTTTAAAAGAATTTGGTTTAAATCATGGCACTCAGATCCACTGATTCTTAATCCCTGATCTGTTTCACGACGTGCAGAATCATGCATTGCCAGGGAGCATAGGAGAGACTCTAGCACATCTCAGTAACGGCAGCAGCAGTTGTTCCAGTGTGGCACTTTGGAACTCTCAAGGCATTTCTTGTCACACAGCCAGGTTTTCATTCCTTGAATGCTGCAGGAGAATGAAGAATCTATTATTTCCTGGAACAGGAGTCTTAATTCAGACAACTAAAATGAGAAATGCTGGTCTGTTATAACTGAGCAGAGACGTTAGTGTCCAGGCTCACATCACTATGTCTTGACTCAAGCTCAACAGAGGACCTCCACACACTGCACAGAGCAGAGAAGGCAAGAAGTACATTATTCAATAGGCGAAGTTCATGGATGAAAAAAGAATATCATATTTCAAATAATGCCACCTCCATGTAAGGCATAATTGTTATGAGAAGTCTGATCAATGAGGAAATGATCACCTCACATCAGTCAGTCTATCATTTTTCCCATCAACACTGAGCAACTTATTCATCCACTGGACTGCATTAAACTAGGAACACAAAAGCAAATACAAGAAAGTTCCTGTTCTTACAATTCCACCTGAGACGTATTTTTTTTCTAGGCAAGGAATGTCCACAATATTTTGAACTCTTTTCAGGCAGGAATGTATTGTATTTATAACTGGGTTCCCTGCACTCAGCAGAATGGCTAATATGAAATGTATATTAAGAATATTTGCAACGTAAATGCATCAGTGTGTTTTTCCAAGGAGTGCTTGACATTTAATCAAGAATATGTGAACATGAGGGAAGATGACTCTTCCTTCACATCTTCTGCCTGGTTCTATTCAGTCCCAGTCTTCCTAATCAAGTCCAGGGAGGTACGTTATATATGCCACCAGGATGTCCCTAAATACAACACTCACTGTCTAAGTATGCCATATCTCTAACCAGGCCTTTCTATATTGTCTCCCAAATTTTGTCTTAAGAAATTAAAACTTGGATTTGGCTTCTGTACTGAGAGATCTATATATAGGTAGATAGAGTAAAAAGCAAAATGTACTCTCAGAAAAGAAAAAAAATATGCAGTAATGTGTCTCATTAGTCCAACAGATACTATGCTTCCCAAAATGACTGCTACGGGAGACTATGTATCAGGAAGACAGGGTAAGAATTAAAAGATGCATAGAAAATTGTAAGGGCTGGGTTTAAAAGAAATAAATTAGGCCAGTGAGACAAACTTGTATATGCATAGAAAGCAGCACTAATGGGCAGGCTGAGAGAGGATTATTGTGCACAGATATATCAGGGAATCCTAGGGGCTCCAGAATGACATACTTATTAAAGTATAAGCTTAGCAAACTTTAGTAGATTTTTTTAAAAACCAAAGGTAGAACAAAGCCATGATTTACCTGACAATCACAAATTTTCATGTTGTTAATATTTAGTCTGTTAGAATAATTTTAGAACATTTAAACTATATTGCAAGTGTTTGGCTGATTTCAATATCTAGCTCTTTGAATATGGCAAATTTAGAGAAAATGAGCTAGAAAGATGGCTTAGGGAGATGCCAGATAAGTTATATTACTACAAGAATATGCATAAACCACTAGGTTATATGAATAAATGTTTTCACTGTTTACCAAAACAGTTCTGCATTGCCCACTGTTATATTAATTGAATATGTAAAATATACTTTTGAATATCTCCCTGCATACCTATCAGCCTTGATAATGTACAATTTCACATGCATTTCTTCTTTTGGAATACTGCAAGAAAAGTACAGCATGTGTAAATCTACCAAAATGATTTCTAAATATACTAGAACTGTATGCTAAAATACAATTACTTTTCTTTTTCATTACGAAGCCAGTTGGTTGCCAAAAGCTCATATAGCTTAATAATCCAGCAGGTGTGTGATTCTTCTCAGATATTAGAACAAACATTATTTTTTAAAACAATAGAGTTTCTGCTCCAAGTGTACCCTTCTAAGTGGTCTCGGGTAACTACATTGTCCTCAGAATGCAAATTCAAGCTTTTTGCTGAGCAGCTGTAGGAAGATTTGGAGACATAATAGAGCTGAATCAACCTCTGTCTCTTTCTCGTTATGGTGCCTGCAAAGTTCAAAACCAGTTATCTCTTCTTTCCAACTTTCCTGGTATTAAGAATTAAGAGGAACACTAGCCAAGCCAAGAATCAGAAGTGCAGGAATCAGATGTTCATTTCAATTCATCTTAGTTCCTTAATCATTCCGAACCCAATTTGTCTATAAACCATAACTACTGACATTCATCCTCCTAGCTTTTTACAGTTGTTCCATCCTATAGGAGAACGTGTGAGAGTTTTATTTATACATTTGTCCAAATGAGTTTTACCAATCTTCTTTTATGTACTTGACCCAGTATCGCGTCTCAGTTATGATTCAGAGCAGGTACAATGGAGTGGGAATTACTGCACTGATGTTTTATAGCTAAAGATCCTAGAAAAGCAGAGATTAAATAGCTTGTTCACATCACAGCGTCTGATTCTAACCCAGAGCTTTTAACATATCATATGAATCCAATCCAGATTAGGTCCTTAGTTAAAAGTTTTTGTGTTTGTTTTTCGGTTTTCGCTTTTAGGTTTTTTTTTGTTTTTTGTTTTTTTCTTTTTTGGTTACCCAGACTCAGATTATTTCTGGCACTTTCAAAATTTGTTATTTTGAAGTGAATACAAAACTTTTTAAAAATTAAGGTAAATCCTGACTGAAATTGATTGAATGATGAGATGAAAACCCACAGTAACTAATTACATGGAAGTAAGCCTGACCCATACAGGAAAAGGCATGTCTGATGGAAAGATCACTACCGATTTTTTCCTTTTCTTCGGTTCCCCTCGGTTATGTAGTAGAATTCTCTAGCATGCTTTCCAAGATTGTAAAAGAATATTTCAAAGTCAGATTCTTCTCCTGTCAATTTCGTTTTCAGGCATGCTTTACTGTCAAGACCAATAGTTGTTTGTAATTTAAACTCAGCATTCATGCTGACTCTTGATACTGTTGACAATCAGACTGGCTCAGCCTTGTTTTGACAGATACACGTCCCCCTTTGTGAGGTATTCATATTTTGAAAATATCTTCACACATGACAAAAGTCACTAAGACAAAGGGATAACAACCAAGGGAAGCTTTTCAGTTCAAAATGTGTGTGTGTGTGTGTGTGAGTGTGTGTATGCCCTTTCACACACACGTGTGTGCACATGTCTATGTGAAGGAAAGAACTACCTGATGCTTTTAAGTTCCTTTCTCTTTCATCACAAGGGAATTTAATTTTGCAAGAAATTAAAGAGATGAAAGGTTTTGCCTTTTAGTTCACCTTAGTTACAAAAGGACTCAAACAGAGAGAGCTATACAGTACCCTTGGCAATAACTTTTTCATTAGACATGAGGGATTTGTTTGTAGGGTTGCCCCAAGGTTGTTCCCTTGTCAAGTGCCCGGATCTGCGGTGCGGATCACAGGTAGCAGCCACATCACCAGTGGTGATCCGAGCAGTTAAACTGTCGGTTTAGTTGGCCAGTTCATTCCATCATTCATTTCCTGGACATATACTAATAAAGAAGTTATAAGATAACAGAACACAGTATATTTCAGAACTTCTAAAGGTTCTGCAAGCTGAGCATAGTGGCACATACCTATAATTCCAGCGCTTGGGAGTCTGAGTACTTGGTATATACTAGACATATTGTGCTAAGCAATTCTCATACAGAACCCATTCCTCAAAAATATATGTTTTGGTGCCTATTGGATTCTAGGCATTGTTCTAGGTACCAGGGGACACAGCAGTGAAAGAGTGAGATAAAATTCTCCATCTTTAAGAAGTTTATTTTCCTGTTGGACACACAAACATAAATAAGTAAATTATATAGCATATCAGATTGTAATAAATGCTAAGGAGAAAAATAAAGCAGACGGGAGATATGAAATATTTCAATGTGAAACTGAAATTGTACCTAGGGTACCCAGGAAAGATCTCGCAGAGAAATTGAATTTTTAATTGCATTTCAAATGTCAAAACTACATCAAAACCAATAACACATACTGTAAGGGGAACATTTCACACATATTTCTTTCTGATGCTACAACCTTCCTTTGGAGCGCTTTGCCTTGCAGTCTTTGACGACATGCACGCCACATTTCCATGTGAGAAGTACCAGCACATTCTGCTCAACTCCAGCTGTATGCTGGGAAATGACTTGTGAAAACATTTGAGGAAAGTAAGGTAGCTCAGCATGCAGAGAGCTGCGAAGAGCTTTTCAGGGGAAAGAGGATGCCTCGGGTGTTCCAGGGAGAATGTGGGGATCTACGTGGCTGGACTACAGAAAGCACAGAGGAGAAATGAGAGCATGTGCTGAGCATGATCAAAAGCCAGTAGGGTATTCAACCGTCCATGGAGGTCTTTCCCTTTGAATGGTACACAGGAGGAAAATGAAGGGAAGCCAGGCAATCTGTTTGCCCCAGATTGTTCCATTAAGCTGCAAAGTGGGGAATTTAAGAACTTACCTGTCTGACTCCAAAATCATCATATTAACCATGATCCTACATTCCATATGCTGTGCGATTGAAAAATACCTTGAATGTGTACATTTTAAAAAAAATTGTTACAGTAAAAAACACATCTCCATTCATCCCCCTCAAAATAGCCACCCTCACTTAGAACACTACCCCACCCTTCCTACCACGGAGGCAGTTATGGATCTGGAAATCCTCTTGGGTCTAGTTGTGTTGTCCTGGCTGCCTCAGTGTCCTGAATCCATCCAAAATATTTACCATTCACGGTCGTCCTGTCTTGGGAAAAGAGCTGAGAGTCAAAAGGTGCAAGCTTCAGTGAATTAGGTGAAGGGCAAATTGTGATGTCCTTACCGGCCTGCCTTCCCCTTGTGCAATTTTGGTTTCTTAGCACACACAAATATGCAGTAAATAGTGTTTACATTCCTTTCAAGAGGTTGCTAACGTACAGAACCCATCTTATTTCCTTTTGTCACCCTTTTTGCCTTCCCTCCCTCTCCTCACCTAGGATTCTCTTCCCTTTTTGTGCATGGTTCCACGACACCGTGCTTACACTCCCTGGGGGAAGCTGGTATATGCACATGGCACACTCCAATCCCTTTCTTTCTGCCTCTGTTATTCCCCACCCATCCCCCTCCCTCCATCCCTTGTTCCCCTTCTCCTTTGAGAATAATCTGTCCCCTATTTCCTATCATCTTTTTATCTTGCTCTTTATTTTTACTCTGTGTCTCATATAATCAAAATAATATAATAGTTAAGATCGTGTGCCAGATTTAATTCATGTCACTTTATGGTCTCAAGGGGGATCTATTTTCCCATAATAATTCTTTTATCTATAGCATAGCAATATCCCATGGCATGGACATACCTCATTTTCTTCATCCAGTCATCTGGGATGGACATATAGGCTGCTTCCAAGATTTAACTATTATGAATTGTGTGGCTAGAAACATGGGTATGCATGGATCTCTGTAATATAATGTCTTTAATTCTTTTGGGAAAATACATAGGAGGGGATTAGCTGACTCAAATGTAGTTTCTAGTTTTAATTTTTTGAGAAGTCTTCATACTGATAACCATAGTGGTTGTACTAGTTTACATTGCCACAAACAGTGTGGAAGGCGTTCTGTTTTCTCTGCAGCCTCTCTAGCCCTTGTTACTATTTGATTTCTTGATGCTGGCCATTATTTCTAGGATAAGATGAAATCTCTGTGTTGCTTTAGTTAATATTTCTCTAGTTGCCATCAATATTGAACATTCCTTTATATAATTATTGGAAATTTGTACTTCTATAAAGTGTCTAATCATTTCACTTGCCCAGTTTTTGATTGAGTCTTTTTGTTCTGGAAGGGTCTAATTTTTTTTGAGTTCTTTATATATTCTAGATATGTTGAGTCTCCAAGGAATCACTGAAAAAACTCTTTTTCCCATCTTGAAGTTTGTTTTTTCACTGTGTTGTTTGTTTAGCTGTTGTTAGTTTGGGGATTTTGTGGGTGTGGAGATTTGTTATTTAATATGGTCCCATTCATTGATTCCAAAAGTATTTGTTCAGAAATTCCTTGCCTATGCCTATGACTTCAAGACTTTTACCGATCTTTTCTTCTAACAGGTTAAGTGTTTCTGCATAGGTGAACATTTAGTTCTTTAATCCATTTTGATTTTAGTCTAGTGCATAGCAAGAGATAGAGGTTTAGATTCAATCTTCTCCATATGGATAGCCTGTTTTCCTAACACTATCTATTAAAGAAACTCTCTTTCCTGCCCTGTGTGATTTTGACCCTTTGGGCAAAGATCAACCAGGGGAATGTACTTGGAGTTGTTTTTGCATCGCCTATTCTGTTCCACTAATCTTCATATATGTTTTTGTGCCAGGACAATACAGCTTTTATCACAGTAGCTTTGTAATATAAATTAAAGCCCTGGATTTCTAATTTCTAGAAATAACAGCTTGTAAAAACACTCATGAAAGAGACCGCTTTAAAAATAGTAAAAATGATAGAATAAGTTAGGGAGGATATTTTTAGAGGAATTAATGGTATTGTATCTTGTAATTACTTTGACATTCACCATACCTTTGATTACATCTCATATATTGAAGTAAGATGAATATAAATACCTTAATACACTGGAAAAATGGACAGGAAAATAAATCCAAATGTTATGAGTGTTCATGAAATCTGGAAAGATGTGGCAAGGCTTCTTTTTTATTCTTTTATTTTATTTTAAGAATAAAGGAAGAAAACATGTTAACAAACAGACATCCACTTATAAAATAGAGTAAGAACAATACAAACAATACAGAGTTACAAAGTAGTAGGAAATTAACAATGGTTGTTGTATTACTACTGATATCTTCAAAGTGGTTTCTCAGGAAAACAAATAGAGACATGCAATAATGATCAAACCAGTAATCATTAATTGTTCCTTTCAGTAAACCAATAGAAGGCAGTAGTACAACTGTTAGCTATCCTGTATATACATACATACATACATACATACATACATAATTTCCCCTTCTTTACTTTCTCCTTTCCCACACCCCAGTTGCCTCTTACTTTTGAGCATTTTCCTTTCATTTTACAATGTCTATAAGACCTCCTAGTTTTTATTCACTCTTTCAGGTTCTTACACTAGTGAGATAATATGTTGCTTACACATGGAAGTCTTGTTTATTTCACTTATGAGTATGGTCTCTAGTTGTGAGCATTTACCTATGAAAGCCTCAATTTTGTCTTTATAGTTGAGGAATACTCCATTATATAAAAGTACCACAACTTTTTTATCCAGTCCTCAATGGAAGGACATTTGGGTTGCTTCCACAATTTAGCAATCACAAATTGTGCCGCTATGAACATGGGTGCACATATGTCACTGTGATATGATGTTTTCAGATCTTCTGGGAAAATACCCAGAAGGGGAATAGCTGGGTTGCATGGGACCTCTAGACCTACTTTGCTGAGGAATCTCCAAACTTATCTCCACAGTGGTTTCACCAGTCTGCACCCCTACCAGCAGTGGAGAAGAGTTCCTATTTCTCCACAGCCTGTAGGAAGGCTTCTTGAAGCAATTATTGCTCATCCTGCACTTTTCCAGAGAGAGATGGATTTAAGGGCATTTCAGAAAGAAGGCCAAGAAGACTGTAACCTTTGGTTTTTTAACCATTAAAAATCAACTAATTATGCACAAATTGTTTTAACATTCTAGAAGGTATTTGCTTGGCTTTTAAAGAAAAACTATTACAAAGTGGAAGTGGCTGTGAGTTAAAGGACATTTGGGGTGAGATCTAGTATTGCCCTGCTTCCTAGAGCTTGCTTCAGTTCACCCAAGGTTTACTAAAGTAGATATTCCCAAAAGTAAGACAAGTGCTTCCACCAGCAAACTTACTCCTGGGTATTTGCTTACTCCTGAGCATTTACTTCCAGGGAATGTCACTGCCATTCACTGAGTTGACCAAACTTAAAATTGCAAGGGTATTTCATTCTTGAAATCCCAAGTTCTTAATGTCACAATGTAAATCTATCCCCAGCTCCTATACTCATTAATTTTATTATTTAAATATCTCATCCATGTCCTCTTCCACTCTCAGTATTTAAGTTTCAGCAACTCACATGGATTAAGGACAGATTGATCCAGGGATAATGAGGCAGGAATATAAGAGAATGTATTAAGCTTGGTATTATCCATAGTTCCAGGCATCCACAGTAGTCTTGGAATATATCTTCGTGGATAAGAGGAGAGCACTATTGCTATTTATTTTTGCCACCCTGAGAGAGGTTGAGAGTGAAAAGACAAATACATGGCTACCCTCAGGAATTTTCCATCTGGTACAGGGAAGGAAATCAGCCAGATCAGCAGGTGATTGTTCGGCAGTACTGGGCACTCAAACAGAAGTGTACCCTGCGGGCATCTGTCGGGTTCATCAAGGAGAACCTAATCGGATCATATGTTGGATTGAAACTCTTCAGATGAATCACATTGCCTTCAGGATGAGTACACATAACTGAGCACTGCAATTCACAGGATCCTTTCCATCAATCCACTATTTTCCTATCATGTTCCGCCTCTCACTACTCCATGTGTAGATTCATGGATCTTGTCTGACTCCAAATGTGTAATTTTGTCCTGATGATTTAGTCTATGTCCCCAATACACACAACTCCCTTCACCTTTTTCCACGGTCTGCTGACAAATCTTGCTCTAAGTCTCACCTGAAGTAATTCATAGGCATTAACAAGTTCCTGGTACATCCAAGAGCGTTTACAGCTCCAGCTAAGACTGTGGGTTCTCCATGGTGGTATTTGTCACCTTAAATTGCAGTTAATTATTTTATGTCTTCTACCCAGACTCTGAGCTTTTGAGAGGAGGAGTTATGTGTTTTAATCTCTGAACATCCTATATCTAATACAGTGGCCAACATATAGGGGAGTGCTAAACAAAGGCAGTGTGAATGACAGCAACAACACCGTAAGTGTAGCTAGCTTTTATCCATTACTACATGCTTGAGGTGAAATGCACTCATATATTTTCTCATTTAATAATTTCAAATTGATAGATATACATAGGGCATTTCACAAAGGAAGGAACTGAAGCATAGGCTTTTTTAGGTTGTCCATGCATTCATTGCTCGGGAAGGATGGGTTGAGTATTAAACCCAAGCAATTTGCCTCCAGAGTAGAGCATATACCATTAACTGCTATGCCGCAGTGATTTAAAAAAGAATGCTCGACTGGTGCTATCATCTCTATTTTACCATGTTTGTCTCTATTTTACAAAGAAACTAAGAAAGCAAAATAATTTTTCTAAAGTTACCCAGACAGTGAATAGAAAGCCAGTTTTCAAATTTCAATGAATCTCACTCCATAGTTTGTGCTAAAGGAAAGAAGTCCCAGTTTCCTCGATTGAAAAATGAACCATTTGATGAAACATCAAAATGAAACAAGATAATCTTTATCTTTCCATGCAATTTCAACAACTGCATTATTTTAGCATATTACAGAGATGTAATTATAAACTATATTATGATAAACATTATTTTTTATTTTGAAATCACATCAGAAATTTGTCTTCACTTTGGAGGTGCTTCGGCGTCAAAATGAAGGAAAAAAATTTTAGCTTAGTTCATGTCCTAATATGTTACACTAAATGTCACTGAAAAGATTCTGTTTTGAGGTAAAATTCCAGAGAAGAACCAAGGTCATCACTCATCCGGAGTCTCTGAAGGCCAAAAGGAGGCAGAGACCATTCATGAAGCCTATGGATTCTGTCTCAATTGCGTGCCTCGCCTTGGCCCTATCCCCCTCTCTGGGCAGCTGATCTGGGATGGGAACCCTCTGCCAGCTCCTGGGCAGCCAGATACTCCAAGCTTGCCAGCTTGTCCTTCACCCAGAGGCAGCACTCATCACCACTGCTGTTTTAATCACATCAATCGTTTTCCTAATGCTATTTTGCATCAAATCCAAGCTCCTAATTGTAGGTTTCAAATCTCTCTACGGATTACTCCTCCCTCCATATAAATAGATACTTCTCCCCTGATTGCCTGTCTTTGATACCACTCTAAAGAAGGGCGGTGTTCCAAGAATTCAAATGTTACCTTCTTACCTTACCTCCTAGAGATCCTCAAATATCTTGTTGCTTTCTGCTTCCAAAACTATTCAAAATCCCTTCTCCTGTCCATTTTTTCCAAATCAATAGCCCAGACGTTGGGAGTTTTCTTCTTTTTGGCATCTACCAGAGGTAAATAGAGGAAATACATTTTAGATCAAGTTACTAACATTATCTAATGGAAATGTATTAGAATAGGAATGAGAGTCACTCAGAGTTGCAGCTCTGCAAATTATTCTAGCTTCATTATTATTCATCTGTAAAATGGATATATTTGTCCAAATTCCGTTCCTGAGGAGAATAAAACACATTTTAATTAATTCACTGTGCACATACATACAGAGTACCTACTGTGTACACCCACTGCTTAATAGACGATAATTTCTTCATGTATGGATGGTCAAGTGTATTTGTGTATTTTCCCCACTTGAATACAGATGTTTCAATATTAATCACAGTTTTAATAGTCATATCTTTTCCTAGTAGTTGTTGAATAACAAATGAAAAAATTAATTCATTTTTGATGTTTCTTTTTCAAAAGAAATTATGAAACCCTTCTTTAATTACATGCAACCTGCCACCCACACTTCCCCATCCACAGAACTTGACATAGTAAAGATCAAACAGGTGTTCCCATGTTTTGATAAGCTTGATGTTGAAAATTCTGCCAAAATCTACTGTTTTATAATGAGAACAGATGGTTACAGATGAGCATCACTTCAGCTATTGATGATGTTGAAAACAAATCTTTATCACAGAAAGGGGAGGAGATGGAATTTTTAGAAATAATCATTTTCTATATGTAGAAAGCATTGTGCACAGCACACAGGCTATCATTGTGGCTATAATGGAATGAAATCTCAATTTAAAAGCATGTTGATAAAGCACTTGGCTGCTTTCCTACTCTGAGTGAAGGCTCGTTCCCTTCTCTATATTTGTCACAAAATGAAAATATTTTATGTACGATATTTATGTGAGATTCTTGATGTTACTGAATGATGTGATTCATACTAGAGATATTTCACTTTTGATGACTGAATTGAGTGCTTAGCATTTTCTTCAGCTTCTTCACAAAAACAGATGATGGAAGAGAATGAAAGAAGAACCAGTCTTATCAAAATGACCTAACAATGACTGGTTTCATTCTGACAGACAACTTAATGTATCAGGCATGATACATGAATACTAAGGCATGAACTTAGGTATTTAAATGTTTAAAGAGAAGTTGTAGCATAACCTTCGCACGGATCAGTTTAAGATATTCTAGTCTCCCAATATTAATGAATAGCATCTTGATAGAAGAGCATTTTACCATACTGTTATAGGACAGTAAGAGACAGATAAGCTGACTCTTTTATGCTATTTGTTTCTGAAATTTTTTAGTATAAATGAGCTGTGATTATCTCTAATTTTTCATATTCATCTGTGCAACAAAAGTCTTGTCTTATAGTATTTCGTGTTTGTGGGGAGGATCACACTGTGTGCTTGTCAATAACAGCTTGCTTATGGATTTCTGAAGACCTTAATGTGAAAGACCAAATTGGCAAGTTTAGGGCTGCCGCCTGCTAAAAATTTCAAAATCTTTACTTTCAGACATTTGAAAAACATTTTATTGCATAATTCAATTATACTAGTATCATATATGTATTGCTGTATTTTAAGATGAAACACAGATATGCAGCTGTTCTTACAATTACACAGACATGAAGAAATGGAGCCTGATTTCTGCTGGCTGCGGTAGTAATTATTGGCTGGCTCCTTTATTCTTAAGTATTGAAGAGAATATACAATGAACTCTAGGCAGAAAACTCACAAACTTGAAATCTCAGCAGAAAGTAAAATTCAAGAGATTGAAAAGAAGTTTCTAGTGAAAACATAAACTTTTTAGTTTAAAAAGAATATTTGAAGAATGTTCTAAGAATATCAAGAATATTTAAGAACATTTGAAGTTTGTTAAAAGTTGGTTCACTTAACACATTATTTCCTTTATTAGATAATTTGCTTTTGCACTTAAACATGATTAAAGTAGTCTACCATTTGAATTAGAAAAAAACACTTTGTAAACAATCTAGAGCTTCTTGGTATACATAGCAGTGAGAAAAAAATCAGAACACTTTCTGTCTTCTGCTGTTTAATTAGAGAGATCAAGAGAGTATGCAAATATTTATATGATAATTGAAATATAATTCAGACAAAAGAAATCACAGGTGAATTGTCAAATAAAAGACAAATATTCAATTTAAGCTAGATACAATTCTTCTGAATAGAGAGGTCTACAAATTTTGTAGATGTTTCATTGTATATGTGTTTCAAAATTCTGCAGAAATATAGTTATTCAATAGATATAATTAATTTTAAGTTTGTATGAAAGATTTATATGTGTCATGGATTTATACTATGTTTTCAACTTTATTGCTGAAAATTGTATTGATATTTATAAATTACTTAAAATACAAAACACACTAAAATGTAAATTGTTGCTTAATATTGCTATTTGATGAAATAAACCATTTGAAGTTAGCTTAAAGGAAAGGAGAGATAGCACAAACCATGGAAAATTAAAGATTTGTAAAACAGCGTGTCTTGGTTACTTTTCTCTCGTTGCTGGGACAAAATATCTGACACCCAAAATTAAGGAAGAAAAGGATTATTTAGCTTACAATTTGTGAAGGTTTCAGTCTATACTTGGCTGGCTCCAAGGCAAAGTGGCACAGGGCAGAGGGCAACAGTTCATGGCAGCAAAAGACAGCAAAAGCAACAAGAGCAAAAGGGAGGAGCAGTGGCAAGCAGCCTCTTTCCTTCCCTGAGAGTAACCTGGCTAAGGTATCATATATTTGGTATATTTTTTTCAAATGACTAGCTCTTCAATTCATTGATACTTTAACACATAAAAATCAATAGTATTTATGTATACCAATAATAAACTAGCTCAGAAAAAATTATGGAAAAATGCTATTCACAATAGCATCAGGAAAAATTAAACACCTAGAAATTAACCTAAGCAAGGAAGGGAAAGACTTCTACAACGAAAATTGCAGTAATCTGAAAAAGCCACTCCCCACATCATGTGGGATATTACTTTTATTAATTTGCATACCCTGAATCAACCTTGTAACCCTGGAATGAAACCTGGTAACACATTATCAAAAGGGGGCTGGAGGTACAGCTCAGTGGGGTAAGTGCTTGCCGCTAAGCACTAAGGCCCTGAGTTCGATCCCCGGTCCCGGAAAAAAAAAAAAAGGCACATTATCAAAAGGATTACATATCCCACATGTGAGGAGTGGCTGAGTTGGAGATCAGCCACATATTCGGTGCTGGGGGAAGGCCAGCCCTGAGAACACAGAGCCCCAGAGGAGAGCCATGTGAACACGTTGTTGGGACTAGAGTAAGCCCAGTCCAGCAGGTCTGGCCTTGGTTTTTGTTGTTGTTGCTGCTGTTAACTATAGCACGGATAGGTCTAAAAATGTTTTGTTTTCAGTATTCTCAGCAAATACAGAGAGTGTTTCATGTGCAAGCACTTTTAGCCCCATTGTGCACTTCCCCCCTTTTTACAGTGTATAAATAAAGAAGCAGACCATGCTGTGTTGTCACTGCCTCCCCATCAGAGAGGCCAGGTAGCACCTAGGCCCAGTTTACCTTTTAGTATGTGTCTATAGTTTTTCTTAATCCCCTTGGACTTCCTCAGGACAACTCAATGGTTACAGTAGATTGTACCCAACATGAAGCATGAGCATGAGGGAACTCAGTAAGTCAAGACAAGGAGACACTGCAGAAATGCAGGCAGCAGGACTAAAGTGCGGTGTCCTTGCATAATCACTGGGTGTAAAACAATGGGGAATTCAGGATCTAAAGTTTGTTCTTTGTACATTAAAATGCTTACAGCTTTGTTTAAGTTTAGAGGGATGCCTACTAAGATCACACAGCTTGCTGAATTTCTTGTTTGTTTGTTTGCTTCCAGAAGAAGGAACTATAAATTTACATACTTGGGAGGGGGTAGTAAAGCGACTTGGAGCAGGGCTGGGGAGAAAACAGACCAGCACAGATCTAGACCCCCACAGACTTTCAAAGTGTTATTTAACAGGGAAAAGCTGCTGCTTTCCACTCTTCTCACCACTTCTCACAGACCCCCAGCCCCCATGCATCGGAGGGAACAGGGCCTATAGGCACAAGCCAGCTGGGAACCAAGGAGCTCCACTAAGCCTGGAGCCTGGCCCAGACCGGGGAGATAGGAAAAACTCAAAAACCTTCTTTGCATTGTTTCAGCTACAGTGGGAAAAATGGGCTGCGCGCTCTGGCTTGGAGCACCCAGTGGCAACTGTACCTTCGTTCTGGAGCCAACTGGACAGCCACAGTTCACCTTTTTGAGTCTCAAACAGCGCAAAACACCAGCACCCAATACTTGTGGCTTAAAAGTAAAAAAAAGGGAGATGTGGGAAGTGGCTTGCTGGAGATCAAACATATACTCTGGGCTAGAGCAAGGCCAGTGCCCAGAAGGTGAGCTACAAGGGTGAGCCATGTGAACAAGCTGTTGGGACCAGAGCAAGGCCAGTCCAGCAGGTACCTGGCCTTGGTGTTCTTCCATGTTAACTACAGCACTGACAACTCTGAGAATGTTTCATTTTCAGTGTTGTCAGCAAAACACTGAGACCTTGCACTTTGGGCCTTGTCTCATACTCGCTGTCTTGGTTACTTTCTTCTCGTTGCTGAGACAAAATACCCAACACCCAAAATGAAGAAAGGAAAGGTTTATCTAGCTTACAGTTGTGGAGGTTTCAGTCCACACATGGCTGCTTCAGAGGCAGAGTGGCACATGGCAGAGGGCAAACTTGACTGCAGCAGAGCACAGCAAGAACAACCACAGGAAAAGGGAGAAATGGCTGCAAGCAGCCTCTTCTCTTCCTTTACATTGTAAATAGCCTACCCCCACCCAGGGGGCGTGTAGCTCTCACACAATCTCCATGCCCTCCTCTTCCACAGGCTCAGGATGTTTACAAAGTAAGCACCCCGGCTTCCTCCTGAGTCACTCAGCTAAACCTATAGATTCCCCAAGTTGACACAATGTATCAACCATAACACTCGCCCTGCGCTTTTTCAGTGTATAAATAAAGACATAAACCCCAGTAGTTGCTGCTGCTTCTCTACCAGAGAAGTCAGGTCCCATCTGGTTCCAGATTTCCTTTGAGTATGTGTCTATAGTTTTTCCTTAATCTCCCATCACCTCCTCTCAAGACCTCACTGGCTGCATGGGTCATAGCACATAAACAGAACCAAGAACAAAAATCACATGATCATATCAATAGGTACACAAATGCTTTGACAAAATCCAACACTTGTTCATGATAAAATCCCTGAAGAAAATAGGTATAGAAGGACCTTTCCTGAGTATGATAAAAGCCACTTAGGACAAACTAACTGTCAGCATCATAATAGATTGGGAAAATAGATTGGGAAAGCTTTGCTTTCCCTTTCAAAACATGAAAAACACTAGACTTCCATTATCACCTCTTCTATTCAACACAGTACTAGAAACATTAGCCATACCAATCAGACAAGAGAAAGCATGAAAACTGGTATGTATCAGAGAGAAAGAAGTCAAATTTTCCTTATCTGAAAAGACATGGTACACTACACAGATGATCCAAAGAATTTCACTGGAATATGAGTAGAATTAATAACCAATTTTGGCAGTGTAGCAGGATATAAGACTTTGTCCTTGAGAATTCAACTTTATCATAATGTATTCAGAAGCAGAGGGGCTGGGGATATAGCTCAGTGGAATAAGCGCTTGCCTAGCAAGCGCAGGGTCCTGAGTTTGATCCCCAGTACCAAAAAAAAAAAATTACAGAAGCAGAGATTTTAAGAGAATTGGTGCTGTTTTGAAGCCTCCAGGAGATAGTTACCAAAAAAACAAAATAGAAAGGAATCATTTTGGTTACAATTTATAAAACAAGAAACCTGTATGTCAACGAAAGGAGAACCACCTGTTCTTTAGTGGATAATGGGAAAAACTCTTTTAATCTAACATGCTGCTATAATGGTGACCAGATGGTGGGCTTCTTTGCTGAGTACAGAATTCTGGCCTTTTAGACCTGCTGCACGGTGCTTACAGTCTTATGCAAAGCACTCTACTCTCTTAATAGTGCACCTCAGTTGTCAATTAGTGAATAATTAGTCAATCAATGAATAGTTCTGTTTTGGGATTTAAGAATATTTGTGGCATTTGTTAGCTACTAAATAATGGTTTCTTCAAAGTTTCATCCTGTAATAAAAGCTTAAAGAAGGAAATGACTACGAAAAAGAAGTAAGGGTAAAATTCCCATACATATAGTCCCTAATCCTCTGTTCTAAATAATTGGGAATGAAGTATCTATATGTCACATCTATGTGAACTGAACTTGATAACTGTGTTAGGTCTTCCAAATGGCTAAACTCTTCCCAAGAAGTGAATTATGAAATTTTGATTCCTGATAAATAAATTGAAAAAATGTCTAAAGGTTTCTAGAAAGAACAAAATATATTGTGGAGGCAGTGAATCTGTGGTCTGAAAAGTCATAAACCTCTCACTTTTTAGTGTCGTGAAAGAGTTAACACAGGCTTCATTATTGTCCAATTTATAATAAAATTAGTTTTGGCTATTTAGCAGGAAAAATATCTAGCTCAATACTGACAAAATTACCATACAATTACTGTAACTTCATATGTATTTGGTGAAAAATTAAATGAGAAGCTAGAGTAGAAAAATTTCAATGAGCTCTGCCTTAATCATCCTCCCCACAAAATCTACTAAAACGCCTCTCTTTAACTGTCATTTGTCACTTTTTCTTTCTCTAACTGCTCCCATATGCCTATGTGTGTATACACAAACTTATCTTTGTAATGAAATTTCTTATCATTTGTCATAATTCGTAGTTCTTTCTGTTTGTTTCTAAGCATATATGTACATACAGAGATTCATGTTTACAGATCCTCCCTATACTCTACTTAACTGTCCTTGTGGTGTAGAGTTCTGTGAATCTTGTGAAAAGGGAAAGGAAGATAAGACAGGCCAAAGAATTGAAAGGATTCATTGTAAGTAGGAAAAGCACAGGGAAAAGAACAGATGTTTTTGGTCCTTTGAATATACTCTCATAGTTATTGTACACACACAAAAGATATAATTTTAGTGCTGGCCTGTAGTACTCTGTGCTACCTTCTGTGCCATAGGAATTCAGTAGGAAGTAATTTCCTGCCCCGCCCCTCCATCTCTACCACCCGGTGTGGGAGTGCTGCCTGATCTCCCTCAGATATGCACATCAGCCTCCCAGTGTCAGCCTACGGATGGACACACAAGGCTGTCAGTTGAGTTCTACACTTTCCATGCAGTTCCTGCATCGCATCCCTGCATGGCCAATAAATGCAAAAGCACATAACAAAGTCAACATGAGAAAGAGTTGAGTAGGTGAAGCAAAGGAGAGATCTTATATTTTTGTACTCAGATAGAAGCAAAATATATTCATGTTGATTTTGACTCCTTGAAACACAAGCATCTCCTGTTCAAATTCAAATTATCTTCCTACAATAATGTTGTAATTAAAGTTTTCAAAAGTACAGTTCTGCATACATTTGACTTTGGTGTCATTTGAGATAAAATTGCATTGTTTACTGAGCATTTTGCAAATCAGTACAAAACAACGGTAATGACACATTCTAAATGAAGATAGGGTATTTCATAAAAGGAATAGATTAACATCATATGGCCTTTAAGGGATTTGTACATTAATCTTCTACTGATGTTTCCTCTGAATTAGCTAAGATTACTAGAGCAACAATGATTCTAATGGGAAAGATAAAGAAGAGACACAGATTTAAAGGTTTAATTCAAGCGTTCCTGTTTGTATCTGTTGTAAATTTAGATTATTGGCGATCGTCCAACCATTGGCAGATCTGAGTGCTCTTGATGGGTTACTGCAGCAGTCCACTCCCTTCCTATGTTTAATTGCTTAATATGAAAAAGTACAGTTACCCCCACCATTGGAGAGAGGTTGAGACAGTGAGAGACACTGACCGCAGATACACTTTGCACATTCATTCATGTACTTATGGAGGGCAAAATGGAAATCTTGGCAGTGTTTATCATCCATCCTAATTTTCATTAATGTATTTTACATACATTTGTGAAAAAGAGTATTCATAAAATTATGAATGAGAGTAAATATTTCATTTAATCAGTGGTTCATCCTTATTCAACATCACATTATATCTCAGGCCTGTAAGAAGGTTGTTAGAATGTACAGGAACCTGTCTTACTACCTTTGGTTTTGATATTTTCTAATTATCCTATGGTTGCCCTGATATTCACAGCAGGCTACAGCTACCTCAAACTGAGAGTCTCTGAATTATGACTATTCTTTACAATAAGGCTGGAAAACACAAACATGATAAAAATATTTTTTGAGAAAAAAACACAAATATGATCAAAAGTTTTAAATCATTATAAACCAACATTTCCTGTTTGATTCAGCATCTTTCAGGATGATTTCTTTTTAACCTCATACTATCTGGCAGGAAATACCTTCTGTAATGTCCTGAGTGTGTCTAAAGATCTAGATTTCAATGGTCAAAGGCACTTTCATCTTCTGTTCTTATGTTTTCTGTGTGGTAGGAAAATGTTCCCTTATTTCCTTGGTGGTAATTCTGAGGCCTCAGAGGCCATTATTAAGAACACCCTGCTTGTTAACTGTGACTTTCTTTCCTGAAACAACCATTAGTCAATGTGTCGCTGAGTAGCCTAATGAAGTAAAGCCATTGCACATTTATATATATACTCGTGAATTCTTTACTTGCTAAAGGTCAGGTGTGAAGCCATTATTTTTATTGGACTTACCAGCCTCTATTTCATTTATGAAGATTTCTCACACAGTATCTCAGAACCTCGAAAGTTTATAAGGTAAATTTAAATGGTGGCTGAAAGTTAGGGAACCGAACACATTTCCAGAAACCACAAACACATCTTTCTCCTACCCTCAATGTCTGAAAATTACTAAATGTGGTTAGTTACCAGCCAAATACATTGAGTATTTCTTCTATGTGAGCACGACATTGTTGAATTATTTGAGTCCTTCAATTGTTAGCAACAGACAAAACATGAGCTCATGAGCCCAGCAGTGTGTTACAAAAATAAAACAAAAATGCTGAGGATCAAGGACCTTGGGAGCTGAGTGGAATGAAAAGCAATTAACTTACATACACCAACTTAGCTCACTGATTATTAACATAAAATAGATAACAAAAAGGAAATGACATATATAGATATAGATATACTTGGCAAAGTAATAGAGAATACTCCATAGAAGAAGACAGGCTATAGTTAAGAATTGAAGAATGAATGAAATTTCATGGAGAAAGGAATGGAAAGAACCTTTCCAGGTTCATGCAATTACTCCTGCACATTTATGTAGCATCTACTTACCTAGGCCAAGCAATGTGTATGGACTATAAAGCTGTGTTAAGCAGCATCTTTTTTTGTGAATATGATATCATGTTTCTTTTGGTATGTTTTATATGCGTGCTGTTCTAGTCACCTGTTTCCAGTGACCTCTTATCACAGCACTAAGCTGTCCAACAAGTCAGTGACTTAAGAAGAAGTCATGTATTCCCTCTCTTGATTTTGTGGTGTACTGGCTTAGGCAGGTGGTTCTCCATGAGCTGGTTGGAGTGCAGTCATCTGACAGCTCAAATAGGCTGCTATCACTAAGATGGCTCATTATATGACTAGCAGGTGATATTGTACATCACTCAAGCTTACCTGAGACTATCCACTAGGAAGTCCCAGTCCTCATGTGGCTACACTTTGAGGCTTGAATTTGCCACAACAAAGTTAGGTTCAGAAAGAATTTGTTCTAAACTTCTGAAAGAAGAAGCTGGAGATCTCCTATAGCCCTACCATAGAAGTTACATGGGGCCCCCTGCCACACTATATGGGTCAAAACCAATCACAGAGAATGCTGTTTGAGAAGAGTGGCTAGTGCCATAAAATTTGTGACCCTCTGTAATCTAACATACTGATGGAAGTGTTGGTTCTTTACATTACTGGCCTCTAAACCTTATAAATGCCATCCCTTTCAAAATCTATCTTACCATCCTATGTAGTTATCTTCTTCCCATCATCACCAAATATATTTTCTGTATTGTCTTCCTTCATCTTGCTCATTGTCCACAACACATTGTAGTATGCTATTATTTTGTTTGTGCTTGTTTGAATTTTATAATTATGCACGGGGGAATTTTCTCTGTGATAGTGGTAAGACAAAACTTGGCACACAGTAGGCACTTGTTAAATATTTAACAGCTATATCTTGAAAGATACACACAAAACAGGCAGAGTCAGTTCTTATATATTTCACTTAACATCTTTCAGCTTCATACCAATTTGAAAAATGTCATTACAAGTACACATTCTCCACCTTTGTCACGTAATGTGGATAACAGCAGAAGCTCAGTTGCCTCAGGTCAGACAATGAAATCTAGAAGAAATCACACTTTACCTGGTCCTCTGAAACCCTGCAAAACCCTGATGACCATAGGACACTGCATGAACTAACGCAAATGAAAGGGAGACCAATAAAGAACTGATTCCTGAGGTGAATGAACAGGGTGCCTATGACTTAGTTACAAAGAGTGCTTGTGGGAGGGGCAGTAGAGACCCAATATTGCTTTGGAGTCTTTGCCAGTGTGAGTTTCTTCTCTTGAGGGGTAGATCCTAGGTTAGCATCACTATGAAAACTCAGAGTGGGGGAGTAGGTATCATGACCAATTCTTACCTACCAGTTCTTTTTCATTTCAACATCTTCTTCAATCATGAGATATTTCTATCATAAAAGCTATTTCCTCAGTGAAAGAAGAAAGAAAGAAAATAACAGGGGAAGGAATAGGTAATGAGAGTTTTAATGTCAGGGAATGTTGAGAAATACATTAAAGATAGGCCAGAGTATGTTTTTAAAATACTTGAAAAAGATGGCTAGGGATAGCATGGTGGTTCCTAGGCAACTGTGGAATCAAGTGTGGAAGATGGGAGTGGAACCAAGAAATTGAAGCTCATGTTAAGTGTGTATGACAGTCAGTCTCCCCTCTCAAATGCACTTTACGAAATATTTTCTAAGGGTCTGTCATCCATAAGGTAATTTTGCCATTTTCCAAAAAGTTACACCGTGTAAATGTCTCATCTCTTCCGAAACTAACAACCGATATCTACTGTAGCAGCTCTTTATTATTTATTCTTACTAATATTTATTTAATTCGTCTCTGTTCTTATCAAGCTTGCCCTTAAAATGTTTCTAGCCCTACCAACTACTCTTTTTGTTCAATGAATCCCATGTATGTTTTGTTAATATTCTTCATTTCTCCCTCCTAATATTGCACAGAAAATGAGGGTAAGAAGTAAATTAATGGGCAGCAGAGAAAAGAAACCAGAAACTGTGCTACCTATGAAATAGTGCAGGTTTTTTTCTGAATTAAAAGTTAAACATTTTTGAATTTTGAGGACCATGTTGGAAAATACTTGACTAACAAAAGTGGTAAATATATACAGTCACTTACAGCTGCGATAATTTCTACCCAAGAGGACTGAGCTCCCATTTTAAGCAAAGGAGTCAAGTTTCAGCAGAAAGGGGAAAAGATGAAAATTAGAAGATCTTGATGCGTATTCTAATTTCCCTCCCTATAAGCTGGCACCTACTACTTACACCCTGATAACTGTAGCTTTGGTTTCATAATCCATAAAATGAGGGAACTAATAAGAATGAAGCACAATTTTTTCTGTAAACATTTTCAACAAAATTCCAGGCACATTATGTTAGAGAACTTGACCGTCTGCTCTTAAGGTCCAGAGAAAGCCACTCAGCCTTTTTGATCTCTAGTTCTTCTTTTTAAAACCAATCATTTGCAAACTCAAGAGCTCATTTTGTTTTATCAATTCAACTTAAATTGTTGTTGAATCCCCCATGAAATTTAAATAGCATTTTTCATTCCTTTAAATTACACCTCAATAAGCATAGTTAAATATATATGCAGCAGCTTTTTAGAGACCAGTAGAAAGGTCTCTATCACCCAGAGGCAAATAAATGGCACTTGGATCTGATGCGGAATATGACAAAATTATCCTAAGGGATTGGACTTTTAGCAAACAGTGGTTCTGAGTATTTTAAAAGTTTATAATTTATTTATACTCCACAAACATTAATTGTTCATGTACAGAATGCCAAAGTCTATGCTGAGTTATAAAGACAATGAAAATTAGAATTTTTTTTAACAGAAACTCAGTCTTGTTGAGTTCCTATTCAAATAATTGTTTAGTGGCTGGTGACTGGGATGCAACCAACTCACGAGGCCCGGACTGCATCACCTAATCCTTCTGCACTTCTGTCCTCTCATTATGGGATGCTGGCCTGTTCCAGCTTAAGTTCTGCTGTTGCTTAGATATGGTTTATTTCCCCAAAGACTCCTACATTGGAAACTTAGCCCCTATGTAATAAAATCAAAATGGTGGAACTTTTAACAGATGATTAGACAATGAAGGATCCATCCTCAGATGCGATTAAGGGAGGTCTTCAAGGACCAGATTAGTTCCTGCACGAGCAAATTGTTATAAAAGAGTGAGCTTGGATCACTGGGTCTTTTGCTCCTTATCTCACCACACACAATTTCTCTCATATGTGCACACATTATGTGTCACCATCTGTCATGTTGTGACCCATCAGAGGCCCTCCTCAGAGGCAGTTGCCTGATCTAGTCTCTAGCACTGTGAGCCAAAATAAGCCTACTTTTTGCAAGTCGCTAGTCTCAAGCATTGTCTTATATCAACACTAAATGGTCTAAGACACTAGCTTTGCTGTAATCATTGACACTGTAGTTGTGGCTTAGCCCATCTTTGGATCTGTGCTCCTTCTCTGGTCCCTGAATACATTACCAAGATATGCCTGCACTGCAGGAGCCTGCAGCATTGTCCCGATTGCCACAAATCAGCAGTAAATTAGACATTTCTCATACATGAAAAGACTCACCATCTGCAGATCTCCACCATTGTGCAAAGTTGTCATGAACAATATGCCACTTTGCAGTCTGCACATTTGACAATAAATGGGGAAATTCAACAGCAGCCAGAAATAAACTGGGGTTTCAGAATTGCATTTCTTAGATGTCGTCAGTGCTTCGCCAGTCCGCAGAACATCACCTTCCATTTAGGATAATATAGAGCTAAGCAAAATTCAAGTTTAAAAAAATTCATTTTTAAATTTCCTATGTGAACAGGAAGGAGAAAGGAGGAAATTGAAATTTGCTATGTCGCTAGACTATTATTCTTAATGCACATCTGAAGTTGGCTACATTTCCTTGTCAGAGACATAAAATCATTCTGATTCAAAGTAACACAAAATGACTTCTTAAATATTTTTCTAATAATTATGTTGGTTTTCTTTTCTTGTTTTTTTTGGGAGGAGGCTGACAGGTAAAAGGTAAATACTCTCTTCTTGTAACACTTAAGGTATGTAAGTGGCACATTCAATAATATAGGTGTGAAATGTGTGTGTTTAACACATCAGTATCTGATTACATTAGTTGTGGGTTAGGTCTACGTTTGAAATGTACTAAAGCAGGAGTAACTGTGTTTCATGATGAGGGTCATTATAACAACTGTATTTGAAAATCAGTAGACCCGCTAAAATATGAAAGCCCCTGAGGATTTCAGGGAATTGTTATCGTAACAATGGCATGTATAGACTCTTCTAACTACAAAATATTGAGAGGTTAGATGCCGACATGCTTTTCAGGTGGTTTGAAAAAGTTTTTCTTCATCTTCTCTTTGAGTTCAACACTTATTTAAACAAAGTTCAAAAAACCAGGGCTGCATAAAGAGTGCCTTTATGACCTTTCATTGCAAAGGAAAGGAACAGAAGACAGTTACCAAATTGCTTGGCCTTATTATTTGTTTCTTTTCAATAAAATCACTCTTTGATCACATACAGTTTTTCCTAAAATATCCCGACTGGGGAGACTGAGATGACAACTAACTGTTCTACTAGTTTAGCTTTCAGGAAAAATAACCGCAGCCAAGGAAAACGGGTCAGCATTTCAAACATCAGTTTTTAAGAAGCAGAATAAACACTGGAGACAACTTTACAGTTTAGTATTTAGGTAGCCCTAAGAGAAAAATAAGGAAGATATGCTTTCACTGAAATTTTTCAGATGTGCTTAGATGCGTACATCTGAACAAATGTCCAGCTATCCGGTAGTTTTCCACAAAGTAATTTCCACACATACATAACTTTGTAAATACTGTAACACAAGTGTTTTCTTAATTGCTCTCACTAAGCTTTCCCTCTCAGTGAAGCTTTCCTTACTTTTTGTCTTTGTCCTAGGTACCCATATTGCAGCCTTTCATCCATAGCAATGATTCTTAAATAAAAATGGTTACGTTGGGCTCCACTGAATTTCAGACACACAGTTCTTACTACATTTTGATAACCTTCATGTAGATTCCCCTCAATTGTTGTAAATTCTGCATTCCTATTGTTGAAACTTCTGTCTTCTGTTCAAAGTTATCACCTCTTTCATGCTAATTGTGCTGTGGCGTTGGCACACTTTCACTTCCGTGTCTCAGATCAGGAAGTTTGGGTTCATCTTGAACTCTTCTCCTTTCCGCTCTGACTTCAGCCATTTAGTTCCTGTCTTAGTTGGAACTGCTAAAACCAGGTGGTACAAAAATAAGCGAAATTTACTTTTCACACATCTGAAGCCTGGAAAAGTGAAGATTAAAGAGCTGGCAGATTCGGTGTCTGAGGGCCCTGTGTAATTTCGCTTTCCACCACTTTAACAAGTGCCTCAGGTTATCAACTTATAAAGGCAGAACGTTTATGTCAGCTCAGAGTTTGGGACTCGTCAGTCCATGAGAGCTTGGCCCAGTAGTTTTGAGCCTGTGGTACAGCAGCAAGGTGCATGGGGAGCAAAACCAATTATGTTACAAGCTCAGGAGCCACAAAGGAATAAAATGATTTCAGGGTCCCATCATCCCCTTCAAGAGTATACTGGGAATGATCTAAGGGGCTCCCGATAGGCCCAACCTCTCAAATGTTCTACTCACCCCGAGAGTGCCACCATGGGGACCGAGCCATTAACATGTGAGACGTTGGGGTTCTGTTCAGATCCAAATGATACCCCATCTGCTTTCCAGTTTATAGAAAACCATCTTCTCGCCATGCTCTGACTTAATAGAATGAGTAAGGGAGTTCACTGGGACCTTTTTAATAGAGACATTAATCTCCATGAGGGCTCTGCACTTATGACCTGCTCATCTCCCACCTAATAATATCACATGTTAAGATTTTGACCTGAGTTTGAGAGGTGGGGTGCAACAGTCCTTCAACAGCAGTCATCCTACTGCTATGCCTTTGAGGTCTCTTAACCCTTTTCTCTAATTCCTTCCCTCCTTCCTTCCTTCCCTCCTTCCTTCCTTCCTCCCTCCCTCCTTTCTTTCTTTCCTTCTTTCTTTCTATTTGATGCATGCTTTTGAGTAACGCACTCCAGGTGAAGTGCTGCTCTGGAACTCTTCTGTGCTACCTGATGTGTCCTTCCACTTTCACACCATCTGCCTTGCAGTGTTACCACCTCTACCCTCTTGTCCTATTGCCAAGCATGCAAGGAGTGCTCAGTACAGGTCTACTGGGGCACTGTTACTCGCTTCTCAAACTCGCTTCCAAATTAGCTCTTGCTGAAGCCATCGATGGTCTCTCTTGTTGCCATTTCTCACCCATAAACCAAGCACGAGCTCATTTCATTCCTTAACAGACCACTGTTTCAATCCTCATAAATTGTATTTGTCCTGCATTCCCTAAACTGTACTTTCCAACCTCTCTGCTTCCACCTATCCCAAGAAAATGCCCTTATCTCCTTCAATTCCTCATACAATGGCTAGGTGTGTTTGAGAATCTTATTCAAATGTTTTCTCTAAAAGACCTTACCATGTACATCCTTGGCAGAATTAATCTTCCCATATTCTAACTCTATAGAAAATCATCCTTTCCTACTTCTTTTGTTATTGCTTTCATTGGTCTTGTATTCAAGTTGTTTCACTGGTTCTGATTTTCTTATTTGATCATTGAGGGTAAAGATGGTGACTTTCCAGGCTCACGTAGGAGGGTTGTAAAATTGGGCCCAGCCTCGGAAACTTACCAAACAGAGTGACACCCTGGCTCTAAATTTAAAATTAAAATTAAAATGGCTGCGTTTGCAGCAGCATGAAGGCCATGGCATTAGTCCTCAGTACTGAAAACTAAGTTTTATTCTCATACCGCTACCAACTACACATGTGTTATGTGCTCAGTCAAATTATTTTTCAGTTTAAATTGAAATACTTTTATGTCTGGTTTCCTAATTCTCAAGTAACTTAGACTCAGCCATAAAATAAAAACAAACTTTATGGTGGCCCTAATCCTGCTTAAAAATCATGCTGAGAATAAATTGTTGACATATAAACAATACTGACCACATAAAATAAGAAATATACCTGTCACCAATTAGTTTCAACATGACTTTATCGTAAAATTATGAAAATATCCATCATAATTTATAACATTGTACAAGATATTTCATTGCCTGAGTGCCAGTTAATCTTGATAGTCTAATTCTTGGTGGTTCTATAATTTATCCTATAAAATTTAGCTAAAGAGTAACTAGATACTGTACTGTAGTGTTCACATCGTGAATAATAATAAATTCCTTCTTATTTTACCCAGTGCCCATTAACCAAGATTTTACAAATTAATGAGAAAATATTTACTCATTAATCTTCAAAAGCCCCCTGTGCAATAAATTTGAAGGGAAATTAATTAAGAATTAAAATCTCTCCACAAAGAAGACCACATCGCTGTTCATTCCTTGGGTAGATTCAATGAAATTTTAAAGGTATAAAAAAAGGAGATGTAAAAGATTTTATTGCTGCAGGGTCTAGAGGAGAAAACACTGCTTCTACTGTAAATCTGTAAATAAATATTGGTCTTTGTGATATCATGCAGAGAAGTAGATTTCTAAAAAGTAAACTGAAAGATTATTTTGGCAAATTTTTCTTCTAAAAATAGTTTATTATATACTGTTTACCCTGTATCTTTTGAGAATGTCTTATTTGCTGTTAAAGCTTTGTTTTGAGAGCCTGTTTTATTTATATTCATTGGGCTCACACTTTTTAATTTACAAGTCATTAAATAGATTGTAATTTATCACATGGAGCACATTCTTGGTTCAGTGATTCTTCTAGGGTACATAGTTGATGAACCACTATTTTTCTAAGGCTTAAAGAATTATCAACTTTTAGTTATTCAGTTCATGTATGCAAATAAAAGGGAAACATTTTTCAAAACGTTCTAGACACTTTATTAAATCAAACATGCTTACAGGATGGTTTAACCTTGTTCCAAAATGAACTTTGAAGAAGGTATTGAGTGAGACTCTGGAAAAGACCAAACACATGGAGTAGCAGCTCTGTGATAATACTGCTGTGATCCCAACAGATAACCATTCCTGTACAAAGCAAATATCTTAAGACTTTGATACTAACTGGCAAAATATATAGAAAAATTGTACATTTTCAATAATGTACAATATCATCAAAGCATCTGTCATATCAAGGTAATTATAGAATATATAACTTAGGAAAATGAGACACAAGTATATTTCTATCATTGATGGGAAATAACATATCCCTTGTAAAGGAAAAGGGAAAAGAAGGAGAGAGTATACTTGCCACTGATTACTCAGTCCCTGCCAGGTAGCACTTTTTATAAACTGTGCTATGCAACAGCTAATCTCCTTGTGAGGTAGGTACCATTAACGAAATTTTTACGTTTAAAAGCTAAGTCCGTCCAAAGTATATGGAGCTAGTTGTTAACAGCTGTCAGGAAGCACATCTCCCTTTGGGACTGTACAATGAAGAGAAAGGAAATGCCCTCGGTTGGCTCTGAGCCTAACTGATAAAAGTACCCTGGGAGGGGGGATCTCGTCACCATCTTGTGGAACAGTGGGGGCAGCACGGAGCGGCTGGCCAAGCCAAGCCTACACATTCCGAAGGACTCTGAAAGCAGAAGGATACCCAGGTTTTCTGGGGGACTATCAAATATCTTCATAAGGTAGGGCTTTCTGAGCTCTGCTTGGTGCTCTCCAATGTGAACAGTTGCATCACTGTGTTTGAGAGTCAGAGTGTTTGGAGATGGACAGACTCTCAACTCCAGAGGATTTTTATTTCTCAGATGTACTGTTCATGTCTGAAGAGTGTCTATCCTAATACTCACTCCATAGGTTATCTACGACAAGTGTATGTAGGCACCAGCATATTGTTTGGGTCATGAGGGGCTACCAATAATTGATTTTTCTAATAGAAAGAGAAATGAAGAGGAAGGGCTGACATGTGTTGCTCCTGAAAGCTGCCCTGTACTGAAAGCACCTAGGAAACTAGAGGTCCATCACAGGGTTGTGGCAGCCACAGGAGAGGCCATTACTCTGAGTGCAAGAGCATTTGGCTTCTACTCGTAGGAGTAACAGCCAATAGAAAATGCTGCCATTGAGACAGAAGAAAACCAGACCAAACCTGCTTTGTAGCAAAACCCAGTTTATAGGATGGCAATTTTCTGACATTTAGGAAAGGCGCAGTAATTATTGATACCAGTGCTTCACGGAGTGAGGAAAGAGAATAATGACTTTTTGCTTAGAAACCTGGGGGGAAAAGATGGCCCAGAGGCTTGGAGCATCTTCTTGAGACAATTATAGGGGCTGTAAACAATAATCTGGGTCTTAAATGTCAGGGAAAACAGATTATAACTAGAAAGGTCCATGGATAAAGTGATGTGAAGTTAAATCTAGGCTTTGAAAGCTTAATTATTTTGAAGGAAATAAGCATAAATTGACAAAACAAATGATGTTTCTTCACACATTTACACACACACTTTTCTTTTAAATACAGGAACTATTATAAGTGAGCTCTGTTAGGAAAAGTACAAACATCAATAGTAAAGATTAGCTTTGGAAATCACACCTGAAATTTTAACATACGGGCTTCTTAGCTGTACTCATGAATGAATGGATCCATTATTTATAAAGAATGGACATTAAATGTGGGGTGTGGTGGCACAAGGCTGTAATTCCAGCACATAAGATGCTAAAGCAGGAGGTTTGCCACAAGTTGCAGGCCAGCATGAGCTACAAAATGAGTTCGAGGCCAGCCTGAACTTCACAGCAAAACTTTATCTTAAAAAGACCCAAAAAAGCAATTAAAAAATGGGGCCAATATTTCTCATAAAGGGTAATGAACAAGAGAAATATCTTCCTATGCATATTTTGAGAAACTGTCCTATTAGATGCTTAACAATAAAAAGTTCCTTATGATAAGAACAAAATTAGAATGTAAAGATTAATGTGATCATAAAACAGCTCACATTAATTAGAATTTTTTTATTCCAAAAGCCAAGAGCACTACACACATTGTATAATATAGTGCTTACAATTTTATGTAGTTGATTTGTAGTCAAGAAAATCAAGCAAGACTTTGCAAAGGCAAAAAGTATATCCAGGTTTATAACCTTGGGAGAGCAGGTATTTGAACCCTGGACCATCAGTCTTTAGATTCTGAGGTTTTTAAACACAGAGATATTCTATTCCTTTCCTGAAAGGTCACAGGAGACTTCAACATATTAATATTGCAGAGAAGTCCTGAGAGATGAAGTGCTATAAAGTTTTGTTTACACTAGTTCATTTATCTCTCTAGAGGACATGCATTTCATAAAAGTCCTTTTAAGGTCTACACAAAAGTAGGTTTTCAAAGAATCCTATCTGGGAAACATTGAACTGTATGATTCCTAAATCCAATGGAAACTCAAATGGTCTATAATTTCTTTTTGTTCAAATCTTAACTTTCCAATTCTCTGCTCAATGACTTCGATTCATTTAAACATTTAGTTACAAGTCTGTAAACATGCTTGAGGTCCAAACCCAACCCTCATTTCTGAATGTCCTCCATTTATTCTTTATCTTAATTGCATTAGTGCCCTCCCTATATTTTAACTGTCTCTGCTCTGAATCCCTTTTTTGTTTTATGACCACCCCCAACTATACTGGGTTATTTCTTTCTTGGATTATCTACGACGCTGGGCTGAAGGAATCTTGCATTATACACATGAACGAAAGAGGTGCTATATGGTCAGAAGGTAAGAAGTGAGTTCATACGTGATTAATTAGTTTAATTCAGTCCTTCCACTGTACACCATATAAATATATATTTTATCATATAGGTCATATAAATATATATACATATGTTGCACATATCATAAAAATGACATTTATTACTGATCAATTGCTCTGAGTATGCAGATTTTGAATAAATCCCAAGAAACATAATTCAAAACTTTGAGTAAGTGTTCTTCATACTTTTACAAAAGCATAGAATATGTCTTGGGGGCCACCAATTGTACTTCCAACTGTATGGCTCTTTCCTGAGTGGCTCTGAAAGCTCCTTCATGGCAGAATCCAAACTTTGTCCTCCATCTGAACTACTTACACAGTGAAACTACTTACATACTTATGTACATACTTACATAGAAACCACTTACATACATATTCACATAGTGAAGCTGTTAGTTCAGTGAAAACTTTGTCAAATGTTAGCCCGATTCGGGGTCTCCCACTTAAATTCTGTAAATGAATAACTACTTACATTGTTGAACCTCTATGAGACTCAGTTTTATCACCTGCAAAGTGAGTGAAGATGATACCACTTCATTGGTTGGAATTGTGTAAAACTAAACTTAGTTAGAATAGATTAAAGGAGCTAAGCACAGTGTTTTGCAATTTTAAGTTCGGTGTACATGTTGGATTTACTGTCGAAATTGAAAATTGGTCACCGACCATGTTCCAGATATTCTACTAGACCATGAGACCAACTCATTAGGATGCAATCTCTGCCCTTGGGAAGCTTGTGTCGGAGGAATTTTAGTTTGGAGAGAAAGCGGTCAAGACAGATGCAGCAACGTAGTTATCGTTCTGCAGGGAGAGCAAGCAAGGGACCACAGGAAGGCAGAGATTGTGGCAGGTGGTGCAGGAGTTAGACGCGCACTTCAGCGGAGGGGAAGTAGTTTTGCATGGGTAGATTTGGCACTTGAGGAAGTGCAGCTGAGTTCATGAGACTGACACCAGATAGGTGAGTAGTAGGAGGAGAGCTGGGATGCGAGGTGAGCCCAAAGTTACAAATGTTACAGGTCTCAAAGGTTTTGCTGACGGCGGGTCAGGGAACCATTCAAGCAGTAGATAAATATGAGCAAATACTACAAATATAATTCTGGTTATGGTGGAAATTGATAGAAATCAAGATGAGATGAAGAGAAAAGTTAAACTAAGTATGAAAAGACCTGGCCAATGACAGTCCATTACCTTCAAAGTTATAGATTGTAGTATACTAAGAAATTACAAAGAACCAGTTAATGCTTAAATTTTTTCTTTTTAATTTTTTGAAAAATTTTGCATGCTTATATCTGGTAAAATGAACAAGTAATTTGAAGACAAAGATATGCAATATAACACCTATTGTTGAATTCTTATCATCTTGTTTAGTAAATTCTAAATCATTTCTAATATTTTTTACTCTCTTTAAAAAATAAAAAGAGAGGTGACAAGTTTGAGTGGCTACATGGAAACTTATTGTTTTAAAAAATGCAAAGGATGCACCAGCATATTTTTACATAAAATTGTTCCATCAAGTATATTCTATTTATTGTAAAATAAATGTGTTATTACTTACCTTTGAAATTGGCTAAGAATGTAAAAAGTAATTACACTGTTGGCAAAATAAAGATGAAGGCAGTATAATTTGGCAATTAATAATGTGGACTGAAAAATTTGTTCTTGCCTTTGGGCCTAGTAATTTCATTTCTAGGCATTTCTCTTGGGAAACTGATGTAAGTGTAGCAATTCTTATCAGAATAAGAAAATGGAAATATGTATTTCTAACACAGGGAAAAAGAATAGTTACCAAATATATATACCAATGTAATCTAGTATTATGGAGATATTTTAGTACATTTGTAAATTAGTACATCATCATGTATTTTAAACAGAAGTATCAGTTAAAGTACAGGAAGCATAGTTGCATTTGAATTTCAGATGAACAATGAATAATTTTTTGTATGTTCCATGGGTAACCAAATGCATATGTGTTCTGTATTATAAAAATACATCGCTAAATCCGGCAACTCTAATTTACTTGCAGAAGTTTGGTTTGCACTATTGATAAATATAAGGTTAAAACTCAACTATAGGAGAAAACGTATTGTTGAGAAGAGACTGTGTAAGGAATTATAAGGAATTTAAATGAGTGATTATTAGTTAAAGAGGAACTTGGTAATGATTTTTTTTATTTCCTTTTTGCTGAATTTTTTTCTCTGTGGTCTTACACAATAAGCATGTGTTATCTGTATAGGCAGAAAAATATGTATTTGGGTATTTCTATGTCCATGTATAATTCTACCCCATTTTTCACATTGGCAACATCACATACTTATGAAAGCCATAAATGGGGATATACACAGCTTTCCAACTTATTATCAGACACAAAGATTTCTCAAGTAATCCCTAATTCCTGTGAAGTAAAACCAGGACTACATGTCCAGGGCTACCCGTTCTTACCTTAAATATCATCCCATTAATTAGAGCTTCTCCACACCCTAACTCAATTCTTCCTATCACCACCACTAACATCACTACTTTCCTATTTTGTTATACCACAGAAAACTGATTTTGTACAACCAAGTATCATGTCTAAGTGCATATTTTTGAAAGAAAAGTGACCAGAGGGGAGAAATTCGATCAGGAATATTACATGGTATTTCTCATTAAGTTTAACCTAGGGTATATTCACATCCCACTTGGTAATATAATGGCCTCACAGGTTTGCTTTGGCAAATACAACAGTAGAAATATATGCGCCATAAAAACAGATATAAAGCAAAATAAAGATCAGTAAAAAGATATGTTTGCAGAGAAACTTTATTGCACTCAGGAGTCTAAAGCAACAAAACTCAAGTAAAAGATTGAAAAACATCTTACAACTTCCAGAATTCTTCCTCAAGTAGGCTTCATTCCTCTAAAGATAATTTCTGTCCCACACAGATGATAACTATAAACCAGGCTATCTTGCTTAAAATAGATTGATTTTTTACTGTGCTACATTTTCAATTTCTTGTTCATGTGCTTCTATAGAAGTCATCATTTAAAAAGAAACAAATAAACCACTGTCCCTTCCAGCATCACTTTGAGAAAATTTCATGCGAAGCAGAAATACACATAAAATAGAGGAGACTGCTGCATTCATGTGTGCCGCTCCTGCTTTTTAAAGGATCTCTTTCACTCTCTGCATCCACTCTAAGCTTTGTTGGAAGTTGCCATGACTGAAGAATTAGAATACATGACTACTTTTAAAACAGTAAATTGGGTACCCGTCAGGGGTTTGCTCTCCGCATCTCCCTCCAGTCCCCTCATCTCCCTCCTGTCCGGGTCTCCTTTTCTTCTTCCCTTTGTTTATTTTCCCTCAATCTGTACTGTTTATTTAACCTTAGCGTATTTTTCACTTATCCACCTTTAATGGATCGCGCTTTTTTTTTTTTTTTTTTTTACTGTGAGAAACAACTTTATAGTTTTTGTCCCCAAAACTTTTACTCTAATTCCCTAAAGGAACTCCAACTAAGAGGCAAGCTGAGGGGTCCTCACTGGTTCTAAAATGTATTATTTTGAAAGACACTTCTTGCACCCAGAAACAAGGAGACTCAGAGCATTTCATAAAACGCTACTATACGTGTGTTAAAACTGCTCTCATCTTTTGTTCCCAAATTCCTTGTTTGTAAGTGGTGATGACATAAAAAACAAAATGTACTGATGCACCTGCTGACTGTAAACAATACCGTGCGGCCCGTGACATGCATGAATTGGACACTCGAAAGAGCTAATCTAATTGTGGGACTTGAAGGCTCTCCAGATATCCAAGTTTCTTTTATTTGAAGAAATCTGTTTTCCTCCACTGTATAGGTACCTTGACTTTGATGATAAATAAATGACATAATTGGTTTGGAACACTCACCTCACACTGGTTTCCATTTTCTCAAGAAGAATGCTCCCAAATGTCATTTCCAGTATATGTGCCATGCTCGTCTCTCTACATTCCTTTTAATGACATGTTGTAATATTTGATACTTTCATTCCTCTGTCCATCAGAAGTGTCTTCTTCAATTCTTTTACTTCCACTTGCAAATTTTAGATCCAAATGTGCCCCATCTTTCCTTTACCATCACTATCACTGTGAAGTTTCCAGACTATGATTTATCTTTTTATTAAAAAAATGAGTAGTGTGAAAATGTCAAGCCACATCAGGTGTCAAAATATAGAAATTTTGTCTCATTCTGTCTCCCTTCCCACAGCACAGAGAGAACACTGAGCAAGGTAACGCATCCTGTGATCCCTTTAAAAATGTATACAATTCAATGCAATTTAAAATGCAGGAAATCTCTTGATACTCATGATAAATGTGAGATGTTCCCATTTATCTGTGCGTGTCAACCTATCTTTTTCTAAATAACAAAGTTCATCACAGTTCAATTACCACTCTGTGTGTGCTTTACAAACTAGCTACTTACAAATACACATTAAGAGCAGTATGCCACATTGCAAATTTAAAAATATGGAACAGTTGGATCAAAGGCTATATGCATATTTTATTGGATAATTACTGTCAAGATTCAGTTCAAAATTAACTTTCATTTTTCACTAAATAATGTGCAGTCTATTTTTATGTCATTAGTTAGGTATTCTGTTAATGACTGAATAACAGTTTCTCACGCATACACCCAAATATTATGCGTCAGATCTTCACTTGTGTGATATTTGAAGTTTGCAAATGAAGTGTCCTTTCTGAAATCTGCTTCAACATGGTATGTTTTCACATTTCACTGTTTATTACCATAAAACTAGAAAGACTATTACCTCTCAAGCTGAAGTTCATAATTTTACATATTCCTTGAAAGTGTTTTCATTTTTGAAAGAATGAAATTAATAAAATGATAAATATTTATAGGAAACGTAGAATTATAGATGAAGAGAGGGTCAAAGGCGTGGTTTTATTTGGAAGAGTGGGGTTGTGGGAAAGAAATCTGCAAGTAATAATTACAGATACATTTGAAGTAAATCAAGTTCATAACATTTAAATTTTAATACAAATAAGTTTTTTGAGTATCCCACTATTAGAATGTGCAGAGTATCCTTTGCCTTCTCTAAGGTAGCCAGGAGCTTGGAGGATACATCTTGTTAAAATTGATTGCTACAGAGGAAAAAAGAAATCCTATATACACTAGTATGTAAAAGAATTCAGCAAGGCCCTTGCCTCTTGATCATTATACGTGATAGATGAGATTTGAGTGTGAATACGGCTTTATTGTGGAGATTGCCCTGCACCTTGGAAACTGCTGAGAAATATTCCCTGGGCTCTCTCCATCTGATGCCAGTGGCACCCCCAGTGCAGCCACGACCATATGAAAGTATCCTCAGGTAGTCAGGTAACTCCTGTGGGGGAAATCAGGTAAACCTGAGCAGAACTGCCCTTCACCAGAGCTGACCAAGCCTTACCTAGGTTCGTAAAGGTTCAGCTTTGTAGTTCTACATTCTCAAGAACTAAGGAACAACCAGTGATCACCAGGCACTGTGGAATGTCCACATTCAAGATCAAAAGCAAAGGGGCCAAGAAGAAGAAACAAAGAAAATAAAAACAAGCAAAAAGAGTTCAAGGGCTGTATAGCCCAGCAGCACAGTGCCAGCCCGGCAAGTGCAAGGTTGTGAGTTTGATTCCCAGCACCACAAAAAAAAAAAAAAAAAAGAGTTCAAAGTGTAGTACAGTATTATTATTTTCAGAGAGGTAAGATTAAGTAGTGTCCATGAAATAAGACAGGCTATTATTTAAAAATAAGAAAAGCTTTGATTTTTAAATTATGATGCTTAAAAGTAAATCTTAATAGAAGATGGTAAGAGAGAAAATTTAGATTTTTTTCAGTCAAACAAAAGGAAAATAAATATAAGATGGAGTAAAAAAAAGTAATATTGATGATTAATTTAATAGGTCAAAAACTCAGAGAAAGTAGAGGAAATTGGTAAAATAATAACCAAAACGTCTTATACATAATCCTTGGAAATAAGGATAATACTAGATTTTCAATGGTAAAGAAAAGAGACCATATGTAATTGTACTATTCTTCAAAATTTTGACAGATAATACTGTTTTAGTAAATATTTCTAGTAAGTCTAATTACCAATCATGTGTGAAGTTTAAATAAAGATATTATCACAAATATACATGCAAATAGGCTGGGGTGTAATTCAGTGGTAGAGCATTTGCCTAGTGCACAGGAGGCCAAGAGTTCCATCCCCAGAGTCAAGAAAGAGAGAAACAAAGGGAGGAGGAGAGAGAGAGAGAGGGGGAGAGAGAGAGGGAGGGAGAGAGGGAGGGGGGGAGAGAGGGAGGGAGGGAGAGAGAGAGAGAGCAAGCAGAAGGAGGGGAAGAGGAAGAGGAGAGGCTGGAAGAGGAGGGGGGATGGGGGGATGGAGGGAAGGTAAGAAGGAAATCTCAACCATGCACCTCAACATCTCTTGGAAAAGCTTAATCAGGATGAAGAAAGATCAAAACATAACAGAAGGTCAAACGAATCCCCAAACAGCGTTGCAGGAAGCCCCCAACACAGATGACCTAGAGAGCCACTAACATGTGCTGAAAGGAGGCTGAAGGGAGGCAAGCACAACCTCTGCAGGGCAAGGCAGGGACTGACAGGTTACTCCGCGCACTTGCCGCCCTGGGAGAGTGTGTGCCATTATCTCTCCAAAACTAAAATAATTGCTGTCTACATTAAGAAGAAGTAGTTCGTTACATGCCTGAGCTGTGAATCATATGTAAATTGTCATGATGAAACTCCCAGTGGCTGAGATTTTAAAACATGATGAAACAACATTCGAAGAAAGAGGGGAATTAAAAAGAAATATAGTTCAGTAGTTTCTAAGGGAGTGAGATTTTCCTTTGGTAGAACAGACAGTGTTAACAGGAGACAATTAAGACATGGCTGTATAAACAGTTTTTGGAAATGTGTGTAAGCACAAAGAGAAATAGCTGAAACAAAAGAAGGTGGACTAATGATCAAGATCTAGCAGCTTCAAGTGTAGAACAGGACATGTCTCCTTTATATAATAATCTTATAGTATTTGTTGACTTATTTAACTGAAGAACTCAAACCCAATTACAAAATAAAGCAACCCTAAGCAACTACACACAAATGTCCCAGGGTTCCAGTGAAACATGTGGTATGTGATTTCTGGACCTCTACCACAGACCTGCCAAATCAGAATTCCTAGCAATGGTGCCCAAGAATCAGAATTTTTATAAATGCCCCATCATTGGTGTTTATCAAATCACAGTATATAAATATATGTTTTTTAAGTCTCAAAGATGACATACAAAAATAACATCAAATAATTAGTGTTCCATTTCTGTAGAATATTTTAGCACATGGATTCACACACACACACACACACACACACACACACACACACACACACACAGATATGCAGGCACTGTCAGTAGTGAAATTCTTAAACTCACAGAAAGGAGAATTTCTGTGGATATTTATATAGTTGACCATCATCACTGAGACACTGCCAACAGACCAAATGTTAAGGTTTATGTTGTCATAAAAAATTCACCTACTGAGTACTAATATTTGCTTTCTGCTTAGTATAACACATAAATCTTCCATCCCAGACGTTGCAAAGTTGTGTCAGAAATGTAAACACTTTGCCAAGGGGCCATTTTTCTGATCCATCTTCACAAGAAAGGGATTCATTAAAAGAATAGTACATAAGTTCCCTGAACTTTTGTTCATTGCTTCCCCTCCTGCAGTGTTTTGTTCATTGTTGTTCTATATAATAAAGAAAAGAATAAAAGCTACTCACACAAAGCAGGTGATTTGGAGTCTAGCTGATCTCATCATAATTGAGGCAGGTGGGAGATGGACCACTACACCCCTGACTCTTCTCAGAGGTTGGGGAAGTGGATAAATCCCCCAGAGACTCTGAATTTGTGCATTCAACCTACTCTGGGTCATGGAGAGCTACTAAATCCTTGTTTACTATTTTATGGCGAGCCATACATTAAACAGTGCATTAAATACCGCTAGGATATTTTTAAATTCCATCTCTTTTGAAAAGCTTAAAATTGAATGTAACTTATTTATAAAATATGAGGCTTTAAATGACTTAAAACAAGGACTCAGGGGAGAGCAGAAGGACATATCTTCCTATAAAAATACATAACACTTACGTTAGTATCAACCAGAAAGCAAAGGCAAAGGAAATTCAAAATTAAAACAAAACAATATTAAGAAACATGGAACAATAGCTCTGAAAGGCTTTGATGCAAAAAATACTCAACAAGTTATTACAACAATGTATAAAAATAATTACACAGCGTGAATCAGTTGGAGTTTGTCTAATATTCACAAAGAAATAAAGTCTGGTCTAATATTCACAAAGAAATAGATCTCTCACATATCGATCAATTATAAAAAGTATATCATCAAGTTAATGCAGAAAAGACATTTGATGAAATTCAAAAGCCATCTGTGGTAAACACTCAGCAAATTAGGAAAAAGGAAAAATAACCTTAACTTGAAAACAAAAAGCAAATACAGAAACCTTATAACTGTCATTGTTCTTGTTGGAACCCACAAGATTGGTAACAACAAAAAGATGACTATCCTTAGCATTAGTGTTTAACTTATGGCTGGAAGTTCTTGTCCTAGCAGTGAGGTGAAAATGTAATAGATAAATACTTAAATAAATAATACTGGGATGAAATAAATGGAAGACATTGAGGTTGAATAGGAGGAAATATCTGCTTGTAGATGACACTACTACTATGTAAAAAATTACAAAGAAAGTGAGCTACCCATGTATAAGTGTTCTTGTAGCCACCTTGAAGATGTAAAAAGAAACAGCTGAAATAAAGTTAATAATATATGTCATTAGCATCACATACGCAAAACACTATCATTATCACTGCAGTGTTAAAAACCAGTATTTTCCTAATTTTGTACTAAGACTTCAAGAGTTGTACCTTATCCTTATATCATACTCAGTGGACATTTAGTGCTGGATATTTCAAATGCTCAAGAGTCACATGAGACTACTGGTTACCATGCTGAAGAGTGTTGATCTAATGGTCTTGGACTCTTACTTTCTCACTCTAAATTTCAAGTTCTAAGACATATACATCCATAAGGAATGAAATAATCACTTATTTCCCCTCCAAATCACACTCATGTCTCACCTACAAGCTTTGCATTTAAAGCAGCCAAATTATGAAACAGTTTACGAAGACACAATTATAATACAACTGCTTCAGGTTCTACATGCCCTGCCAGTTTTAGACACAGTATATTTGACCCATTTGTGAACATAATCTTCCTTTTATGGTTTAAAAGGTTTGGGAGGGCGCTCAGGGGAAAGGGTGGTAGATGAAAGAAGCCAGGAGAGCTGGTGGAGAGGCAGAAGGAAGCATTCTGAGTCAGACTCCCCCTTCTTGGCTCTGTCTCCTCGCTGCAGGTGGACATTCTTCCTCTACTTTGTCTTGAGCCAAAAGACAGCAAGAGAGGATTCAGTGGTACTCCTGCTTCCTCAGGTTGGCAGAAACAGCAGCAGCCTGTCATTCTGCCTGAAGTCCTCCAGCAGGCAAAGAATTTAAACAGCCCCTTATTTCCTCAGGATTCCCTGCAAGGATCATTCAGGCCCAGCGCCTCTCTCTTGTATACTGTTGGTTTCTCAACAAATCCTGGTTCAGATGGAGTGGTGGAAATCCTTGATTCTTATTCTTTGATCCATCCCACAGCTTCATGAGCCATCTGGTGAGGTCTCTTTATACCCACCCCCTTCTTCTTTTGTGAGTGAACAGGAATATGTAATCATCACTGCTCTCTGTTACCTAACCACTGTGTGTCAAATGAGAACTGAGGACTTTGGAAATGGCTCCATGTTTATTTTCACCCAACTCTGTGGGTTAGGTATTATTTCCAACTACGTAAGATAGAACTGAGACTCTCAGAAGTTAATATACCTGCCTCAAAACTCTCTCAGAAAAGAGCAGAGGTAGAATTCACACTCTGATCTATATGACTATAAATTCCAAAATATCATGAAAGGGCACTCTTAGTCCTGGTGAGATAATAAAGTAGTGCTTGTCACAGAAGAATCAGCAGCTCAGTTGGTTCTTTCGCATTTGTAACAAATTAAAATCATTCTTTACAATCTCAGCTTCTGCCTATGGTGTTGAGTGGCTGAGAACGTTACTGTTGGTGAAGGAATGTTTCCAGTCTCTCTTCCCGGGGTGAGGAACAGAGGCGCTCCTAACCTAAGCACTTCCATGTCAGTCTCTTATCTGTTCACTATTAACCCTAGAAGCTAGAAAAGGGCAGTGAAACTGTCAGTGATTGGAAATGTATTTCTCCAATTGATAGTGATTCTCAGACATTTTCAGAACATATTTCCTATCACTCTCTTGCAGATTGCAGACACTGCCAAAGATATAGGATCTTTTGATCCTATGATGAGGTAGTCAAAACAGTTGTGCTTTTGTCACCTGGGACACATTTGAGTTCTAATATTGGCAGCATATGGAAAAGGGCTTCTCTACAGAAGTAAATCTCCTACAAGGAGAATACAGTTTTGCATCAGTGAAGGGCCGGACTCTTGCCATTTCTAAACAGAGCTAAAGGCATGGTATCACCGGTGTGGTGTGGTGTGGTGTGGTGTGGTGTGCTGTGCTGTGCTGTGCTGTGCTGTGCTGTGCTGTGCTGTGGTGTGCTGTGCTGTGCTGTGCTGTGATATAGTGTGGTGTGGTATGGTGTGGTGTGGTGTGGTATTGTGTAGTGTGATGTGGTGTGGTGTGGTGTGGTGTGGTGTGGTGTGGTGTGGTGTGGTGTGGTGAGGTGTGGTGTGGTGTATGGTGCAGTGCTTCATGAAGCTGACTATGTCACCCAACACTCATGGAACAAACTTATCTAAATACCTTCACATATACCTTCAGAAGGCAAATGCCAGTGAATAGCCCTAAGAGTTCAGAATGCAAGAGCGGGTGAGAGACTTCAGTATTTTTGTAGTAGAGAAAGGAAAATAAAAAACGCCTGAGTGTCCATAGGAACAGCTCCTGGGAAATCACTTCCTACAGAAACCACTGTTCAACAACTGCTAAGTGCTACTAGTAAAAGGTGCCATTTTCCAGTGAACTGTAGTTCTCACTGTAAAGATTTCTTTGTTAGATTGATTCTTACGTATTTCAGTTTTTTCAATACTATAGTGAAAGATGTGCTTTCTCTAATATCTCTCTCCGTGAGTTTGTTATTTGTGTATAGGAATGTGATTTCTGAGTGTTGACTTTGTATCCAGCTATGTGAGTGAATCTCGCTTTTAAATTTAGAAGTCTTTTGGTGGAGTTTTGGGGGTCTTCTATGTAGAGTATCATGTCATCTACAAATAATGATTATTTAATTTCTTCCTTTCCTATCTTTATCCCTTTTATTTCTTTCTGTTGTCTAATTGCTCTGGCTAATGTTCTCAGAACTATATTGAGCAGGAGTAGTGATAGTAGGTATCCTTGTCTTCTTCCTGATTTTAGAGTGAAAGCTTTCAGTTTTTGACTATTTAGTGTGATGATGCTGGCTGTAATTTTGTCACAAATGGCTTTTATCAGATTGAGATAAAGACGATCTATTCCAAATTTCTGTAGGTTTTATTTTTTATCATGAATAGGTTTGGATTTTGTCAAATGCTTTTCCTGTGTCTACTGAGGTGGTAGTACTCTAGAAAAGGAAATCAAAGAAGATAGGAAGTAGAAAGATATCCCTTGCTCTTGGGTAGGAAGAACAAACAGTAAAAATCACCATACTCGCAGAAATGTTATACAGATTTGATGCAATTCCAAACAGAATACTTGTAGCATACCTCACAGAACCAGAGAAAACATTATTAAAATTCATTTGGAACCAGAAAAGATCTAAAATAACAAAAACAAATCTGGGCAACAAAGGCAAGACAGGCAACATAACAATCCCTGGCTTGAAATTATACTACAGAGCTACTCTAATAAAAACAGCATGCTACTGAGAAAAAAATAAACAGACCTAAGGATCAATAGAACAGATTAGAAGATGGAGAAACAACTCCAAACACACACACTGTCACCTTATATTTGACAAAGGGGTCACACACATTCACTGGAAAAAAAGATAGTCTCTTTAATAAATGATGCTTGAAAAACTATCTATATGCTCAAGATGAAAACTAGACCCATGTCTCTCATCATGCACTAAACTAAAATTAAAATTGATCAAAGATCTAAATATTGAAAGAGCAACACTAAATATTCTGGAAGATAGAATAGGTAGAATTCTTAAAGACATAGATGTAGGCAAACAGTTCATGAAGAAAATCCTGACTGCTCAGGAAATAATACAGATAATCAACAACTGGTACCTAATTTTATTAAAAAGCTTTTGTGTAGCAAAAAGAATCACCAACAGGGCAAAAAGACAATCATAGACCATAAGAAAATATTTAGCTAGTTTTTCCTCAGACAAAGGACTAATATCTAGAATATATATCGAACTGTAAAGAAATTCCTCATAAGTCCTGAAGCAAAAGATAAACAAAAGGTCCAGCCAGCATTTCATCATCTTCATGAGACATGAAGCCCCCAGTCCCCACCTCTTAAAGGTTCTTCCAACTACCTATAGTACACCCCTAAGGACCACTCTTTGAACCCATGGTCATTGGGCACATTCAAGGTCTGAACTTGAGGCCGAAACTGACAAAGTATTTGCCCAATAACTCAGTTTTTAAATTCATGTGTGGTTAGGTTAGACAGAAAGAAAAGAAGTTTGTTGTACTATATAATGGTAGGATTATTTTATTGGTTAATTTATACATGGAATAGCTTATTTTCATTTTAATGGGAGTGTATGTTGTTTTAAATTTTTGATGTAAAAACGTACCCTTTCAATGACAGTAAAAATAATTTATTGTGGGAATGAAAGACTTCTATAAATAGGAAACATCAAATAAAAAGTCTCATGAATGTCCAACTGCCCTTAAGATTTTCCTATTTGTATTTTAGTTCACTGTTTCCATTGTTATTTTCCAGATAGAGCTGTTGTAAAATCCTTAAACAAGGGCCAAGTTTGTCAGTTTTATATACGGTTGTACATAAAAGAACAATAAGGGATGACCACAGTTCTTTCTTTCCCTTATATCTTATCCAGGCCAATTCTGTGGGGTAGCACTTGCACCCTTAGATCTAATGCCCTAGATCCTACCACTGCACCGTGAATCAATCCCAGCATCACACACTCTAGACCCAGCCACCACTGAAAAAGTTCCACCTATGACAGCATGAGGCTTTGGGGGGACATTTAGACACAGCTGTAACACTTGGCATGCTAGAAGTGACTCCAGAACTGGCTGTTGAGTTACTGCCAAATCGTGATGGATCGCGGGGCTTGTGAGGCAGTGTGAAATAATATAATAGCACACAAACTTGGAACGAGACAGGTCCACTGTGGGAGTCCCAGCTCTGCCATTTACCGCTTTATGCACTTCTGTCACCCTGTTTCATGCCACCATCTTTTTCCACCTCAGCCACCACAAAATATTCCTAATTGATTTCTCTGCTCCTGCATTTATGTTCACCCACGATCTGCACAGAGCTAGTGCTATATTTCTGAAACAGAGACAAGACTGAATACACACAACTCCCAGGCTCAAACCTCTGCATTGACTTCCAGTTTTGAATAAGAAAATCTAAAATCTTCCCCAGGAGCTGCATCGCCTCACCCCTCCTTAGTCTCTTACTTCGCCTCCTAGCACTCTCCCACTCATGCCCTTATCCCATCAGCACTGAGCTCCTGGAAGTTTTGTTAATACAAAATATTAACTCCAATCTCAGTTTCTTAGACTTCATCTTAACTCTGCCTAAAACACTTTTCCCCAATGTTTACATGTCTGTCTCATCCTCTTCTCTCTGTAGAAATTTGTGTAAGTTACATGCTTCTCTTCAGGCATTCTGTAGCCCATTACCCTGCTTTATTTTAATTATAGAATTTATTATTAGTATCTCAGAATGAATTATTTGTCACTTGGTCATTATTCACTAGAATGTAAGCTCCAGGGCAGCAAGAATTGCAGGTGTATCTTGTCCTGCTATATTACCAGTGTTTCTCCAGAGTCTGGAGAAATAGTTATATGAATATTCAAAATAGATATATGAACATTCAAAATAGACATATGAATGATTTTTTCAATAAAAAACATGCAAGATAGTGATAAGTCCTGACTTAATATGTGAGTTTCTATTTTTTCTTTGAAAACGCTCATTGTGTGGCTCTAACACACACACGGCGTACCGTGCTTTTGACAGATGAGTAACTCTCATGCAATTGTAACAAATGTCACTTCTCCACTTTTATTTCCCCTGGTACCTCACGGTTATCACCATAAGTGACTGTTCTGTTTTCTTGCTTGTACCACCATCTCGGTTTTTTTTTTTTTTTTTCTGGATCATTCTCCTCCACACAATCTCTAGATGCAGAACGGGTAGGCACGGAGACGTCCCTTCATCTCCAGCTGTTCTCTCATCCGGATGACTCTCCATTCCTTTGATACTACAGACCAATTATTACCTCCAACTTCCCATCTACACCTCCAGCACTATGTCTGTCAAGGAATCCAGACTTGGGTATCTACTCCTAAGTGAACATCTCTACTCAGATATTTGCATAGGAATCTAAAATTTAACAGTTCCAGATTAAACTATTGTTTTATCCCTAAAAATGACTTTATACCTAGTCTTCCACACTGCACGAAATTGGACCTCAAATCACAAAACTGTTTTATCTAAAATTTATCTAAATTGTTTTATCTGAAATTAACATGGTCATTCTTTATTCTTCTCTGTTCTTCATCTTGCACATCTTATCTATGAGAAAACATCACTGATTCTGTCCCCTTAACCATCCCCCATCTGTTCAATTTTTTAACCTTCAATATTGTCATTAACTTCCACTTGGATGTTTGTCTTCACACCTCTTTCCTTTAAATCTTCTCAATTTCTTTACTCCCAAGTAGACTATCCCCAACACCTACCCTTACTCTTTTAAGAATACAAATTAGAACATCTCATTTGCTCACTTAAAATCCACATTGGGATACTCATTACAGAGTAATGAAAATCAAATACCTGGTCACAGCTACAAGACCCTATTGCCTCTGCTTACTATCCTGAGGGCATGATTTATGCACTCTCAGATTTGGGGTTTTTCTCTTACATAAAATTATTGCTTTCTTTGGCCCACTTATTTCCTTTTCTGAAAATCTCTTCATTGTGCTCCTTCTTGATATTCAGATCTCAGCCTAAATATTACTTCTTCAGACATGTTTTCCTGGACCAGCCATCTGAAGCTGTAGGCAGACAGTCTAGTACATTCTGTTTTTTAATTATCTTCATAATACTTACCAATAACTGTCATTATTATTTTATATTATAAACCTCATTTTTAATTTATTTCACTCTCTGCGGAAATACATTGTTGAGATCTGAGACTGAGCTTGTCACTGCTCCCCCGGACCTGAGGAAATAGTGGCATATTATCTGGTTCCAATATGCATTAGTTCAAATGATAATGCAAGGTGACTGTCTGTGGCATCAGAACACAAGTTCAAGTCTTGAATAGGCTCACACCGCCTAAATAGTTAAAGCCTTGGCCTCTTAAAGGTACTTCAGTCTTTCCAGTTAAAGTGATTTACTTTGTGAATTTCAAAGTTAACTCAAAAATCCCATTCTTCCATAAATATTCCTGGGGGAAGCATCACTAAATAATTAATACTCATGTATGTGTTTCTACATCAGTTCAGTAGGCAGCTTCTTGACAAAATTTTAACAAACTGATGCCTTGGGGTTTGTTTAATTTTGATCAGTTGCAGGGAAGAGAATGGTCAGGAGGCGGGCCCTGAGTGGGAGGGCTGACTGCAGTGACATCAGTGCTGGGGCCCTGGAGCAGACTGAGAGGAAAAAGAAAGACAGTATTTTCTCCACTGTTCTGCATGTGACTTTTCCTGACTTTCGTTTATCCTTCACAGTGTCTTGGAAGGCTAAGGTAGACTGACTAATGTTCAACCACATTCTTTGCAAGTATGTCCTGCTTTTCCCTACCCACCCCAGCTGATCCATCGTGGGCAGACTGACTTATCCTTTCCCTTCATCAGTCCTGGCTTGCTTTCCCTCCAGGCCCTGTACTCTTGTTGTTCTGTCCACCTGGAAGGCTGTTCCTAAGATGTCCTCAGGCTCTTGCCCTCACCTCCTCCAGGTCTTTGCTGAGATGGTTTCTCGCAGCAGAGCCAAGCCGTGATAACTGCCCACAGGTCCCCCTGCAGCCACACTACCACCTGTTCCTTGCAGTGCCTCGCCGTGGGTGCCACACAATGCTCTAGGTGCTGTACTTTGTTTGTGCCTTTGTTGTCTTGCTTCTTTATTCCACCATCATGTACGCTTCATGATAGCAGGTACCTCTGATTCATTTTCTTACGTACATTTCCCCAGTGCCAGGAATGCACCAAACATAGAACATAGTGGGTGCTCAGCACACATTTATCCAGTGAATGCTCACTAAATGCTTGCTACTGCCACACTAGCAGGTGAAAAAAATCAGATGTTTTCATGGACCATAGAACATCAACTAGGGAAAAAGCATGATAAGGCTTTTGGCCTTGGAAAAGCTGGGTTGGGCAGATCAAATCACAAAAACACAGCTAGAAACAGTGAATGCTTCTAAATACAGTGATTCTGAATGGGTGTGATTTTGTTGCTATGAGATACTTGGCAGCATCAGGAGACAGCATCATACACTGGGTGGCACTGGTATCCGGTGGGTAGAGCAGTGGTGTCCTGGGAACAGTTAAAAAAAGAATTTTGCAAACCAGAATGGCAATAGACTAAAGCTGAGAAACCCTCTAGTACTGAGTAAATGTTAAGGCTTCTCTTATTATAAGTATTAAGTCTCGACCTACTTGAAAGACTCAGTAGGGTACATATTTCAGTCATTTTGTTAAATTGTGAGAGTTTTAGAAAAGATAATGCAAAATATTTTGCCAGTAGAAAATGAAAAACAGTAGTTCATTTAAACCATTCACTAAGATTGGAGGTCCCATTTGACTCAGCTATTCCCCTTCTGGATATCTTCCCAGAAGAATTAAAAGATTATAACACAGTGATATATGTGCACCTATGTTTATAGCACCATAATTTGTCATAGCTAGATCTTGTAAACAAGCCAAATGCTCATCAACTGAGGAATGGATAAAAAAGATGTGGTATTTTTATACAATGGACTACTACTTAGCCATAAAGAAGGATAAACTGGAGACTTTTCTAGGTAAATGGATATAACTTGGAGGACTATATTCAATTCATAAGATAAACGAGACATGCAAGTGTGAACATCATATCATCTCCCTAGTATGAGAAGCTGAAAGAGTAAATAAGATCCAAATGTACAATAGGTACTGTGAAATGAGAAGAAACTTTAAAAGGAGAGAGAAACTGGAATGGAGAAAAGAAGGGAAAAGCAATATATATGATAGTTAAGATAGTTATACTACTAATTTCACTGAGTTCATTGAAAAGAAAAAATTGTACTAATATTGTTTAGACAATGAAATGTCAATGTCTTCTACTCTGTGTAACTAATTTGAAGAAAACAATATGTAATATATTAACCATTGTCACCCTCCTATTATCTTGTTTTGAAATTTTGTTTTAATTTTTTTCTCTTTAACATAAAAACAGTTAATCTCTGCTCATGTTAAAATATTTCTCACTAATTTCAGAGTAATAAAAATAATACTTTAAAAGTGAGAATAGGAGCAGGGATAGTTCCGTGGTACAGCACCTGCCTGGCAAGCGTGTGGCCCCGAGTTTGATTCCCATTACACCCCTCCAACAAAAGTGAGAAGATGTGTTCATTTTATTCAAATTTTGATGCTTTAGGATGTGTGATCAGTATGAGTTATGTCATCTGAAGGTTTTTATTAGACACTCCCTATAATTTATTGATAAATATGGCATATTTATGAGAGTCATTTTATAAACTACAGAAGTACTAAAGCAAAAATATCCCTACTGAAGTCTTGAATCTAAGGTTGAAATATATTAATATGGCACAACTTCCAAGATTTTGAAAAAAAATTCTCAAATTGATATAAGAATATATTCTCCAATATCACAATAAATTGATGAAACACTCTATACAAAGCATTACCACCTGAGAAACATTTTGACATATGTAAAGTTTCCTAAATGACATCTATATTTACATGGTTGTTCCTTCATTTGCATCAGTTTTCCAATTATGTTTATTTATTGCTTACTATGTGTCTACTTTGTAGAAAATATCAATTGTGTTCCCAAGTAACCTATAGGCCACTACAAGAGATAAGACATATTCAGGTAGCACTAAGATTCAAAGAAGTGACAGTGAGCAAAACAAGCTTACCTGGTGCTGGTAACAGATGGGAAATCTGCACAGAGTGTGTTTTTCTATCTGAGTTTCAAGAAATCTGTAATATTTCCATAGGTAGAGGGACTTCTTAGTAAAAGGAACAGACTGATCAAAACCTCAGGGGATAGCGGTATCCAAATGATGAAAATAATTCTGAGACAGTGACTATTTGGGTATGTTGTAAGTGCAATATAAGCGAAAGAGTGCTCTCCATGAAAGAACAGATTATTTAAGTGGAGTCATAGCCAAAGAATTTGATCCAAAGCTGCTGGCATCCAGGTAGAAGGGAGAAATTAATGATCAATTTTGAGGGAAACCCTTCAAGGAGAAGTACGTAGATGACATGATGTAAGCAGAGGTTGAATTCAGACTTTTGGAAGAACTCAGAACCCCATCTGGACTTGGATGCTGACAATGCATGAGTAAAGGAAAGGGAAATGGACATGAGAAAGAAACCTTGTGCCAAGAGACTACCTGAACATGAACATTTCTGCACTTGAGGAGGAAGTGAGAGTGAAGGGTCAAAGATAGCTCTTCCTGTTGTATCTCAACAAAGTGGATAGTGGAGCCTTCAGAGAAATGAGATTAGGAATCAGTACACACTTAGGGAAACAGGCAATATGTTGGATTGTTGATGCATATTGAAAACAAGTGAAGACATTCAAATTGAACTTGCAATTAGAAATCTTCAGTTCAGAGGAGACATCAGTACTAAAGATGCTTTGGGGGCAGTGTTCGAAGAGCTAAGAGTTGAAGCCAAGGAATGAATAGCAGTCCTGACTTTGAATTAGGTGCTCTACGGACAGTTTTCTCAAAGCTTAATGAGCTTTGTTATTAGGTTCTGTTTTGTGAAAGAGGAAATATGCACTGGAGTTATTGATTAACCTGTATAAATGCATAGTTTTCACAAGCAAAAACAGAACTCTGCAAGAGTCAGGTGGACTTTGACATTTCCACTGCAGCATTTGATAAAAGGAGGAAACACGGCAAAGAACAGGTTAAAGCTGGGATCCTGGAAGACACCAGTTGATGAAAAAAAGATGCTGCTCACACTTCTTTATTTGTTTCCTTTTTGTTTCTTATTCTCTTTATACCCAAGCTGTGTAGCACAAAAATGCTACTATCATGCTTCAAATAGTCATCTGTAGCGGAGTCATTTTTATAAATTGATCTTTTTATTGATTCTAAAATATGCAAAGGCTTTGTATAGTCAATTATGAAGAAATAAGGATATCAGGGATTTTCTCAGTTAGCTTGCATTGATATCATAATTTAAAGTTTGGTCTAAAAGCATGCTCTGACTTCCGGGAAGATGGCGACCGGGTAGGCAGCAGAGAGAGAACCTCCCAGAGGATTACCACCCAAACAATGAAATATAGCAATATGAAGACAGAAATAAGGACTTCCGGGAAGAAGATGACCAGCCGAGAGAGCGAGTGTGGAGGGAAGAACGGCTTCAGCTCCTGAACCCGACAGAGAACGCGCTACTGGGACAAA